>VZRO01001319.1:882034-959148 GCA_013397915.1 Daphoenositta chrysoptera
GCTACGGCAGATCGGGAAGCTAAGGCAGACTCGGGAGCTAAGGCAGACCGGGGAGCTAAGGCAGATCTGGAAGCTAAGGCAGATCTGGAAGCTAAGGCAGATTGAGGAGCTAAGGCAGACCTGGGAGCTAAGGCAGACTCTGCATGGTGTGAAGTGGGAAGGTATTTTCCTTCTTGCGAGGCCCATCTGGAGCTACACTTGTCCGGTGCCCAGGGCCACTCCACATCACCTGTGGGATCTCGGCACACCCAGATCCAGACCCCAGCTCCACTCTGGAAAGCTGCTGCATTGTGATTACAGTAAGAGTTGTGGTATTTCCTTCCCCTTTCCCCCCCGCCCCCCAATAACCTCAGGCTGTGGCTGAAACAGAATAATGACTTTTATGAAGGCTTTTGTAGACAGATCACTGGCGAGAACAGAAGCTCCGTTATCACCAGAGAATTGCAGCTCTGTGCCCGAGGACACAGAAACAAGAAGATGACTGTGATTGTACCTTACAGTTCACCTTAGACAAACACAAGGAGCGTGAGGAACGCAAGGACACAGGCAGGAGACACACGAGTGAGTGACACAAAGTCACCAGCCAGTTTATTTTCCCTTACACCTGACCTAATCTTTCCCTTTTATATCTCTTGCTCTGGTCTCATAAGGAAAATAAATGCTGGATTTCTGGATAGCCTGCACTTGCACAATGACTATATTTAAGACTGAAAAAGATTTTGGTCTGACTGCAAAATTTCAAGTCATGTTTTGCATTAAAAATAAGACAAAGGCAACCACAAGGTTTTCAGCTTTTCAGAGGCAGAATTCAGTGCCCGTCTAAGGCAGGAAAGGAAGGCTTTCCACTTGCAAACTCCAAGGCAGCTCTGCAGAACCTGGGGAGTCCTTACAGGACTCATTTCAGTACTATTAACTATGAGGAGCCAATCACTGGCAACAAACTAAACCCGAGATAAACAGCAGATGGAAAAACCCTAATAAAGATCCCAAAATGCAATAAAGCAGCAGCTTCTCTTTTAAGTGGAAGGGAAAGATGATGTGGGTGCATAAGTGCCCTGAAGAAGGCTGCAGAAATTAGTATGTCCAGACTTAAAGCAGTCTGTTCAGGGAAAGGTTCCCAAATTATTGTTACATAGAAGATATTCACAAAAGCAGCTTCATCCTTCTCTCTCCCCTCTGTCTCTCGCTGAAGGTGAGAGCTGAGCCTCTCCTGGGCACACAAGTCTGAGCTCGGGGCTTTGGATGGCATCCAGCAAAACCCATCTCCCTCCACCAGCCTAAAAAGGGAGTGAAGAGAGCCTGGCCTCCCAAACCCAGCTTAGCTTATGGAGTGGAAGCCTATAAAAGCACCTTCTGGGGATGCTTAATCCAGTCTGAGAGGCGTCTCACATGCCTGCAATAATGACAGGATCTCAAGAAATGACATTATTATACAGTGAGAGCTTTATTTTATCAGTTTTTATTAGCCCAATCTAAGAGCTGGTATCCCCCCAGGGACCTCAATCAATGATCAGGTTCTATTCAGCACCAAAGTGTATTTTTACCTAGCTGAGAGTAGGATCCCAATAACTGTCATACCATTTCTGTGTGCTAAGAACATACTGCTGACATTTAAGATTGGTTTATTAATATCTTAAATTTTTAACACTCCTATAGCAGTGTGTTTACAGATGCAGAATCCAACCTTTGCTTTAATTATTGATGAACACTGTTGCTACTTTTGTGTCTCGTATTTTTGGATGATAGACATCATTAAATGATAGACATAGCATTAAAAATATTCACTAGAAATTTCCTTTTTCTAATGCTTAATATTCTTTGTCTGTAGGTATGGAATTACCTGTAAAGCTAATTTCAAAGTAAAACTAATTATAAAATTATTGCTAAATAAATGCAAAGATTGCTTCTTTGCTGCTCATGCCTCATATAATTAATACCATGATGTGATCTAACATATTAAGGAAATAAGAATTTGCCATCAGCAGGCTAAAAGAAATTTGTTTATTAGTTTACTGTGATTCAATTTATGAGAATGTGCTTCAGTGATCTTTGCAAAAGAACTTTAATTGGAAATGAGTATCAAAATCTATTTACCACACCACTAAACCCAGTCTGCTACAGTTCATTTAAACTACACCTGCTACTTAATTTTCCAGTAAGAGAAAAACTTTGAATTAATACAATAAGGAGCATTTAGAAAGTAGGCCCAGTACACTGCTGGTGCAATCAGGGTGTTCCTTGTGTGCCCTTACAAAATTCTGTGAGGAGCTCTGTGCAGAGTTTACCTCAGCCTGGATTCAGCCAGTGTGCACTTTGATTGCTACTTTCAACATGCAAAGTCTCTGCCTGTGAGATCTAAAATCCACACCCAGCATGCACATTCAGAAGTATTTCCACACTTGGGACCATGGATGCTCCTGCCCTAAAGCAAGGGCAAAAAACCCAAACCAGCCTTTTCCATCTGTGTGATCTCTGGTGAGTTAAACTGGGGAGCAGTCTCATGTGTTCTAGAAGAGAAGAATCAAGGAAGGAGACAATGTAACACCCTCCTGGCCTAATCCCTGCATTTAAGCAAGAGTCAGAGCAGTCCTGAAGGTCTTGGAGCCACTGGAAACTGTATCAGTTGGGATCTTTTCCCAAGGCCATAGAGCACATGTGCCACCTTTGGTAGGCAAGGGGTCCCTCTCAGGTGGCAGACCAGGGGTGACGAACGAGCTGGGTCCGTGTATTGTGATAACACTGCCAGGGAACTGAGGATAGCAGCCCCTCCTGCCAATAGATGGGGGAAAGTGCCTTGCCAGGTTCACCTGGCTTAGGGCAGGTCTGAGCCACAGCACCCCAGGGCTCAGCTCAGCAAGACCCCCCCCACCCGGGCTAGGTCTGGGAGGCTTTTCCCCCCAATAATCATCACACGAGTAGTCCCCTGTCCCCTTTTTCCCACTTGTCAGTCATTTCTGTGCAGCACTCTTACTTACTCTTGATTTAGTGAAGTTCCTCAACAATGAGCCTGCTAAAAATACATATATATCCTTATGCAATATGTTTATCCTGATTAAAGAACAGGACTGCAGTGCAACGCTGTAGTTTCCTTCATAAAGCCTTTTCTTTTTTAACATGACTAATTAATAGGGTACTTTTAACATGATTACCCTTTGTGTAATACTTTAAGAGATTCTGAAAAATTAGTTCTTTCACAGGTTATACTCGTATCATTATAATTTTTTATTAAAGATGTTTTGTGGGGTCAACTTCTGACCCTGCATTTTGGAAAAATGGGAGGCATTAACTACTGCAGAGTTATCACAGATTTATCACATCAAGGAAAGCTGGTATTGCACAGCCTCAGTGGGAACTTTGCCCTCTGGCTAGTCACATTGCCTCTGACACAATTATTTTTTTTCCTCTAGAAACACTGATTTGTCAAAATTGAAACTGCTCTCCCAAATGATGATATTTCTGGTGATTTTCCAGACCTGGAAGAATGTTGGAAAAAATTTAGGAATGACTAGAATGTTCTGATTCCTTTGGGGTGAGAAATGTTAAAGGGAGGTTTGCATAAAACCACTTTTCATTTTGAAATTTAATTTCATGTCTATTTCCAAAAAGGTGAACTATAAAATGAAAAAGAATAAAGATTGTAAGGAGATACTTCAAAAATATCATAAAAGTAAATATTTTCACTGGCTACATGATTTTTTCCCCTGCTCTCTGTGAATGTATGAAGACTGTCAGATCACCTTTTATCTCAAGTGGGGATCCCCTGGAAGTGTCCAAGGCCAGCTTGGACAGGGCTTGGAGCAACCTGGGATAGTGGAAGGTCTCCCTGTCCATGGCAGGGGGTGGAACTGGATGGGCTTTAGAGTCCCTTCCAACCCCAGCCATCCTGTGATTCTGGGATATTCTTACAGGAAGGGGTGGATGGTTTCCACTGCATCTCACCTCTACCCTGTGGCTTTTCAGGGGGTGCAGAAAGGGCAGGAGTGCTGCCAGCACAGCCAGGCACTCGGGAGGGCCGGGATGTGCTGAGGATGGAGCAGCTCCAGGATGAGTTGCACCAATGCTCCCCCCCATCGGAGATAAAGGAAAGCCTTTAGCCAGGGCCCATTTCCCCCTGACTTTCTGCATGGGCCTATGAGTTGGACCGTTACATTACTTTTCCTGCTCTTAAATTGTTCCCTGCTGGCTTGTGAAAGTATGATTAATATTCTTCAGGAGTCTGTTATTAATTCTTCATTACAGTGTAGTCACACAAAAGGCAAGGGGAATATTATGTCTGGCTTGTTGCACCTCACCAACCATTTCAATAAATATCTTAAAGAACAGAGGGTGTGCAGAGAATGAAGAGTACCAGGGACTGCTTACATTTTGCACTGCAAAATAGATCACCAATCTGTCTGATTAAATAAAAAAATAGTACAGAGCAGAGTTAAATCATAGAGTTGCATGTTGGAAGTACAGTAGTGTGAATGTGCCTTAATATATTCAGCACTGAGATGGATATGTATTATATATGTTATTTATTTTAGCTGCACAAAGGCAAAAAGGTGGCTTTTATATGCTATACTGGTCTAATAAATATCGTGGTTCCAAAACTAAATTATGAACGGCATTAAAAATGAAGTGCACCCAAAACACACAACCTGTACATAAAGAATATCCTATGGGGAGAAAAAGAGCTCAAAGAATTCACCAGTGAATAAATACAGCACAGCATAATTACAGGCTCCTGTGTTTTTCAGCCAGAGTACAATCATACAGTTTATTCTAAAATCTTCTAATAGCCTCTGGGTACATACTGCATTTAGGAGAAAGCTTTCTACTGGTGAGCTCTCTCCCCTCCCTGCCTGGCCCTCCACACTCTTTAAATGTACTTTTGGGAAAAAGTCTGCGCTTGAAAGGGGATGGAGCAGATTCTGGAAGAAAAAAGTGGCTTTTTTTAAGTTCTAATTTTGACCACTCTCCCTCTCAGATCCTCCCAAGTCCGAATTGCACTGATGCTCATAGCTATTTTTCACTTGACTCTGACTGACCTTGGAGCATATATGTTTTTGCTAGGTCCAAAATTTATTTATTTATTATCTTTCCCTAGCTATTAAAAAGAGGAAGACATTAATAATTAATTTGTTCTAAGCTGTCGCCTTACTATTTTTAGTTAAGGCAATTTAGCAAATCAGTCCCTTTAAAGACACTGTACTACCATGGTAATCCAATATGTGTGATCACACACATTTAGTGCCACGTGGGCCCCCTTCCCCCCATTTTCAATCTCCTGGAACATGGGAAGAGCAAGGATACAAAGGACCAATACTGCAAAGTTCTAATTGTTATTCCCAACTTTCAGGGAGGAATAATTCAGAAGTAACCTGACATTCTAAGTGCAGCTCTATCTATTAATTCCAATTAATTAGGGTTTCAGCTATTCCACAATCAAGCCAAGTGAGAGCAGGTCCTGTTAATATTTTCCCTGCAGGTCACAGATACTCCCAAAACCACTGTCAGTTTTGGGAGATATATAAGCATTTATATACAGTACTTTGACTCTTTATTTTGAGACTTCTATGACACAGGAAAAAATCACATTGGAAATCCAGTCAGAAAGATCTTTTATAGAGATTATTGACTTTAAAAGGACCCAAATAGAGTATCTTAAATCCATTTGTCATTGATACAAATGGATTTACCTTTTTCTTGCTTTGATCAATGGGAATTTGGTAGTTTGTGACGGAGTTAAGCTTTCCAAAGCTCTCCAAAGGCGAAAAAAAAAAAAAAAAAAGCTGCTACAGGTTGTGTTTTTGGAACCACCAACTGGCAAGAATGATAAAATGTGACTGATTTCCTAAAGCATGAAATCAAAGCTTCCTTTGTTCAGAGCATTAGCACATTTTCTTTTGACTGTGTATTTATTATAGAAGGTGCACTTTCAAAAAAAGGATAGATAGAATAAAGCTATTGGGATTGAGATCATGGGGATATTGAATCAAACCCAGGTTCACCCAGTTAACCACTAACAGAGGTTTGTATTAAGATACATTTTAAAGCAGTCTTAGGATCTGAAAATAAACTGTCTAGATAAGAATCTGAATGGGCTCAAGAATACTGTTATTTTTTATGAATGCAGGCAGAGTGGCTAATTCCAAGTGCAGGGCTGGCCACAGATAAAGCCAGTTTGCTCCCCTGACAGAAGTGGATTACAGAGGACACACATTCTAATGAGAAGTGCTGCAGATGAACACTCCTGAGGTGACAATGAGACGAGAGCTTGCTCTCCAAACCCCACTCTCTCCCAACCCCTCTCCCTCCCCGCGCCTCGGCACTCCTAAGAGCTCTCAATCACTCCTTTCTGTTAAGTACTTGCTGTCTCATTTCCCTCCTGCTCATCCTTTGTCCCTGTCTCAGCTCCTCTTTGTTCCCTTAGCAGCGGATTAGAGTTGTTTCCCTCTCCCTCAACAACCGACCTCAACTCCAAACACGACCTGCAGCCTTTGCCATCCCTGCCGTGGCATCCTGGCAGCTCCAAGTTCTGCCTTCAGAGGAGGAGCAGCACTGCCGTGTTTATTGAAGCACAATTCCCTGTGCCCAGGGAAGCAGCACGGCCAGGCTGAACCAGGACAAGGTGAAAGGGTCCTTCCAGAAGGAACAAGACACTGACTTTCTTCCAGGCTCTTGCCATCATATTAATTTGCCATCATATTAATTTTCAGGATTAAACTGTGCAAACATGAACGATGGCCATGGACCACTCCAGAACGTGCAAGTATCTATATTACACATCATCTTAAACAAATCTTTAATCTTCAGGAGCATATGTGAGAACTCCTCCAGTCTCACATCTCAAAGGTGAGGTACATTGCACCCCACCTGACCTACCTACAGGTTATATGTCCAGGTTTTACTTGTTTTTTTAAAACAATTTTGGGATGAGATGAATCATTATTCAGAAAATAGCTCTTTACCTCTCCAGGGACCACATAGGGAGCAACTTCCAGATGATTAGAGTCAGCTGAGATGGAATCTTTCACAGATAGATGAACAAATTGTATGAAGCAAAAAGATTTAATGGAATATTTTGCCTGATTCTCAACTGAAACATGTTAATTGGCTATTATTTGCAAATAATTGTTTAAATGTAGTTAAACAATAGAATGTAGTTAGAGAAGCAACTTCTATTTTACTTTGAAGCATTGATGTTCATTTGGTAAATTTTGGAGAAGTCAGACATCAGTTGGAATTGCCTCTTAACATAAAGACCTTTAATACTATTCTTTCTCATAAGATGCATGATTCACAAGAAAAATTTCTTTTGTAAGCAATAACCAGTTTAGTCTTAAATGACTGATCTTCATACCACAATATAATCTCTTCACATTCAATGTAACAGGCAAACCTGGCAGAGCAAAATACTGAGGAAATGTAGTTACAGCTGACATGAAAATATAAAAGAGATCCAACAACAGAAAATAAGCAATAGAGCTTTGAAAAAGGAATGTGGTGAACACAATTCAGAAATATTCATTCATCAGATAGGTCTGGAGAAGTCTGCAGTGACATTCTGAATTTGGATTGACTGCATAGGTTTTGATCTGTCTCTTGCTACTTCACCCAGGATATGCACCAGAGAAGGTTTTCATATAACTCAGATGAGCACACAGGATAGAGAAAGGGTAAAAAAATTCTGATTCAAAAATCAAATGTGAACAGGTACACAGACTATGAAAGTTTGGATTCATATTGCATATCCTGGGTCTGAAAAGACGTAATTTAGAGATTCAAAGCACCTCCAGTTACAGCTCATCTGCAGGAATATGCTGAATTTGTTACTTTACTCATATTGAGCTAACAGTCTTCCTTTACAAAAAGGTCCCTCTTCAATCAATGAGTCTACTCTAGAGATAACAACATCACACCAGTGTTCCTCCTGAGGAGATACAAACACATCACAGATGTCTGGTACAGGTAATCCCCACTATCTGCAGTGCACAGTGGTGAGCACTGGTCATCCCAATATTGATTCTTGGTTAGATGACAGATGCAGATGACAGATGCATGTCAATGACAGATTCCCACGACATGCCAAAGTGGAATTAGCATTCTCATGAAATCAAAGTAGCTAAAAAAGAAAATATTTTTTGCTTGGATTAAACATAATTATGCCTTGACATCTTAAAGATTTACTGCATATTTATTGCAATCAAACTCCCCACACAAACAGAGGTAAGTTCTGAATGAGGGAACAGCCTCTCCTCTGGCAGGCCAGCCAGAAACACTTCATCTTTAGGAGTATGAGAACACTTCTGCAGAGTATTTCCTGAACTCTGAACTCATTTATTGTGCACTCACCATTACAATTTCCCACTAAGGAACAAGTTGCAAAGGATCTGCTCTTCTCATCTATTGGGGGACAACTATAAAATGGAAGAAATACTCTGTGGAATGGCTCATCAGGGATTTCAGAGCAATCCCCTGCACTGATCACAGACAGGGTTCCCTGGTCATGATTTTCCTCTCCTGCTTCCAACGCGTCAAGCCTGAGAAAGGTGCCTTTGATCACAGGCTAAATCATAGAATGGTTTGGGTAGCAAGGGACTCTAAAGCCCGTCTTGTTCCATCCCTTGCCATGGCCTCACTATCCCAGGTTGCTCCAAGCCCCAAGCAAGCTGGCCTTGAACACTTCCAGGGATAAAGAATCCACATCTTCTCCGGGCAACCTGTGCCAGGGCCACAGCACCCTCAAATGGGCATACACACACAGGTGAAGGAGTACCAAGGCTCTTTTCAAAGTTCCTCATGCAACTTCATCTGGAATACTGTAAACTGTAGTTTAACAGCTTAGTCTAAGTGGAATAGCTGGCAAATCCAAGAGGAAGATCTAGGAAATGAGGAGCTTGGAAGATGTAATGTAGCAGATCCAAACTAGGGTCTGAGTGAGGATGAATCTGATGTGATAATGCAAGCTGCAAGAGAAAAGGTGACGTTTTAAGTGAAAGAATTGAAGTGAAAGTATGAATTGACCAATTATGAATAAATGTAATCTAGAAAGGAAAAGCAGTAGACACATAAAGACTTCAAACAGCCTTACAAATACTGGGGAGCAAAAAGAAAACAAAAAAGCTAAATTTGTTTTTAAAAAAGAGCTTGAAACTTTATGCTTGAGGAATAAGACCATCTGTGATTGCTACCCTAAGAATGACACCACAATATCTGTGGTTTAGGACATCAATTGATTTTCAGTGGGAGTCGAGGTGAAACCAGTCCACCACACAAACCTCTGAAGAGTAGAGAATGATGGAGCACAGGAAAGGTCAGTCTGTTCCAAGAAGGTGGGAAGCATTCCAGCCTCTTTCACAGCCTAGATGAACACAGTGGTTTTCCAGTTCTTTCAGTGGAATATGAAACCCTCAGTATGGCATTCAGCTTTTCACTCACACACATGTTTAGGCAGCTTTCAGTGACTAAGAATTGCCAGGCACACTAGGAGTCACTTGCCACCCAACCTTTCTAAAGGTCAGTAAGTTAATGGATCTAACATTTAGAGATGTGTTTTACCCTTTGTATATTCCTGTTAACTTCCAGAGCAGCAATGGGCAAGATTGCTGCAAACTTCCCTCCTTTGGTTAATTTATCTGTAGAAAGACTTAGAAAAAACTTGCAATACAAAAAACATTTCATTTGAGAGGGAGAGGCAATGGACACAGACAATATATGCAGAGAAGATGGAAAGGTAAATAGGAAGGGAAAGACATGAAATAGAAATGTTTTGGTAATAAATGCCAGCCTACCTGAATTGGAAGGCAATGAAAAGAAAAAGCAGATTTAAAAAAGATGCAAATAACAATATTTTGAATTGCTAAAGATATTGTTTTCTCCTTAGAATAACTGTTTTATCATACACGTTAAAATGTGTGATTTGCTTCATTAATCACACTCATTTCCCTTCCAGAGGTAGGCATATGATCACAACTTGTTTCACAGGACTGAGATAAAAAGGTTGAACTTTTATTTTCTTTCATTTGAATGTTCAGTCTGATTATTGTGAAAAACATTTCCACCCCCAGAAGTTTAAATGCTTTGTATCTGAATACACAGGATGCAATACCCAGCAGCATCTTTTGCCTATCTGTAGTTTCAATTCCAAATTCCCCTTCTGACTTGGGAGAGATCAGTGATTTATTACTCTACAGGTTGCCAAGAATAAAGACTCGGATTCTAGATTTTTTGGCTTGCAGAGGGCAAAACCAGCTGCAGCATGAGTTAAATGGCCAATAAGAGGAGCAAAACCCAAGGCAGGCCCACAGAAATGCTTTCAGTTAAAACAACATTTACTAATGGAGGGATTAATGAGGATTAAAAAAACCCCATTCTGGACAAACTGAATGGAGCCCAATATTAAGGGTCAGAAATCACAGGGACATTACTTACTGAATGATCAAAAGAAAGGAATGGCAGGTCATTCTAACAAAGAAACTGAGACAGGTAAAGTTCAGCAATTCTACAGTTTAAATGCTTCTCCCTAAGATGCATTAAGTGAAATTCATTTAATATGAAGAAAGCTTCGGAATTTATGGGCAGAATCTGTCTTTGTGCAGCTCCCAAGGAGAAAAGGAAGCGAGATTGCATTGAATAACAATCAAGAGAAGGGGAAAATTTTCAAAGACAAAAGAAGTCGGTGGAGGACTGCCTGGAAAAGGGGGTTATTCTCTCTGCAAAGAAGAACTCTGGATGAACAACAGGCAGAGCTTCAAAATATTTTTCAGTCAATGTTAGTCAATCCAGCAAGAACTGTTTTTACAAAGGCAAACGAGTTCACTGGTATTTATCACTGAAAGTATTGCTTGAGTATGAAATTACAGAGGATTTATGAGAACTGTGCTCTTGGGCAGGTGTTTTTCCTGTTTTTCCATGTTTTTCATGTTTTTGCCCTTCCCTTTTGGAAACTAAAAGGCAAGACAAATCTTTAATTAAAAAAAAGAAAAGAACTATACAAAAGTAAGAAACAGAAGTCAGATTCACGGCTGGTATAACCAGGAAGGGATTCTTTGTCTTCCCATTGAGGACACACTTGTGTGAAGCAGCTGCCCAATGAGAGCAGTGCCCTTGTTTTTCTCACCTATTCATCATTTCTACTTTCCTCCAGTCCTCGTTTCATTCCACTGCAAAACTAAGCAGAAGAGAAAGGGAGAAAAAGATACTTGTCTCTCTCAGGTTTTCCCATTGTTCCCTGCCCATCATCCATAAAGCCAACGCTACTGGACTTTTTTTGGATTTTACTTTTTTCCACAAATGATATCCCAGTAGCAAAATCCCCTCTTTCCACATAAAGAATGTTTGTGACAAGCCCCTGGCAGAGCTGCAGCTGGGACATAGCTCCTGGCTCAGCACAGGAATTACCTCGACACACCAGCCATGGGTCATGTCCCAGCTCTGCACTGAGCAGGACCTGCCTGCTGAGGCAAGGGCTCTTTCTTGGTGTGCTCAAAAAATCCTGGCCTGGATCTCCAGCCCTCGCACAACAGCAGACATGCTTTGGAGTTACACAAATATCAACTCTCCAGGGAGGGAAACGGCACAGAAAAGCAGGACACAGCTTTTCAGCGTGAGAAAACTGAAATTCACATCTCCAAGTCAAGTGACCTCAGCTGAGGTTCTTGTTTATTGCCTTAAAAATCTTTCTTTGAAAGGTCAAGCCTGCATGTACCTGATTACTTCAGTACCAGCTACAGCATCCCTTGAGTTGTGTATCTTTAGTCCTGCAAAGCAGAGGTGACACCTTCTTTGCCACTTGTTTCCAGAAGTTAGATGAGCTCCAAGCTCAAAGGGTAAGCTCTAGAGCTCCTAAACCAAGAGGAAGTGTTCTTATTAACACTGGGCTTAATGAACCTGCATTTGAGTAAACTCCAGCTAAGTCTTAGAGTCATTTTACCTTACTAAATCTATTCTCTTCTCTCTGTTAATTTGTGTGTGTGCCTGCTTCTCTAAAAGCTCCAGGTGTAACATTTTTATTTACGTGAACTTAAATTGCTGCTTAAAGGAAAAGGATAGGATTGGAATGTTCACAAATGGGAACAGTCTTCTCAAATATCTCCACCCTCTGTGCCACAAGGGTTTGTGTGCACTTCGAGCATTTTCCTCATTAAACACCAAGTGTTGGAGCAATGTAAAATGCTGCTGACATTTTTCTAATGCACCGTTGCTTTGGAATACAGCTTTTTATTCCATTGGAGCTCAAGTGACTGGGTTGCATATGAATAATTAAAAAAAGTAGCAGCAAAACAAATTTACCTGTGTTTGCTGGGGGAAAAAAGAATCTTGCAGTTTAGCAGGCCAAGAGTGAAGAGAAACATGGCCATCTAAACTCAAGGAAATTCCAAGGCTATAATTAACTGGATCACAAAAACAACATCCAATCATATCTGATAACATACGACCTGGTCTGGGAGAGCTCCATCTGCATCTCCAAACACGTAGTGGTACTGACCTTCACCAGCATCCCCTCACCCCCTTTGCTGAGTTTTCATCCATTCTGCACACACAGGAGCCCCTCAGCCTCAAGAAGAGCTCACTCCCTCTATTACAGAGAGTGTTCCTCTGCCCATTTGCTGTTACACAATACATGAAGATGAAAGGCAGAAAACCAACCTAGGTCCTTCACCTCCCTCTCAAAAGCTGCCATGTCCTCTCTACCTTTCTCTGGAATGAAATTTAAGTTCTTAAAATAGCTCAGGAACATCTCCTGTGTAACAACAGAAAACTCTTAAGTCCTTATGCAACGTGAACAATACCCAGTAATTCAGGGGTAGAGCAAATAACCCAAGACTTTTAATGTAATAATTAGCAGAGCTTTCCAGAATTCATTTTGGTGAAAAAAATGTTGTTTGTTATCTAGGAATGGCCACATTAATCTAGTTCTTATGATCAGCATATATGCAAAGCAGTGCAAAGTGCACAGAAACCAGCCATTCAGGGGTATTCCTGCCAGAAACAGCTGCTTGTGTTGATCCAGTCATATTCCCTGAGCACTGGGATCAGTCACACTCAGTTCAAACCCACCTCTTCCCAGGTTTCTCTTTACTGAGGCACACACTGGGCTGAAAGAGTGGTTATCTGATGGGGAGAAATGAAGATATAAGCCCAGAAGGGTAGTGTGGAAGATAATCGATATTCCCAGAGCAGCAGTCACACTAAATGCAGATGATATGCACTATATGATCCCATTTACAGGCTGAGGGCTGCTCAGAGGCACGCTGTATTCACTCCTCTCGACGGTCAGACATGGATTACCGTTATTGCTGCTGATTTTACGGCCCACAAATAGTGAGCTAAGCCCTTCAGAGGAGTGCAAAGATATAGGCCCCATATCCCAGGAGCTGTGTTAATTCATGGAATAAAACCCGGGACTTAGGAACTCGCCTTACTCTCCTGCACATTGACCGAGTTCAGCTTTCACTGTTTCTAAACTGGAGAATTGAAGGGGGATATGAAAGAATAATTCAGATTGTTACAGCGTGAAGGCCTAGGGCAATTATTACTTCAATCGACAAAGTACTGTGTGCTAACAATCAGAGATATGCTAATTTAGGGAAGGGAAAAAAACCCCACAAACACAATGACTTCTAAAATTTGAACCTGAGAAGTTCAGACACAAAAATATTAAAACTTTTAAACGGCACATTTATATGCAGGCATGGCAAGATGTTTGTCTCCTTCATTTGCATGCACACGTCTGGTAGAGAGAGGCACAGCCTCCCCACTGAGACCTGGCTCGAGGACACAGCTCACCCTCCCTGAATCTGCTTCCTCCCCACAGAAGCAGAGGTGCACAATAATTTCCTACTGCCCCTCAGAGGCCAAAGCATCACTCTGACAAGAGAGTGGCTCCTTGATTCCAGCAAGATTTGTACATAGCTGTAGACGGTTTATCCCCTTCCACAAAGGCTTTAACATCATGATCAGGAGATCTTCCTGGAGAATTGCAGGAAGCATCTGGGATAACTCACATTTACCTGCCCCTGTTCTAGCTTTAAGTACCTACCTACCCATCTCCTAGGCCAGCAAGTATCTCTGAGTAAACATAGTTTGGGTTTTTGCCAAGAAGTAAATCTAGTTGTTGTGCACCTGATTCAGGAAGGATTTCCCACACCTGCAACTGGCTGGCAGTCAAACAGGAGCTGCACATGTAACATTCCCTCTAGGAAAGAATACACTGGGAGAGCACTAAGCTAACCGATGTCTGTAGTTACCTGGGAATGCTCAATCCCAGTTTCTGCTCCCAGAAGCTCCAAAGTTGCACACAGAACCAGGCTCCCGTGCACAGTGGCCCCAAGCCCAGGCTGTCAGTGCTGGTAGAACAGCAGCTAGTCCAGATATTCATATTTCCAGATTTATTGTGCATCACACACATACCTACAAGGCTGCAACATGGGAAAAGCACTCAGAGTCACAAGGCTGGGAGTATTTCCTTGACAGAGAGTCTTTTTTCATTTGTTCAGCAGACACAACCTTTGTACTGCCAAGGGCGAGCTTCTGAGGGACTCTAGGAAACTACCCCATAAATGACATGTGACCCAAACCCTGTCACTTCACTGCTCAGTGTCACTGATGGGGCAACTGTCCAACGAAACATAGAAATCAGCAGAACACAACGTGGATATTCAGTGCATGCCAGTGAAATGCAGACAATGTGACGATTCTGAGGGGGTTTGCTACTGCAGACAGCTTGTACTATTATATTATTATTCTCTTTAGCTGTGACAGAGCAGACAGAGGGCTGCCTTCACTGGCCTGAATTTGCCAGCATCCTCTGTAACATCATGGGAGCTCATCAGCTCCACACACAAACATCTTTGATCCTCCTTCCTTGCAGTCTGCACACGTGGCACATCCATCCTCAATTACTTCGTGAAACACCACATTGTCTTTTTCATCCTTCTCCTAGACCTACCTATTCCAAAATTACTGCAAGAAAATGATTAATAATAACATTTACAATATCAGGGAAAAAAACCTGATATATTTGCATGATATTTTTTTCATACAGACAGACATTAAACAGCTGCTTTTCTGAAGAAACAGCAGGAACACAACAGGATTTAATTCACTTGGAGTGTCGAGCTACCTGCGATAATCACAAAATAAAGACCCGCCAATGAAGAAATCATTTAAGGCATCTTGAAGAAACACAAAACATAAGACACTAACAACAATATCCTGCACATATGGTTTTCTTGAGTTTTATTCCTGTGCACAGGTTATAGATGGCTTTTCAAAATTAAAAGCAATAAGAGAGCTTCTCAATAAATCACAATACAGAAGTTGCTGGTGAACACATTATGGCAAAATCTGTCTTGATTTGAGAAAATAACTTCTCCGAGGAGTTCTTGCATTGAGCCTCTCTCTTATGGATATATATATATATATCTACTCTATACTATATCCCAGTGGTATATATTAGATTGTACTTCTTCCACTCCCATACTTCACGTCTCCTGTTTATGCTTATATAAATCCTGGTGCTTACATAAGTTCTTGGGAAGAAAGAAGAGGCCTGTGTGGATCCCAGCAGCACGATGCCAATTCCAGCTGCAGCCTGTGACACAAACGCCACCTAGGTGTTCCTGGGGCAGGGATGCAGCAATTTGCTGCCCTTCAGAAGATGTTTTCAGCTCCTACACTGGACTTTGTTTTGCATCAACCTGCAGGAAATTAAAACTTCAGCTCTTTCTTGTCAGATTCCCTCTGAGTCAATACAAATTCAAGGTTCGGACTTCTTAAACTGTATCATTCTTCCTGTAAAACTGCTTGACAGTGACCCTAAGAAGAAAAATGTATTTTCCACCATGCAGTGCCACATTTATCTTTTTATTAATCACTTCTTGATCTTAATAATACAAAAAGTACAGTGAGAACAGCTGACAACTTCCACAGCTTTGGCACGGATGTTACTCTGATGATGAAAGGCCTGTCCACTGGCAACACCTGAAAGGTTCAATATATTGTATTTCCACAAATCCTGCAGACTTTGTGAAAAGCCCAGTGTCCACAGCATAACCAGAGCTCCTGTTAAACCTCACTGATTCTTCTGATTCCTCTCTTTCAGGAGCTGCAATTTTCAGAAGTTGTCATATGTGTTTCAAAGTTTAGCAGACAACAAACTGGCCTGAATGCTTCTTTTGCTATTTCAATTTAAGTCAAGTTTCTACCTGCTTACATTTTCTTTAAAAATGCACAAAACTATGAATTAAATATATGCATTATTACTCATCAGACTGTTTATCCCTGTACTGATTTTATATATATACACAGGTTAAATATTCATGTGCTACTTCTCCCTTTCAGAATATCATAACTCTTAGTTCCCTATTCTCCTACACTGATGTTTCCACTTGCACTGTAGAAGTTGAAGATCATTTAGGTAAAAGCATCCTCAGGGACCTCTGCCTAAAAATTCCAAATTAAGTGGGTTTTTTCCTCTATTAGTAGTGGAGAGCTGTCCATATGCTTATGTTAAGCCTGACAGATCTTTGATTACCCCTTAGCTTGTAGTTATGCAGTGCTAATGCAGTTTAGATACATTCCATAGTTGTTAATGGCTCGACACACTGAGACCTTGAAGAATAACAACCAAGGTTATTTAGTAATGTAACACAGTAAAATAAAATAGACTTCACCATGTGTGCAAAAGTAGTAAATGCTTTGCTGATTTTAAGGCATATGTTTCTTTAAAGTTCTCAGAACATAAATGATTTAACTGCTACAAACACAAAATCACAAGCCAAATTTACTGCAAACTTCGCAAGCTGCAATAAATAGGTGAAGGCATAAATTGCTGGCAATTAGGAGTTTACTGAAGAGGGTATTTAGGGGAATTATGCCGATTCAGAGAGATGAAATGCAAATCTCTGGTCCTTACATGCACAGGGCACTGCACCTGTGCCAAAGAACAGCATCAGCAAGTCCTGTCCTACACACGGAGCCGAGGGTGCCGGAGCACAGCAGGGAAACCCTGGACATGCTGATGTCATCAGGAGCTGGGTTTGTGCAGCACCTCTGAGGTCCTCCCATGCTGCATTCATAAAACAAAACCACACAAGCCAAAACCGTGCTGATTGCACCAGTTCTGCTTCCAGCTGCAGAACCGAGGCATTGGCAAACTGGGAATGGCAGCTGGGTGCTGGGAGTCCCTCACTCAGAGAGTATCCCACTGCCTCCATGTGTCCTGTGTTGTGTGGCACTGCAGGACGACAGTGGTTACCCTCAGGAATGCCCAGCACTGCAAGGAGTGCCAGGCTACAGCTGAATTAGGAACATCATTTCAGCTCCTGGAGATTTACATGGCCCAGTGAGGGTGTTCATGGATGGGCATGGATCAAAATGTCCTGGGGGGTTAGAAAACCTCCATCTACTGAGTTACTTCTCAACCCATGTATTCAGATTTTAACAAATCTTTGTGGAATAGCCTAAGCTGTGGCCAAGGGGTTGAGGCTCTGGTGAGGTACCTCTGCCAGGATCACAGTGCCACTTCTGTAGGGGCAGGCTGGAACTGAAGGTGATGACTCACACGCCAAAGGGAATCCCAGAATCCCAGAAACATTAGGGTTGGAAGGGACCTCTGGAAATCATCTAGTCCAATTCCAAGTCCAATACAGGAGGGAAGGAGCACACTTGAAGGTCTACAGTGCACAACACACAGGAATCCTACACAGACTCAGTGAAGCCAACACACAAATGGAACACGGTAGCTGTCCCAGCCTCGGCAGGCAGGAACACCAACCCCCTGCCCTGCCAGCCCTGTCAGCAGTCCTGGTCTCAGGACAGGCATACTTCAAATCCCAAGCTGCTGTGCAAGTGGCAGATGAAGATCCTTACAGAATCACACGATCTCCTGGGTTGGGAGGGACACACAAAGATCACTGAGTCCAACTCCAGGCCCTGCTCAGACACTCCAGGATTCACACACTGTGCCTGAGACCGTTGTCCAAATGCTCCTGGAGCTCTGACAGCCTCAGGGCCATGACCATTCCCTATTCAGTGCCTGACCACCGTCTGGAGGAAGAACCTTTTCCTAATATCCAACCTAAACCTCCTCAGCACAGGCTCCAGGCCATCCCCTCAGGTCCTGTCACTGGTCCCCTCAGAGCAGAGATCAGTGTCTGCCCCTCCTCTTCCCCTCACAAGGAAGTTGTAACTGCAATGAGTCTCCCCTCAGTCTCCTCTTCTCCAGTTGAACAAACCATGTGCCCTCAGCCACTCCTCACATGGCTTCCCCTCACGGCCCTTCACCATCCTCATGGCCTCCTTTCGATGCTCTCTGATAGCTTAGTATCTTATGTTGCAGTGACCAAACCACACACAATACTCAAGGTGAGGCCAGCCCAGAGCAGGGCATTCCCCTCCCTCACCACGCCGGCCATGCTGATGCATCCTAGAAGTTGCCTTTGCAAAATCTAAGCCATGAGAAGTCTTTTTCTTTCCGTTCCAAGTATGTGGTTGATAAGACAGGACTGCACTTAGCATCCAGTTGTTGGTGTTCATGACTGCTCGAGCCTCTGTGCTGTGCATGCAACATCCTCTGCACTCAGATCAAGGAGGGTTTGTTGGCCTCTGGCAGGAGGAATAACTATTGCTGGGATTCAGTCTATAGCTAAAATAAGCTGTAACACAAGCCAGGCTCAAGGGAAATCCATTCAATGAGCAGCTTGAACAAATCTATGTTCAATTAATGTAGCTTTTCAAACACTGTGACAGTGTTTGTGCTCTGAGAAGATGGTTAAGACATTGCTGCCACCAATCATTACGGCTGTTCTCCTTCCTCTCGGGAAGCAGTGTCAGTCCAGGAAGGGAGCACAATTAGCAGTAACAAGAGAGTATGTGGGGGAGTGCAGGATGAAAGGCAAAACTGAAATTGCTGTTGAGGTACTCCTTCAGAGAAATGGAGCTTATGAAGAGAGGATGAGGACACAGAGGTGAAAGATGGAAAAAGGAATGAATGATGAAACCTTCAGAAAGGAGATGGAGAAGGGAAAAGAAAGGGGTAAAAATAGGGAGGGAAATCAAACAAAACATGGAACTTGAAGAAAGAAAAACATTATTCCACGATCCATGGTCTTAATGTTGTCTCGTTTTAGGTAGATTTGTATCTCCTGTTGCCTTTCCCTGCCCTCCTTGCCACAACTGCCCACCTGTTCCATTTGGTCAGCACAGATGAGAAACAGCACCAAGGCACAGAATGGATATTACAGAACAGCTGTTTTCTGCCAGACATAATGTGCCAGGGCTGAACTCTGCTCCATTTTCCTCAGTGCACTACTCACACTCTCTGTCTTGTCCCCAGACACTTGTTTTCACAAAACCTTAGGGAGTTTGCCCTCCAAACAGTGCTGTCCCTCCCTCTGCTTTAGCAGCAATTAGGAAACAGGTTCCAGGTTATTAAAGGAGGATTGACAAACACACAGAGGGCCTGACAGATGGACTAATTATATAAACCTGATTTCCTTAGGCATCCAGGCTGAAAAGAGGACAAACCATGAGCAACACAAATCATGCTGGGAGTAAAGAGAATGTGTGTGGGTAGGTGGCTGAAGGGATGTGGGAGCAAGAGAATACAAGAGGAAAGAAATTGCTGTAAGGGAGTTGAAGGGGATGGGAATGAGCAATAGAAAGTGGTGATGCTACTGGAAGGGGTCTGGAGTTACATGTCAGGAAAGGCAGCTAGTTTTGAAAGGAAAGTATGTTACCTGGAGCTGTAAAAATGCTCTGAAAAAACAGGAGAGCCCTGGGAGAAAGAGTTTACTGGGAACGTGATCCAGGAAGTAATAAAGGGAGCACAAGAAGTTGGAGGATGAGGTAAAGGACAGAGAAATTGTAAAGAACTGTTGAAGTCTTCAAGGGATGAAGAAAAAATGAAGAATAGAATAGATCTCTTCTTTGCGCAAAGTGAGATTCACCAAATTTGATGTTGCTATGGTGATTTAGACCACCTGAGGACCCAGGTTCAACTGTTTGAGGCAATGCATATAATTATTCTTTTTATTTTTACAAATAAGTACTTTCAGCCTCTTGCTTATATATAATGTGTTTTATAATTCAGAATTCTGCCACAGTTTGACAGCAGGCTGATGTACTTGCATTACCAAAAGTAGTAGCAGCCTTGACTGGAAAGGTGCAAGTAAGAAGCGTGTTATGAAACAAAGGCCCTTTACAACTTAAATGGTATCTGAAAAAAAACGTGGTTGATTTAACAGATAAGTATAAAAGAAATGTAAAATCCAGTCTCTAGAAGATTGGTTTAATTAGAAAATTAAAGAAAAGATAGCAATAGAGGATAGTGCTTCAAGGCTGATAGAAAGCTATGTTATCCTGCATAGACAGCAGGGATCCAAGAATCCAGCGTTACTACAAACTTCTCCTACAACTTCTGATAAGTTATTTAAACCCCTATGCTTCTGTTTCACAACTTGCATAATTGCTGGAACTAAACTTACCCTAAGGATGCATTTTGAGACTTCAGTAATAATTCCTAAGTGCTTTGAAAAGTGCTACATCATGTAAGTGAGGAATGTCATTATTAAAATTGCGCTTCAGAAATCATCACTAACAAGAGTTTGTTCTATAGCTAGAACTGCACCAAAGACATTATTAGCTTGCAAATGACAAAGCTCCCATCGACACAGGAGAGCAGCAGTGACAGAGCTGTGCTGCAGAGGGAGGGTAGGGACATGCAGCATGAGACCAGAGGAGCCATTGCTGGGCTGAGCTGGAACAGGGTGCACTGCCGGGCAGCGGCAGTGTGCCCATGCTGAGGTGTCACGGCCTTGGTGCCTCTTCTGGGACCTCACAGTCACAGTTACTCTGTTCTCAGGTGGTGTTTCTAGAAGAGGAATTTTTATCAGTTTAGAGTTCTGGACAGTTCTAGAGTTCACTGACACCTTCTTTTGCACAGATGTTGCTTTGGTACAGCCAATGGCTTCATATGATTGAAAAAATACGATGTGATATTCACATGATTGAAAAAACCTGTCAGGATGCATTTCAGAAGACAGCCTGAGACAATACAGAGAGGGAGCTTTATTTAGGAACAACAAGGAGTGTATGTAAAATCTAGCAGATTATGTGAAAAGCAAGCCTGCCTCCACCCCACTTTGCAGAGAAAGTAATTAAGCTAAGGCTATTAGAAAAGGTGCTATTCTCTTAGAAAACACAGCTTGTTTCCTGTAAACTCTAATACTCTGAATTCCTAGGAAAGCTGCTTGTGAGTTGGAATAGCTCTACACAAGTTGTTACCTGTCTCTAACATGCTTGTCCCACATGCAGGACAAATGTTCCTGTAACCTGGTATCAGCTTTATGTAAACACTGAGGTGACTAATTGTGTAATACAACAAGGTTACTCGATGCCACGAGCGCCTGCTAATGTGAAAAGCTTGTTAGCTGTCTAGTTGTCTGGCAATGCTTTACCAGCTTTGGCTACCAACTCAGACAGAAAAACCATCACCTTTCCAAAAAAAAGTTTAAGAAGAGAAGAGGCAATGTCTTCTGCAATAGATAAGTAATGACTGTCTTTCAAGATTTTATTCAAAAAACCCAGTATTTTGAAGCACCCAAAGTATGTTATAAAAAGGTTAGGCTTTGAACTCAGTTCAATCTTTTTTAAACTTCTTTCATACCCAAGTAGGGCAAAAAGAGTATTTTGGAAAATAATAATGAGAAGATTTCAAATCCTTCCTCTGGTCTGCAAGTTTCATCAACAAGAACAGATGCAACTAAGCCTGAGTTGTATTTGTAGGGCATGTATTATGTATGCATGAACTGAAAAGCTCACCAATACACATGACGGTGTTGAGCCAGCTGAAGGGTAAAAGTTGATTTTGAATCCAGATATAGTTAAAAATCTAAGTTTTCCCACCTTCTATGAAAGGTGTTATGAGCATCCTTCAACTCAAAAGCTGAAATTGTTGGTTCAGCACTCTGCAGTGCAGTACGTGCCAAACCTTCACAGCCAGGATGCCTCCTGAGGGAGATGCATCGCCCTGCCTAAGAACCAGTGCCTCAGACCACGTACTCCTGCAGACAGGATGGTTATATCCTTGATCTACCTGTTCCAGGACAGCTTTTTGGAGCAAATGACAAATACTTGCCCTGTGTTCATAAATCTAAGTTTACTCCAATTGGTCACAATGGAAGTACATAAACTGCTTCATTGAACCATGATGCAGCGAACACAGCCATCCAAAGCCAGTTTGGTGTTGTTTTACAAACTACTTATTTACCTGTGGTATAGATAAAAATGGGACACTCTACTGGGACTCACTGCTGCTGTTGGGGCACTTTAACCCCCTTCAAGAACAAACCTACTGACTAAGGTGAAACATAAACTAAAGAGAAGATACAGAAGGGACTGTAAACACAGTGACTGGAATTAGGTTGAAGTTTTACTTTCATAGAATCATAGAATATCTTGAGTTGGAAGAAACCTACAAGGATCATGGAGTCCAACCCCTGGCCCTGCACAGACACCCCAACAATCCCACCCTATGCCTGAGAGCGTTGTCCAAATGCTCCTGGAGCTCTGGCAGCCTTGGGGCCACGACCATTCCCTGGGAAGTCTGTAATTCATGACCTTGTTGAGCAGGAATGCTTCCTGTCTCAAACAAACCAGCACCCATTCCTCATCACTGCTTGGTTTTGGCAGTGATGTCCATTACAAAGCCATAAAGATCAAGCACTTCTGAACCAGAAATTATCTGAAACTCTATTGGTTTGCTCAGAGACAAGTCTTGAGGGTTAGTCGGAAGAAACAAAAGCTTTCTTTCAGGGTGTATTTTAGATAAAAGACATCAGTATTCAGCAACTGAGAACAGCTCCTCTTGCCTCAGCCTGGGCCACAGAGCCACTGATGAGGCTCTGCCCTGGTCTAATGCTGCCTGGGCTCTGTGCCCACTGTGTCACTCCAGTGGCTCCATGCCTCCCTTCAAACCTCATCCCACCTCCCTGTCCCTTCCCGCCTGCCCCGGCTGCTGCCCCTCAGCCTTTCCATGCACTGCACAGCACACCAGGGCATCAGCACTGGCTGAGCATCAGAGCATTGCTGCTCTAATATTTTATAATGCCAGAACACTACTAAGGAAGGTGCATAAATACTTGGCAAGTTTGGCCATTAGGAACAGAGACTATGCCCCTTCACAGAATCTTTCAGGATTTGATAAGACATCTTTAAACCTAGAAATTTAAGTTTAAATAAGAAGCGTTCATTGTGTTCTGGAAAAAACAAGGCATGCGAATGTCACTGCAATCAATCCAAACTTCTTCCTGTTAAAATCTAACCCTGTGTTACAGCTTTGTTTTGTTATTTTTATCAGATCCCCAGATTCATCTTGCAATAATGTGCTCTGTCCCCAGAGAGCGAGCCAGTGTCTTTCATCAGCAACAGCCTTCCAGAAGTTCCACTTAGCTCACAAAGCAAACACAATGTTTGGCATAATATTTCAGAAAGGTCATACTGTGCTTCCTAACTTAATGGCCATTTATATTGCTTTACAATGTTCAGATTCACACTCCGCTATCAAATGGAGCCGCGCTGTCTAAAAATAAATGCTTAAAAGCTAAATAAAAAAAAATGCCCTAGATACCTGGGTTTGGAAATGTTTTCTGCTTATCTGAAGACAAGTTCTGACGCCCTTCTTGAGTCCTTTAAGTCCAGGGCAGGTCCACTGAAAATAGCAGGATTGATGCTGAGGCTGTTACTCACAGATAGTGCCACAGGTTCCAAAATACCCATAATCGCCCTCATATGACCACCAGCAGAGCATCTACTCACAAAACTCGAATTGAGTTTTTATTTTCACAACTCCCCATTCAAAGAAGGAAAAGGGTATGAATGGCACAGGACAGTGATGCACAGAGTAATCCAAAGCACACCTATGCCATGTGCCACATCCCAGAGCTGCCCTGCACAGACAGGAACTGGTGCCAATCCACACATCTGGAAACCAGACCACTTCCGTACAGGCTCTAAAGCTGGCACAGGTACCTGGGCACAAACAGTTAAAACACTGACATTTCCCACCTCAGAGTGTTTACCTTACCTGTAGTACTGGCAGTGACTCCATATCCTTCGGGAGGGAATCACTCCCAATGCCACTGACCCAATTTTTACTTCCTAATTTGCATTGCTCATACATATTTCACTTTACTGCCTTTCAAACTCCGCCAAATCTTTGAAAATTGCAGTGTGCCAAAATTGTAGGCAATCCACACTGACAATTTCACAGGTCTGGGAATCCTCCCTTGTTCATTTGTTTCCACTTATTCAAACTACAGGTTTTCACTCACTTGCATATGAAGATAAAGCAATCCAATTATTTCAAATATGCACATTCACCATTAGGCTTTCCAGGGGATGTTAAAAACCCCCTCTATTTTATGAAGAAGTATGATATAAAGCTGTGAATTGGCACATCAATATCACAGTAGATCAGAAAAGGGCACCCAAAATGAAAAAGCATAATTTTTCTCTTTTTATATTACTTTTACATAGCTCTGCTACATAATTGTCTGTTATGTTAAAAATCTCCATTTCCTAACAAAAGATGATAAAGGTTAGATTAATGCAAATATGTTATTGTGAGTCCATATTGTAATTAGCAAGGCCCAAATTTACTGTGCCATGCAGTTATTTCTGTATTTCTTATCTCCTAGGAAGCCTGAATTTTGGTTTTGCTGATATCACAAAGGATTCTGCATGAAATCTGTGTTAAATTTAACACGTTTTACACTAATTTCAAGTCTCCATTTTTCCCTTACCGTAATTACATAATGGTGATGAAGGAATGCATACAAAAGGCTATGAGAACATTTATCCTTAATCCAGGAGCAACAGGAGCTATGTGAAATGTTTCTGCTGGAGGTGCACTCATGACCATGAGACAGATCTCAGGCAGCTCCACTCAGCATTTTTGCCTATGCATCAATATTCAGACTTCCTTAATTTCTGACTCTTTGATCTCCCCTAAAAACATAGTCGGAATTTAATGACAGCCAAATATGCCAGGGGGCTTTGACTTCCAAGGGCTTTCTCAGGCGGTGGCTCCTTCCTCACACTGCAACAAGAGCCATTCCATTAACTCGGTCTGCACAGCACTGGGGGTGGAAGACAAAGCTGGAACTGTTTCTCCTCCTTCCTCTGAACAGCAGAGGTAAAAACCACAACAAATTTCTCCAAGGGCTGTCCTTCCAGAGAGAAAAGTGACAGTGGTTGCCCCACCACTGGCTGTGCAGTGACTGGGTGATGTTCTACTCAAAACACAGACTGCCTGCCCTGAGACAGAACAAACCAATATTTTCAAATAAAATAACCTTTTCCCTGCTCTGAATAAGAGACAAATACTGCAACATTCCCAAGTTAGTTGCACAAATCAGGGAAGTAACAGTTCTGCTAAATTATTTCATTCCATAAATTCTCTTCCTTTGGGCACAAGCTACTTTCAGTATTTACGATTTAAATAACTAGATTATATTCTTCCATGAACAGTAAGAATAAACTAGAAATCAGATGCATGGCCATCCCCTGTCACATTTTTGCAGATCCATAATGAAACATTTGAGAAGCTGTATTTGCTGCCTCTGATCACAGTTGTTCTGTTCATTAGTGACACGTTCACAAGTAAACTCTCAGCCACACTGCCAATTAAATCTACTTACTTGTGTTTGGGAGCTAATTAATAGCAAATTAACGTTCTGAATTCCATGCATATTTCTCATCCATACATTAAATTTATCTCATGGCTGGCATTTCAGAAGATTTTTTTGTGACATTATTTTCGTCTAACAAAGGAAGCTACTAAAATGGCCTCTGTGCTTCATTTCGTGGTGGCACTGAAAGGCATCCTTCGGGGTATTTTACCAAATACTTACAAGGAACATTTTCTCCCTCCTCATATTTGTAGTAGCTGTCTACACTGCACTAGCATTAATAGAAATGTTGTCAAAAACTGGAAAAATAACCCCTTCAAGCTCCTAATTCATTTCACCCTTTCCTGTTCCCACTCATGGGCCAGTGTTTCTCCTTTCTACCTCCCAGGCTACCAGATGTGATAAAAGGAAGCCAAATGAAATCATCTATGCATCAGATAAATAGCTGTATCTAAGACAGATTTTTTTGTTTGTCCTATTAAAACATTTACATGGTAAAAATGAATTAAAACAATTAGTCTTGACATGCAAGGGTGAAAACAAGTTGAGGAACAGCTCTGGAAAAACAAAAAAGGGTCATAATTATGTGTCAGGCCTTCATGCTAATTAACTGATAGACCCCTTGTTCCCTAAGCTTTCTGTTTACCAGTATTTTTCCATATTTTTCACAGAGATTTAGCTGGTTCCCTTCATCAGTTTGCTTCTATATTTGCTGTGGGCTATGTAATATTTCCAGGTCCAGGTGAGGTCCAGGTTCCAGCTAGCCATGGGTCCCTGAGATATCTCACCAAGAAGCACATGGTGAATCCCTTTTGTGAGAGGAAATTCTGCAGCAGGGCTGAGTCAAATGTACCATTTTCTTTGCCAAAGAAAAGCAAGGACTATGCAGGAATTGGCTGCTGGAAACGGAGAATCCAAAGAGGGGCCTGGTGAAAACCACAGGGATGAAAGGTACTTTCTGGACTTGGTGCTGAATTTTACATAGGGGCAGTGACTGGGCTACAGACCCAAACCATAACGATGGTAGAGCAGCCTAATTGGGTTGATTAGTGCTGGGACTTCCTCAAGGACAGAGCCAAAGTTTACACAGTTACTTCTGTGTCAGTAGCACACAAGGAAGGAGGACTGCCATCCTCCAGATCAAACCAGTCCAGCTGCAGGGCTCTGGGTGCATTCCCTGTTGGGTTACACCATGGGTGTTACAGAAGAGCAGGCCTGCAGGCCTACAAAAGCATCTTCCCTAGGCCCGGTGGGAATCATCGAAACACTTCCAGGTCACCTGAGATGGGCTGGAAAAGAGGACTATGGGTTAGTGGCCTTCTTGACCAATGGCCCGGGAAGATTGTGGTTAGTGACCTTATATGGTATTATTTACACCTTACCATAACAGGTAATATCTAGGGCATATTCCAGGTGTATGGGTGAAATCCTGGGGTATGATCTTCCTGTTTATCTGAGGTTACATCCTGTTTGTGCTCTAGTATTTAGGTAACCTGAGCTGCGCAATGAACGTCTTTGCACTTCTGCATCTTGCATGCGAAGTCCTTGCCCGGCGTGAATGCTGCAATTCCCCTCCTCGTGCACCTCGACCGGATCAGGAGTCAACAGCCCAAAGCTGTCTCGCTGAACCCCCAGGGCCACGGACTTCAGAGGAGTTGGAAGAGACACAAGACCTCCAGGGACCACAGTGGCCGATTCAAGATTGCGAACTGCTTGTTCAGGAGTACGTCATGATTTCAGAAGTCAGCGGGAAGAACAAGGAGCCACTGGAAATGGAACATAATCGATCCTTTTTGATAACAGCTATTTGAAAGAACGGTTGAGGTCAGCTGTAAAATATAACTGCAATTGTACAGCTGAACCTGTAAAATTACCCTTGGCTAATACAGCTATGGCAGCTTACACTGAGCAGTCTGTGCCATGGAGCTTATGGAAACATTACATTTGCTTAAAATTCCACTCTGTTTCCAGAGGATGACACTCGGAAGGATGTCTGGAGAGAGTGTCTATATGTACTGCACGGTTCTGAGTCACCAGGCAAATCTGTGATATAATTTTCTATGTAACTCTAATGGTGACCTGCTGAACAGAGGCTAGAACCAGACAGGAACCATTAAACTACTAACAATTCTGAAATAAAATGTGTTTGAAGTGGGTTTGTGGTGACCAGATCGTTTAGGAATGCTCCACTGCATGTCATCATGTCAGAAGACATGACAAATAAAGAGATCACAAATCTCTGAAATAAAGAGATTACAAATCTCTGTAGTTTCTTCCTCTATCACTTTAAAATAATGCTTCATCTGATCTTCCAACTATATTTAAATTAATTAAAACCCATTTATCACCACAAGTTCTCTGAAGTACTAGGGGATTTGAAGTCAGTTTTTCTTGCTCTATCAAATATCCTAGTTTTCTAAGCGGGTAGGATGTGACCTATAAATTACCATGATGAATAACTTTGCGAGTAAGAACGTGTGTCAGTTTTTCATTAAAATTAAAAGGTCCTCATTCTCTGTTGTCAGATTCTCAAGTTCTGCTGCAAAGGGAAACAAAGAGCTGTCAAACAGAGTGATGATATTTTACACCCAGTTTACCCTGCTGTAAGGAACACGTCATGTTACAGGACACTGCGTAGGCACAACCATTACACTCTGATTTCAAGGACAGCAAGTAAATTCTGATTTAGTCATGGAGAAGAAATTTCTTGCTGTTTGAAACTTGCTTCCCTGAACACACAGGGTCAATGTAACACTTAATTCCTATATAAATCTTCTGAAGATGAACAAATTTCAAGTAGCACAATATTGTATCATTTCTGCCAGTCTGAAGGAAAATCAGCATTACTGGAAAATCCTTCTTCTCATCCAAGGGTTTTGAAAGTCAGAGGAATATGAACAGGCTGTCAAGTTATGGAGACTGCAGGTGAAAGACAGATTTTAGGGTATTTTTTTAAAATGCAGCAATGAAGCCTCCTGTCATTATTGTGCATTTGACACAGACAGAAACTACCAAGAGTACAAGATGCAGCTGAGAATCCTTTCAGGTTGAAGGTAACCTGAAAACAAGTTCAAAAGCAGCTTTAATATGCTCAGGACACAAGTTCACAAGTTCAAATTGTAACTTTTCAGGATGGGGACAGTTGCTCCCAAGCAAAGTGCTGGTGGATGTCATGTAGGAAGAGAGACACTGCTTACAAACCAAGAATCGAGTGCCCCAAGAACCTGCACAGAGAACAGAAACACATTTCTCTAAAGTATGGTCAAGGGCATTTGTAAGAATCACGAAGGAGTAAAGCTCCACTGGAGACACAGTGTTTTTCCATTTGTAGTGGTACCTCTCTGGTTTGCACACGCCCTCACCCCTAGAGAGCAGGAGGCACTGGAGGGAACTCTCTGTCCTGCCAAGAGGTTGCTTGAATGCTCAGAGACTGAAAGGTGCTGCAAGGGACAGCAGGGCTCTGCTCTTGCCATCCCTGTCACAGACAGGAGGCACCTTTGCAACTCCAGCCAACCTGCCTCTTCTCCAAAGCAGTCAGCTCCCACTTGAGAAGGAAATGGATCTGACAGGGCTGACATTTTCCATCTAAGCCAGTTTTCTGATGAGAAAGGAAGGGGAGGATCGGCAGAGGAATGGCCAACTCTTGTCCTAGAAAGAGAGTTGTCACCTACACAATGTCTCCCAAACTCTGAGGCCAGGAGGGAACCACAGGTGAGGCTCTGCAGCTCAGCTCTGCAGTCAGCTCTGCCAGCAGATGCTTTTTGAATTTGGTGGTTTATTTACTGATTTATAACAGTGCCCTTCACAGAGATTTGCAGGATTGTATAAGGCAGAACAAAGAAATGCTCCAAGTGTCTCATCTCAAGTAAGTAGATTGAAGGAATTTTTAATGTTTGACCTTAAACGTATTGAAAGCATAATATAGTTTCATCTGTTTTCTCAAATGAGCAAAACATCTATACCAAGAAACTGCAGAGAACATAAACAGAACATGAAGTGAATTACCTGACCTGAAAAATAAGGCTTTGGGCAAAGATGTGAACATTAATCAGCACACAAAGATAAGGAAATAGCCAACAAATGAGGTGTTTTCACTAGAAATAATGAAAATTTGCCTTCTAATCTTGCTTTTGTACTAAAAGGGAGCTAAGGAAGTTTTCTGAATAAAGATGTGAGAAAGATGGATGACAGAGAAATATATTAGAGATGTTACTGAACTGTGAACAGGTCAAAACAGGTAATGAACAACACAAAAAATAATACAGACATACTGTAAATAACAAAAAATATAACATCTAGGATCATACAGAACGATAACTTACATAAAGCACACTGTGATGAAAATCATAATCAGATATGAGAAGGCAAAAAAGTGAATCAGTTTCTTATTGGTTGAACTCATGCAGCTTTGAACAGTAAATTACTTAGAAGCACCTTTTAATGATTTTATGTTCTCCCTGGAAACACGGGGTGGTTCAGCTCAACACCAGCCAGAAGAGCGAAATAGAATGTTCAGAACAGTATTGTGAGGCAGCCTCAAGCTTTGACACTCAGGAGGATTTACACAGGTGTATTCCCTGTACCAAAGGTGAGATCCAATTGCCCAACCCATACCCAACTGTCTCTGCAAACCCACACAAGGACCAGGGTCGTACAAGGTCCCTGCCCCCCAGGGAAAAGGAACTCTGTGTGTTACTGGTGGGAACGTGAGCATTGGAGAGGCTGTTGAGAAGGGGAGGTGTGTGCAGACTGATTTAGTGAAGATGGCTGAGGTGTCCCTGGATGTGCTGGTTGAAGGTGTTTCCCCAGGGCAGCCCAGGGGATCCATCCTGATCTGTAGGAAACCACAGCCTGGCAGTGCCAGGAGCGCAGCAAACAAGCACAAGTGAACAAGGTGTTGTCTCTTTTATCCTTTAAAGAAAAAAGGGAACAGCCTCCCTCCTCAAGGACAGGCATCAGCCCCCCAAGCACATGAATTTCAGCTCTGTGGATTTCAGTGACCTGAAATACAAGTTCTCAAAGACACAGTGTGAATCTTTTGAACCTACACACTCCATCTTACTACAAAGATATGTTTTTAAGGAGAGATTTTATAGTGAGCAGCAAAGCATAATAATGATTAATCCCCTGATTGCCAGCAAGTGCCCTGAACAGCTCTTACTCTGCAGACAGTGACATTCTCTTGCTAAAGTGAAAACACAGTGGCATTTCAGTTAAAAACAACAATGTTCATTGAAATAGAAAAAGCAGTAGCTGGCACTGAGAGTAACAAATGAGAAGGTCATCTAAACAGACACAAACAGTATAGAACACAGATGCAACATACCCTGTGCAGGATTCATTCTAGCAGTATTGATAAAGCTTACATTAGTTCAACAAAAAGAAAAATGTATTACACTGCAATACATTACATTTTTTGATTAAATGCAAATAACTCTTAATCAGCACCTTCTAGCAGGGTTGCTAATGGAAATGCATTAATTAATGCTGGGCACCTATTATTTTATTCTGGTTTGAAGAGTCACTGTTATTTGCAGTTCTGTTATCCAGAAGAACACCTGTAATTTTCATAAAACCCAATCAAAGCTTCACAGTAGAGTTTTAAACTGTGATTCAGTGAAGGCTCATATGCTTAAACTCCTATCAGAATAAAATCCAAAGTAATCACCTATCAAATCTTGTTGTAGGGCTGAAACAGAAAAAAAAATACTCCTCCTTTTCCTTTATCTCATGTATCCATCTGAAATCAAGGAGAGCCACTGCTTCCTCTGTGCACTTCCAGGGGCTTTATGGCACTCCTGACAGGTAAGTCAAGCTCAGGCTGGGATTTAAGACAGCTCTTGAGCTTTGCTAAGCCTGCATGTATTGCTCTGTGCCTGGAGGTTCATAGATAAGGCAGCAGTGGCCTGGCTCTGAAGGCCAAATTCAGGTCAAAATAGATAACCAACATCTGGAGGAAAAGGCTGTGGAGGAGCAGAAACTACACCTATGCAAAATCTGTGTACACAGAGAGGTAGGTATGCAGGAGTCTTAAGTGATCAAAATGAGAGAAAGAATGTACAAATTAAAGATTTTCTCTAGTCTGGGGTAGTAACCCACAGTTACAATTGTTTTCTGATAACAAACAGAAATACAAGTTAAATTTGTATCAAAACAGTAGTTGCTGAAACAATTGTTTGGACTATCTAAAGTCAGGCTTTATCTTGTAAAGAGAATTTGTAGATGATAAGAAATACAGTAGCTTGACCAAACTCCTGGTTTCCTACATCAAGCTCCCTTTGTGTAGATATAAAACAATTAAAGAAAATGGGAAATGCTTGGGATTCTTGTGAAATAAATTAAACTTCCAAACATTTCTCTATGGTTTCTTTTTTAAAAAGGAAAAGCATTATGGGAGAGAGACAGAATAATGATATTTCTGCAGTAGGAATCAAACAAGTCTACAGATTTTAAAATGAAGTTTATCTCTAAAGATAAACCAAGACTGGTTAAACACAATGCTGACTAGGAAACAAGCCCCAATACAAAGAGTATTTTTTGCTCCACTGAATTTGAAAAGCTTTTGGAAAACGACATCTGATCCTCACCAAATTTTCACGAGATGGAAACAGTAGCTGCAATTTGCACACTTAATTATTTCTGTCCACTGAAGGAAGATTAGATAATTGCAATATTCCAACAGATCCTATACTGACTGACTCTTCCATCTAGAAGCACTGTCTGGAAGCATCCAAGTGAAGGAATCTTGCACAGGACTAAGTTTCCCAGCTGGAGTCTCATGGGCATGGCAGCACGGACAGGAGGACCCTGGGAGAGAGAGAGGCTCCAGAGCAGGAAGGGGACACGGAAGGGGTTCCCCAGGTTCACACAGTGGGATGCTGGACTTGAGGCACATGGCACATGTGGGATGAAAAAATGAAAAAATCACCACGAGAATGGCACAGGCAGAGGCCAACACTCAATTGGAAACAGGCAGAATAAGCAGAAGAGGCCACTTTGTGATCACCCCACACCAAGGCTCTTCCTCCAAAGCAAAGCTTTGGATTCAGCCACCCACTTACACAAAACCTACCCCAGCAGGGAGCTAGGTTATAATGCAGCACACTTTTTGTTTGTTTGTTTGCTCTTAGAAGAGTCTGACAAATTGCATGGATTTGGGGAGGCTGGTGCCCTTGCAGAGTGACACAAAAAGATCCTGTCTGCTCCAAGCAATGTACATCCTACTCCCAAAAGGAATGGGTGGTGTGAACTCTCCTTCTGTGCAAGTGTATCCTCTAAATGAATTCCTGGTAGCTTACACATAAAGGATATATTGGCAATTAAAGGTTTATCACAAAAAGCTTTGATACACCTGAAGGGAACTGGAATGCATCCTGATTAAACAGGTGAAATAAGCTGGTTAAACACCTTTGAAAGTGTATTTGGACAAAAACAGTTTGTTAGAAGGTCAGTCTTACCACACAATGAGGGGCTCTGCCATCCTGCTGTAGGAACCACAGAAAACAAACAAAAAAATTTAATTAGGGATTTTTGTTTTGTTTTTAAAAGCACAAACCTTCGAAGTAACATTTTCACCCATATACTTGACATTACCTAAAATGGAACACTATTGAATCAGCCCCTCATCAGACATTGTATGAGTTCAAAAATCCCTGGAAACCTGGGGTGCAGGGAAAACTGAACACTGTATGGAGTGGCTTTACCACCACAAAGAGACTCCATCCTTTCGTGAAAAGACGACTGCTTTTTCATTTTTTTTTTTACCAAAAGAAAACTTTGACTGAAGATAAACTTTATCTGTATTCCTGTAAGGTACCAAATTAACTGCTACAGGGGGAAATTATTAAGTTCAAAAATACTGGAATTAGCACCAAAACATACTTCAAAAAAAAAAACCCCAAACAAACTGGCTGAAGGGGATGAAATAAGATGTGGTAAAAGAGAAATGATCAAATGGGGAGAAGCTTATTAATGCAAAACCTCCAGGACTGGTCCAAAGACTCATTTTATTTAGCATTTTCATCTGTTTCATCATTTCATGCCACGAAATGGAAGAACCAAACTAATTAAACATTAACGGCACAAAGTCAGATGGCAGTGACCATCCTAATGAGGATCCCCATCAAATACAAGAAGAGCTGGATGGCATTAAGGACTGAAGAAACAAAAATTACATAAATTATGACAGTAAGAAGTGCAAGGTCTTGTCCTGGAGATTAATACAAATTTCTACTATAAACTGAGGTCACAGGAGTTGTGTTGGACATGGCAGTGTGATGGAACCCAAGGAGATATTGCAGGGAGCTGGAAGATTGGTTCTTTACTGTGGGGGATACCAGGGAACTGGAGAGATGATCTTATGAGAGGGACTTCAACACCCTCGTTATGCATCCCCACAGAGCAAAGCTGGCAGAGGGTATCACTGCTCAGTGAAATTCTGCTGATCATTCAATACCAACGAGGAGAGAAGGGCCAACACACACAGGAGAAGAAGAGGTGCTTCAGGGTTGGAACTCAGAATAAAGTTTTCAGCTTTTCAGAGAGTAAAGTTCCAACCCAGTCTTTTAAAAGTTAATAATTTTTAAGGCCAGTTTTATAAAAAAGGCTTAGCTGCCATGTTTGCCTGCAGTTATGGAGCAATGAACGTGCTCACCCAGGAGAGCCTCCTTTTGCTTCTACATTCCCTGTTCCTAATGGCCAAAATCAGCTAACACAGATGGAGCTTCATTTCTCCTGCCAAGCCTTGATCTGAACTTACAGATCTCGGAGATCTCAGTCAGGGACAAAGGAACTGCAGCCCATGCCCTGTTCCACTGTGCTCTAGTTCATCTCCAGCAGCACTGTGGGTTGTAACTCTCTTGGGAGACTTCTGCGACCTCTCAGAAACTGGTTAAAATAAGGCAGGTATTTACTATTGTTCTATTTTCTGAGTATTTTGGCAATTGTTTTCATGTGATTTCCCATAATATTTGAGTGAAGGTTTTTTGAAGCCTTCGAAAAATCCAAGCATGCATTACAAGAAATGACTAAGTTTACGACCTGACATTATGTCATGTAATTACGTATTAATGTAATTTTTAAAAAGACAATTTTTCTTCTGATTGCAGCAGAAATGTTGCCACACATATAAATCCAGCAAAGCTGTGTCTTGCTCTGGAATATATTAGTGTACAATAGTGGATTTTTTTCTCTGACTTTGAGAAGTGAGCACTTGCTCGGCACTTGCTGTTCTCACAGAGGCTGCTCTGCATTCTGGGCAGTGGACAGGGTCACCCATGTCACCAGAAAATGTTACAAAGCAGCCTCTGAGACATTCCCAGCTCTACAGGTTCACCAATGGTTTAGTGACTGGAATCCAACAGCAGTTTTGTTGTATGGCTTGGAAAGAAACCTACCCAAGTGTGGAGCTTTTCAAAAAATATTTCACATGCAGTGTTTCAAATATATATTTTGGTGATGTAACCATGAATTTTAAGTGGTCTAGTTTTAGCCTCTCTCTACCAGACACTCTTAAGGAAAGTTTAGCTTTCATCATTCATTTTTGTCAATTCTTGGTGTTCATAAGCAAAATGAAAGACATGAAATAGTGTTTAATAACAACAATTAAACATTATAATTTTATCTATTCCATTGATTTATCAAGAATTTTTGCCTTATTTGCTACTAGGCAGTGAGTGTTCACTGATCTGTTATGGAGACAGAATTACTAAAATTGTCCTGACCTTATTTCCCCACTTATGAATAGATATTCCCTAAAATTACACTAAAATACTCCAAACTTGGCTTTTATATATCAGAAGCAAGCAAGACAAATCTTCAAAATGCTGAGTAATGCCTCTACACCATCGATCTTTTACTCTGTCAAAATATTAACTTTTTAATCCACCATATTTCCATGCCACGTTCAGCAATTACAAGGTGACTGAGAGAAGGGAGCCTGGCAGGTTGTGCTCCTGTGCAGTCTCCAGATTTTAATGGGGCTGCCGAGGCTCAAGGACTCTCCTGCTGCAAACGATATTGTTGTTCTGCACACAGACAACACACCGTTGTTTCCACAATGCAGTTGCTGCAAATATTTCCACATAATGCTTAAAAAAAGGAAAGCAGCAGCAAGGAGAAAAGGCAGAAAGCTGTAGAAAGTTTAAGGGCAAGGTATAAATCTCACTGGATATTTGCCAGTAAGTGTTTATTTATTTGAACTGGCACATGCAGAATTATCTAGTCCTTCCTTATCTCTGCAAGGATACAAAATCTAAACCCTGTTGCCGGGGTTGCATCGGGCAGTGATACAGGCCAGCATCGTCACTGACACGGAACTGTTTGAGCCCTGGCCCCGCCTGATCGGGCGTGGCCCCAGGCACTGCAGGATGCATGGCTGTTGATGCTGCCATGATTCTGTTGTCTCACCAAGGCAAACGGACAGCAAAAGGCTTGGACAAAAGCGCTGTTACAACTACTCATTGATGGGAACGTAGCAGGCAAACCTCTGCTTCTGTCAGCTCCTTATTTTGAATCTTTCTGCTCCCATTCCTCTCCACAAGTGCTGCAGCTGCAGAACCCACAGAGATCTGGATGTATCCAGTGTAACACCCAGTTATGCCCGGTGGCACAGCTCAGAGAGCAGCAGCTCTAGAGCTCTGAACGCATCTGCAGCACCTCCTTCAGTGCTCAGCTTTCAGGAAGTGCTGGCCTGGGAGTGCTGGACTAATGGGCTGCGCTCCCAGTCCTCTCCTGGGAAAACAGCATCACCCTGCAGTGCAGTCACGATTCACCCCGAGCATTTTGCTTTTTCTGTAGTTTCGGGGAAGATGATGTGACACGAACTCTTCACCTCATTTGCCATCTCTTTAGCAGAAAGAGAACTAACACAGCATGTCCATCTGCTGCCATGAATCATGAGCTTCCACTGGCTGCAGATGACTCTAGGGCCAGGCAGCATTAATACAAGGCAGCAGCCCTCCAGCCAGAGTTCTGGGAGCTGAAGTGATCTAGCCACTCAAGATGCCTTTTCAATAGCTCCTGGAAAGCCAGCAGGCATTTCAGATCTTCAGAATGCAGGGCTGGAGGGATGCGTAAGAGGTCATCCCTCTTTCTGCCATCTCAAGGCAAGATCAACTTTACTGCAACTCTTCATGACAGTTCTTTGTTCTTGGAGCTGTAAAAGGCTGGAGCTCCCTCCCACAGCTCTTCTCAGCACTGTTTTTCAGAAATAGTTAAGGAACTCTTCTTAGAAATTCCCTCACATGAAGAAGCTTGCACCTCCGAAGACTTAGGAAAAGACAGAGGTACTTAATTCACGACAACACAAATGCTGCAGACAAAGCTGATGAGGGGAACTTGGGCTTCAGATGTCTGAGGGCCATTACTATCCTGGATATGACAGCTATAACTCCTACTCTTTCAGATGGTAAAAAGCCCCAAGGGAATTTTTCATTCATGGCCTTCCTGCTTCTTAAACTGTTAAAAAGAGAGATCTTTCTCTAATAAGGTCAGATCAAGTCAAAATCTCTGGAAACGTATTTTTTGTGTTGCGGAGGGTTACAATGCAGACTGGAATAATTTACATTACAATTACCTGCCCTGTTGCTGTAGAGAAGAGCTGCAAAAAGCACAATGCAGGGAAACATTCGAGTCCCCTGGCTGAGTGTGAGCAATCTGTAAGGAGTTACTGGGGAGGGCTGGGAGTGCCCTGCTGCAGCAGCGTGTGCCAGCACCACACATTACTTCTAAAAATAGGGCACTCTGGAACGGGGGAAAGGAGAAACACAGCAGCCAAAATTCATGTCCACATGTTTCATTTTTCTGTCTTACCCGAAGAGGTAACCTCTACAAATGAAAGGGAAGATGTGATCTCATCAGGGACACTCAGCTGGTTCATTAGTTCTGCTACAGGTGGTGTTGTATAACCTTGGCCAAGTCACCTGTACCTGCTTCTCTGACCACCTAAGTATTGTTTACTTAGATTATGCAGTTTAGGTTCCTAAAGGCACCCGGGCACCTAACGCCTCCCTGGACACATTTGAAGCCCACCGCGTCAGGTACTGTCTCTCACACCATGCACAGCCCAGCTTCGATCTCACCTGCTGCACCTCACTCCTGATCCCAAAATTATCATCACAGCTCAGCTCTGAGCTCTTCTGTTCTACATATGAACATCAACCACAGAGCCCTGCCAGAGTTAAAAAGTGAATTCACTTCTTTTATAAATTCACAAATGCTGGGAGATAAGGATTCAAACAGAAGGAAGAGCAGATTGAGGATCCATGTCACAAAACCACCATATGAAATCATATCCACAACAACGACAGCTTGACTTCAACTGTAAATTTCATACAGAAGAAAATGTATGGAAACATCAGTTACTCTGAGAACAGAAACCTCCCCCAGTATTTGCTGCTCAGCAGAGCAGGCTCAGGACGCTTCGACTTTCCTGAGCTTTAGCAGCCTCATGTGGCCACGTCCAGAGCAAGGGGACCAAGGGGAAATTCTGAACAGTTAAAAGGATGCCCCAACTTGAACCAGGAGCTGGGCAGCTGCAAACACACTCAGAGTCACAAAATATAATATTTTCTTATGAAAACAAAGGCTGAAAGGTGACCTTAATGCACGTGTGAGCTTACAGCAGCCAAGGGAGCTCCTCAGCCTTATTAGATACATGTATCATCAACTCCATCCTCTGGAAGCTGGAGAAACTCAGTTCTCTAAAAGCTGCAGTCTCATGGTGGTGTGTTCTTAAATGCTGGTGGTGCACCACCTGAATTTTTTAGATGCATTGCAGAAGAACTACTGGGAAAAACCTCTGTGTCTGTAATACACTGATCTAGTCACATGCTGGGCACAGGATGATCTATCTCCTGATACCGCAAGACCTCGTTAAAAATGTTAATATTTTTTTTTTATTTCAGTGTTTCTGTAGGGGCTCTTCTGGCCTCAGAAGATGGAATCTGCCCTAGCTGAGCACTGCTGCTGTGTCCTTATCCCATCCCTGAACAGAGGCCAATGAATAACATGCCCCATTTGGCAAGTGCTTTCTCAAGTGTAAAGAAGTGCGTTTTTAAAAGGTCCCTCCCCACTTCTTCTTAAAAAAATAAACCAAACTCACCATATTAACCGATAAACTGTGTACTAAAGTACTGACAAAACTCAGCAATAAATAATAAAAGCGCAAGTCTGCATTTTAGAAGAAGCCTTGGAACAGAAAGAGAGGTTATCTCTTTGGCTCCCAGGAAGAACAAGGATAAAACAGCAGTAACATTGTGCACTATGTTTTAAAACCTCGGTGAGATCAGGAGGAAAGGCACTGTAAGATTTCAAATTATTACATGGTAACATATGTTCTATAGGGATTGAAATGCTCATGTCTTTTTAAGCACTTAAATCCTTCAGGTAATTCTTCTATTACATGCAGTAAAGAAAAAAGTACCCAGACACACGTTTTCAGTGCTCACCTTAAGGAATTTCAGGAATAAAATTCAAAGCCTATATTCTGGGGTTTTTTAATACATGTTGTACATTTAGGGAAAAAAACCCAAATCAAATGAGCAGTAAATGTAGTAATTAAAAGCAGATCTTTGAAATAAAAGACGCTGATAATCTGCAGCCAGTTCAGTGGAGAGTCACCACCACGGGCCAAGGGCTGGAGCACTTGCTCTGGGAGGTGGTGGATGGTGGGTGGGAGACAGAAGAACAACAGGAATAAACTGAAACAAAAGAGGTTTACACTCGATAACAGGAAACTTTTGCACAATGAGGAGAGCTGAGCAGTGGAAGTGGCTGCCCAGAGAGGATGCAGACTCTCCACGCTTGGAGGTTTTCAGCAGCAAGCTGGATAAAGCCCCCAGTGGTCTGATGTCATATCTGCCCCTGCTTTGGGCAGGAGGGTGACTAGAGACCTCCTGCATTCCTCCCAATCTCATCTGCTTTATGATCCTACTTTCCCCACAATGCTCAAGGCAAGGGAATTCTGAGGAAAATGGGAAAGCAACCAGGTATATGAACTAGTAGAGAAAAAGAAAGAGTGATTATAAAGCTTTCCCCGTCATTCTTCAAGGTGACCCTTACACAGTTCCATATGTAAAATGTTGGACATTGTCTAGTGTGACAGCAGAAGAATTTACAATATAATTAGGGATAAAAGGATGTGGTAAAATTGCTTTCCCAAAGCAAACACCTCATTCACATAGAAACAGGTGCTATAGTTGAAAGGGATGTAGGAAGAGGTGAATATGACACTTTAGATCTCTAAGCATCAGGTAAAAGGGCAAACATTCTCTGGTGCTGGCCTTGCAGTGTTGAGTTCTCTAAACAGAAAACAAGAAGCTTGAAAACCTCAGGCACTGTATCCCAAGAGCTGTTCCAGTGAGACTCTAATCCCTTCCTGAACAGGATGAAATGAAAAAAGAAAACTTCAAGGATTTTAAAGTGGGTTTATAGTCAATCCCTGCTCAGTCTTATGTGCACCTTTCCAATGGTGAAGGTACTGTTCCAATAATTTATTTGACTGTCCTCAAGAACTCAGTTTTAGGAGGAGGTAACTCATGCTTAATTCAGATAATTAAGAGGCACAGAGAAACCTGGCCAATACATGGAGGGTTTTTTTTTAAATTCTTCGTATTCCCTGATGTAGAGACAATTTATGATTCTGTTAGGGTTGTCTTTGAGAGCAGGAAAAACATTGGCTTGAAATAAGACTTCAGATTCAAGAAAAAAACCCCAAAACATTTGGAGAGGTCACTTCAAATGAAGGCATCTCCAGTGTTAAGGCAGACTCCCATCTTGTACAAACCCACACCAATAACACAAACCATCAGAGACCCTGACATCAAACAGGCACAACAACAGATTCAATTGATGGAACTAGTCCGGCAGCCTTGAAATGATGCTGTGGCTGGATCCTCTAATTACTGCAAACTGATTGTTGCAATCCTCACATCAAAACTTCATTTTCTCTCTCACTTCAAAAGTTTCCAAAATCCACGGGAGCTTATGCTTTGCTCTACATTTAGAAAGGGCCTTCACCAGGAGGAAATCTCAGTTTCAGGCACAGAAATTTCAAAGTAAATGGAAGTTTAAGAGATCTGTGTGCCCGTCCCTGCGGGCCCGAGGCAGGGACACAGGCTGTTTGGAGAAATAGCTTTTTGGGGGATATATGGAGCTGCAGGAAGGGTACTTCACTCTGGGAAGAGAGAGAGCAAAGGGCTGTAATTAAGTCAGGTTTTAGGAGAACAAACAGAATTTAAAACAGTGGAAAGACAGAAACTGCAGTGTCACAGCTGGGGGGTTTCCATCCCTGATGTGTCCCATAATGTGTCTGCACAATGTCTCTAAGAAATCTAACCTACAAAAGTGCTGGCATAGAGGAAAAAATTCTTAACATGTAAAAACCCCTGTTCTCTGCACTCAGTACAGAGATATTTAATACTAGTGAGTGTGGAAAGGGGAAGTCAGCTGTCAGAACAAAATCTCTCTGTATTAATAAATACCTGAATAGAAATCTGCCTTCAAGCTTGTTATACAAACTTGAGGATGAAAATATTTTTTCACAGTTCTTGAGATGATTTTCCACTTTTCCTTCTATTAAGGTACACATTTGCAGTGTATAAAATTATGGTTATGAAAGAATATTGTGGGAATTCAAAATACATTCTAGTTTAAATACAGAAAAATGGTTAGTGGAACATTTAAGAAGAAGGCTTGTATCATATTGCACAGATGAAGGTTCACTGATATCTCCAGAAAAATTACAGGAAGAACCAGCATTTCTGTAAGAAAGAAGAAGTTCAAGAAACTGTTTGCCTTTGGAGACTGATTCTGGTGTTTTTCTTATCTTAAAGTCAGGTTCCTATTAAGTCTTTGGATTTACTGTGAATGTGTCCTAAATCTTGGGAAATGCCAATATTTTCCTCCATTTCTTTCCCATTTATTGCAGCATGCTTCTGCTTTCTGTCAGCCTCCATAATTGGTGGAAAGTAAGAGAAAAGCCCAGCATGGTGCTGAATCAATCTAATAGTGAGTTACAACGTTTGCTGGAGGATCTGAGCTCCTGCAGGTATGGGCTGGATTTTCCCAAGAGGTAGTTATCTCTTTCCTTTTGCCCTCAGGGACTTGGGAGGAATCTGTGGATCAAGGGAAGGGGTAACACTTAGCACAGCTCAGTGCAGGACACCAGGTGTCCGTGTCAGGTCCAGGGGCTGCTGTGGCACACAAGGTAAGCAGGTGGTTTTGAGGGATTTCCACCACTTCTTCCTTTTTATATATGCCAGACCTTTTAATTCTGTGCTTTTAGACAGCTAACTTCCATCTTTCCTGAATAAGGAATTAGAGGGAGGTAACCTGCCCAGGATAAGCTTCTGCTGTGTACTATTAATAGAGCAGAGGAACCACTTTGAGCTGCAAGTTTAGAGCCCTAATCCACTCTCACACCACAATGGCTTAGAGAATATTTAAAGTTTGCAGGGCACAGACATACATTAACACCAGGGTTGAGAAAAAAGAAAGCACCTGAAAGGTTTCTCTTTGGAGTTACTATTCAGTTACTGATAAATGTGAGTTCCCTTTTTGGTGCTCTTTTTCACACTTTTTTAATAGCATTTCTCTGGTTTGCTACCTGTTGTCATCCATTCCTAATGCAGAGGAAAACTAAGCAAATCATAGAGTGAACTAAAAAAAAAAAGATAACAGCTTGAGATTTCTAGCAAGAAAGATGTAATTCCATCTAGTAAGATGCACTTAAAATTTAAAAGCAAACCAAACATATTTATAGCTATACACATACACATCATCTAAATAAAACATATCAGTTCAATTATTCTTGCTGAATTTCAATCACCCTAAGACTCCACACATTTTAAAATAGCATGAAACAATGCTTATTAAGCCATCTGAAATATATCTTTGGATGTGTATTTAAACTTTTGAAGCAATTTATATAAAATTCAGATTTTGGCTCTTTTAGGAAAATACATTGAAGAATTTTATGCTCATTTAAGACAGACACTTTCTTCCTGATAGATTCAGGATAGCGCTAAACAGAAAATTGTTTAGATGATTTCAAGCATTATTGCTCTCTAATAGTAATGCAGCAGCAAAGAAATAAATAAAATTAAGTAAATTCTTCCTATGGAATTCACTTTACAGTAATATTCTGAAGTTATCCTGAATTCTACTTAAAAACAAGGGTGGACATGTTCATTTCTTTTAGAAGCAAAGCAAAAGCTACTTATCAAAATGATGCAAATCAATCAGGAAGCTCTGCCTGTGTCTCTATTTATTTAATGAGCTGTTGCATTAATACATAGAATCACAGAATCCTTTAGGTTGTAAAAGCCCTCTCAGATTGTCAAGTCCAACTGTTAACACTGCCAAGCCCACCACTAAGCCACTTCCTCAAGCACCACATGCACACATTCTTCAAACACTTCCAGGACTGATGACCCCACCCCTTTCCTGGGCAGCCTGTTCCCTTGCTTGGCCATCCTTTCAGTGAAGGAATTTTTCCTGGTGTTCAGTCTATATTCCAGCAGAGTTGTTCCTCGTGCTGACCGGCCAGGCTTTGTTTGGATTGCACGCCCTCTCCGTGTTTGTCAAAGCAAAGGGAGACTGGAGCCCAGTCCATCCGGGAATGCACAGAAAGCCCTGCCACAGGAGGTGGGGAGCTCCCCATGCACCACATTCACTGAGCATCCAGAGATCCAACTTGGCCTCCCCTGCCTGAGTAGCACCAGGCTTTCCTTTTTCTAAGCATAACCGTGTATTTTGCTCCAGTCACTTCTACTCCCCAGACTTGGACAACCCAAGGAAAGTGTACTGTATTTGAGGATCCTTTGTCAGTTCATCTCTAACTCTCCCTTTTCAGCACAGATCTGTGCATATAAACAGCCATTTGATGCAAAAGTCTCCCATTCGACCCAACACACAAACCCATACAAGCTGATTATTTTTAGCATAAAATAAATCTATTCCCTCCACCTGGAACTGGAGAGCCTCCCACTCATGCTTTGAGAACAAAATATGACAGGGAGGGAAGAAAAGAGCTGATGTATTACACTTTGCTCAGTCCAAATTGAAAGCCTACATGCCCTAATGGCATTTTGGTTTCCGAATGAGTTCTTTGAATAATATTCCCTTCCCCTCTTTCCATTAGAATATCCAGAAATTAATAATTTAGTCTAGTCATACTGTAGGCCACGAGTGGTAACTTCTGAATAAAACAATAACCATTCATACTCACACTTAAATTGCTGTAAGGCTTTTGAGGCTCAGTGCCAAATAACTCACCCATCTCAAGCGTTTGGGACTTTGGAAAAGCAGCTGCAGCCCAGTCAGCATTAACTTCAGTTTAGGAGTTTGGGTTTAATTTGTTATGTTGACTTGCGTGAGACTTTATATCCACAGGGAAAGGGACGCCCAGAGAAAGAACATGTCCATGGCTTCTGCAGCTCAGTGGAGCTGCCCTGGGACTTCTCGTGCTGCCAGGTTACACAAACAGCCTCTGGGCTCTGACCCTCTGACAGCCTTTCAGGAAGATCTACGATCATGATGCTCCTGTCAGGCAACGCAGTATCCTGGTAAGATCACCATGTCTGGGAATTCTGCATTTAAGAGATTCATCCAAGTCTGTGCCAGGATCCAACGCTTACAGGGGTCACCACTATGTCTTTCAATCAGGATATACAGTAGATGAAAAGGAAAAAAAAAAAGGGAAAGAAAGACAAAATGTTTCTGTAGGGCACATCAGTGTAGAAAACTCAAGCCCGATATTGGTGATCCACGTTGCCAGGTCAATTGCCTAAGAGCTGGGGCTCAAACATTGCAAACCACTGTGTTTTATTACATGGGGGCAAAAGGACAATTGTGGAGGTTCAGCCCATGCACCCCAGAGAGTTTAACCCTCTGTGGTGAAGGTTTAACCCTCAGTGGCGAAGGTTTAACCCTCAGTGGTGAAGGTTTAACACCTCAGCAGTGTCCCAGGAGCCAGGGAAATCTGCTTAGCACCGATGGCTGCACCCCTGCCAGCAGCTTCCCTCTGCTGTCGCCTCCAGTCCTCTGGCTTGATATTAATTAAATTCTCCACTTTAGCACGCTGGCTTGGAATACAGGCAGGGCTTAGTGACTGTAATTCCAGACTCCAACTGTGACATTAGCACTGTGACACGCACAGAGCACATCCAGAATTAAAAAGGCTGCTTCCCCCTCGTTTCAATGATGAGATGAGAAGGATTCAGCTGCCTCAGACATGAGTGTACCAGAAGCAGGGGCTTATGGCACTGAGAAGGAGTCTGTTACATGCCTGTTGTATGCTTCCAGCTTCTCAAAAGCATTACTTCAATTTTGCCACTTATTTCCATTATTCTCTTCCTACTTATTCCCAAAACCAATTAAAATGCAAACAGGAGATTTTAAAGGCTTCAGTTTGATAACAGGCAGCAAGACAAGTGAGGCATGGGACAGCACTGAAATATGGCTTTTTAATGCAAGCATATTAATAGAAATAATTGGATTCCTAAAGGCTCACAATTGCAAGTGTTGCCTCTTATTGTCCATTAAACCAATTGACATCCTGCATTTGTTATTGCAAAAGTGTGATTCTTATTTCATGAAGAGTGCTAAACACACTCAGTTTGCTCTAATGAAAGCTGTGGAGTTTTCTTCTGAAGTACTCCTGAGCCTCATAGCATGTAAGAGATCCGATGGATTCCTCAAAGCCAGCACAGTAAATGCTGGCCTTGGAGAAGTTAAACTCTCAATTTTGTCTTTAGTGATGCCAGAGTTTCATGCCAAACACATAATATGTTATTAAGCTTTTAGTATTTATAATAAAAGAGTTAAAGAATTTAATCTTAACTTTTCAAAAGAGCCTATGGGAAGAAGATGCTGGAGCTCATCAGATTTTCAGTGAGAGGCTTCGCAGTGAACATCCTCAGGAAATCCCTGCCTTACCCTATGGTTGATTTCTGAATTTAGCATCATCTGGTTTTCCAGTTTATATGTTCAATTCAAATTGTTTCCCCTGGCTATGGCTGCTGTCAGGTGATACAGATAACACAATCTTTAAGCCCATCCAACAAGGCAGTGCCCAGTCCACCTTACACCCCCCTGTTCCTGCCCCTTCTCTTACATTACATCCATTCTTAGGGGGCCAAAAGCAGAGGAACATAAGCACCCCCACACACAACTTTTTGTTTGTAGGGCTAGTTTTCTGTAGAATTAGCTCCCTGAACTTCATTGAGGTGTCAGGTAAGAGCAGAGACAGTTGGAGGAGGCAGAAGGGCAACATGGCAAGGTCCCAGGGGAGCAGAGGAAACAGGAGGGCAGAATCACCTCCCGCAGTTACAATTTGCCACTAAACTTCACTTTCTGGTCAGACCACATGCTGCCTATGGCTGCACAGGATTAAGCTTTCCCACACCTGTGATGGTATAATTTCCAGTTTATTTATCCCAGCAGCAAGCATGCTGCCAACACAAGTGTTGCTTCTGCTCTCCTGCCCACTCCGGGAATGCGTTGCTTCTCCGCTCCTTTCTGCCAGCTCAGACACCGCTGTGACTGTGCTGAGACCTGAAGTGGGAAAGAAATACAGCTGAAAAGTAACTTCCATTTCTCAGAGTCGGTTTTGTCTGAAGTGGTTCCCTGGTCTGGCTCCCAAAGCAGCTACACTCTACCCCTGACAAGAACAGGGACGGGGAGAGAAGTGTCTGTCCCTCGGAGCAGCACTGTGAACTTCTGCCAGAGCTGTCCATGGAGCTCCAGCTGGGATGCAAGAGCTGAAAGCTGACCCTTCCAAACTGGGAAAGGAAAGGCAGCCTTCTAACTTTGCTCACAGCACATAGCACAACATGCATCCAGCCCAGGGAATAGCTTAAGAATGAAGTTCTGATTTCTGATGAGAAAACTAGAACCCCAACTGATGAGAAATTAGAATTATTAGATCCAACTCCAAATTTAAAAACCTAAATTAATACAAAAAAGACACACATTTTTTAATGCTTATTAGTTTTCTATTACTTATTCCAACATGAATATTTCCATATCTATAGCATAATGAATGATCATATTTTTAATCTTCCTACAAGCTAGATTTCAGTTTTCTTTTCAGCTCCTTCAGATAGTACCTTCTAGAGAACGGTTCAAGTGCCATGTTTTTATTACCACTAAATGCAGAATAAGTCATTCTTCCAGTTGACATTATAACTATGTCACAAACAGAAGCAAGAGCAAACACGTGTCTATGTTTCTTCTTTAATGGTTAAAAAAAACACCAAACAAACCATTCTGTTGCATATCCTGGAATAACTGTCAGGAGAAGTTGAAGAGCACTTAACATACACCTCGTGGTCTTGAACACTAATAACTTCAACAAAGGGCTGACAGTGAAATAGCTTTTCACCTCAAGGTAAAAACACAAAAACCTATGTAGGGGATTGAGGATTTACCCAACAGAAAACTACCTCAATAGAAAATCTGAATTACTTTTTTTTTAAGCAAACGAAGGGAGAAAATAGTGACAGAGTTAAGTTCTAACAGTTCTATCCTCAGTTCTGGATCTCTTAATTCATATGCTTAAACTTACTGCATTGAGTATTTTACTCTCAAACATAGAGAAAATAATGAAATATAAAGGTTAAAAGATAGAAATCAGCACCATAAATGATCAGCCCTCAAATAATGAGCAAAGAAAAATGCAGACCAAGTTCACCATCATAATCCCTCTGCTCTGGGCCACTCTTGTCAAGTTCTAAATGCAGCCTGAGCATCTCACTTCCTTCACTGAAGTGGCATCACATGGAGAAAAAGCATCTTGAAAAATTCCACTAATTTGAGGCCACAAACAGGAAAATGTCTTATTCATAATTTTACAGCAGAATTTTATGTCAGTACACATTTTTTTAGATGCCTTAAACTGCTAATTTCCACAAATTAACATGTCTGGGTCTCTTTTAATAGTAAACATAACTTTGCATTTCCTGCTTGTAATGCCTGGCTTTAGCATAATTATAGTATGTTCCTTGTTTTCAGCCCCATAAGGATCCCCCTCACTGCTCTCTCCCCAGCCACGCTCTGCTCAACAGGGTTTTGTGTCAGCAGAGGCACAAAATGAACTTGTAAAATTTACTCAGAGATTTGCTGTGAGCAGAACACTTGCACATGTATATGCTAACTCACATTTGCATACTCCAAATGCCTGCTGTTGCCTGCAAATGTGTTTTATTTTGGCATGCTATGGCTGTACATGCAAATTCCCTTCTTCTAGCATCAATTACCTACTCCCCCACGATCGATATGTCCCCTTTCCTAAAACAATCCATTTCAGACCCTATATTACTTTGCTTTCCTGTAAGTCAATAAATACTGCCACATCCCCCTACAGAAATGCTTTTGCCCAATTCTTTTTATGGATTCTGTCGATTCTTTGCTGCTCCCTGTTTTCTTTCCTAAATCTTCAGCTCGCTCTCCTTTTGCCCAGACCCTGCTTTTCCTCTCTCCATGCAGAGAAGAGCAGCAGCTCTACCTGTTCTGCTGCCCTGTTTCTCACCTGTCTGACACACAGTCACCTACTGTTCCTTTTGCTAAAGAAACAGCATCCCCAAAAGGTTTCAAAAGGATTCAATAGGATCCAGGTAAGGGACTGTGACTAGGACTTGATAGGCCTAAATTTACTTTTAATTTTGCCCCATGTATAAAGCCTATTTGCCTAATTCAATGTTTTACAGCCATCTTTAATGTGCAAATACTTTCCACAGTGAATATGCAATATATAAAAAACAATCAGAAACTCTCACTCTGAAGTTGGGCTATTTATTTCCTTCCTGAAAACTCAGCTGAGTGACATCAGGTTAATTGCCTTTAAGTCACTATGAATAATGTTGCAGAGCCTTGCACTGACAGTCACACCTTTCTTCTGCTGGTTGTGTATCCCAGAGCTATTTCAATGGATAACTGTAATTCATTTTGGCTGCTAGATCTGCATGTAAAGATAAAAACTGCTAGCAAACTTCCTTTAGTCTGCCTCCAGTTTTCCTCAACTTTCTACCCAGTAGGGGTAATTTTGGACATGTTACATGCTCCAAAATAAAGGATGTCTTTGCTGGAATACTGTATTCCTTGCACATTGCCATCATTCATGGCGGCAGCAGCTATCCTTTGGCTTATTATGTTGAACTAATCTTGCTACTTGATATTCTTTTTACCAATGAACCTGTTGGTTACAGCCAGTTTAAATCATAGCCATAAACAGAATTCTGAGATTTTTCAAAGGACAATGGAATCTGAATTAATTAGCATCCAGCAGAGGAAAACCAAAATCTGCCTGCAAACAGAACAGAGAAACTTCAGAGCCCACAAGGACACGGTTTATGGAGCGGGAGAGCAGGAGAGCATGGCATCCTCAGCTCCCAGACAGCTCTCAGGCTACAGAGGAGCTAATTTCCACACAGGAATTTATTAATTACACCTTGAAACTCTAACAAGCCTGTTATTGACGCCAGCACTCAGACTGTGCTCATGCATAACTCATCTTTACAATCTGCAAGCATGAAGATTTGAAGCTTCTGTCAGAGGTAATTCCAGGTTACACTTACTTGTCTATCACACACACCTCACAGAGCCAAAAACACTCCCAGTCTGACATTTACATGGATAACCAGGGGAAATTCATATAAAAAGGGAAGAAAAAATATACACTGTTTTCTTCAAACTATCTTTACAGTATGTCCCATAGTTGACAACATAGCAAGAGAGGAGGTATAGATTGGATATTGGGAAGGAATTCTTCCCTGTGAGGGTGGGCAGGCCCTGGCACAGGGTGCCCAAAGGAGCTGTGGCTGCCCCATCCCTGGAAGTGTCCAAGGCCAGCTTGGATGGGGCTTGGAGCAACGTGGGATAGCGGAAGGTGTCCCTGTCCATGGCAGGGGGTGGAATGAGATGATCTTTAAGGTTCCTTCCAATCCAAACCCTTCCATGATTCTATGATTAACCAATTCTCACAAAGGGAATGCTTTTCAAAGAACGCTACTAAACTTTGCCTTTGAAAAAGAGATAAAAACCCCAAGAGACATTATTTACATGGCTGGCATTTAAAGAAATAACAATTACAATTCTTGCTTTTATGGACAACAGTAACATTTGCAGTCCAAGAAACCATAAATGTCCTGTAACAGATGATGATCACCTCACTGACATGACAAATAAGAGGCAATTAGTTTTTAATGGCTTTCATAATTTCTTTTTTCCTTATGAGAGCACCACTCTTTGTAAATTTAAGACTAAAATGTATTTTAGTCTTCAGTACTTGGAAGCAAGTTCACACATTCTTATTCTACATTAGCTTCATTTGTCAATTTGATGACTAAAGACCTACTGGCCAGATGCAAATGCTGCTTCCTAATCTTGATCCATCATGCACAGCAGCCGTGGGATGTCATTCCCCACGAAAGAGGATGAATCAGGAGAGCCGTTCCATAATGGAAGGTGCAGAGATAAACCAGATGCAGAGAAAAACCTGGAGGAAGCTCTGGTTCCCTTGTGAGAACATTTAGTTACAGTGAAAAACCCCAACCAAAGTACCCCAGGCTCAAGAGAAGCCCTGTCAGAAGTGCAGGGTTTTCCAGTCAGAAGGTGCTGGCACTGGCCTTGGCTCTGTGTGTTGAGCTCTTTGCCCTTCACCAGCCACATGTGAATAGTCTGCAGAAGTCAATATGAATTTTGATGCTTTACTGGATCAAGGCCAGAAAATCTAATATACTTCTTATTTCCATCATGTGTGCACAAGATGATATCCTCGAATTCAGGCATACATAAAATAATGAACTTCTTTTTCTTCAAGTAAGCATCAGGTGAAAACAGTGAGATGCGTTGAGGGTTTGCTAATTGATGATACATTGCCTTAAATTAATTTTCTACTATTAATGTTCCTTAATGGAATTTCATATTTCGTATTTGAAAAATGAGGGTCAAAGGAAGCAATGATGAGAGACAATTACAATTACCACTTAGGACCATTAATATGTAAATATATGTGTAAGTTAAGATTGTTAATTAAAGTTTCATAATTGCTGGGTATTTTTGAAGTTAGAGCCTAATAGGTTCTGCCATTATTCGTGTCTGCTTTATGCACACAATGTCAATGATTCTTACTCTTAACATACCATGAATAACAGCATGGCATTTATTTTATTAACTGATACGGCCAATAATGTCTTATTATGCCATTCAAACATTTTATTCCTTTCTAAAAATACAACTGGTTAAAAAATTATATCCCTTACACACCTTCATGTATCAGCTCATCAGTCAACCCCAAGAATATCCAGTGGGTACATCTCTCCATAATCATCCAGTGAGCTTTTTCCTACCTTTTCAGCATCTGATGTTACCAACTTTAAAGCACAGGTATTTTTAAAAGGTCAAGATAGAGAATGGACTTGATCCAAGCATCCCCAGCTACAGCAATCCATAAGTCAAGAGGACCCTATCAAATGTCAAGAGAAACTGGAAAAGACTTTGAGAAATCATTTCTGCAATACTTCTCATTTACTTCATGTGTGCACAAGAGAAATACTTAATCAGTTCTAATTCAATGTATTTCACAAATTTAATCTTATTTCTAACAAGTAAAGTATGAACAATGAGAATCTCCTCACTTATGGGGTTTTTTTAAATGAATTTTATATTGTTACCTACAACTTTGAAAGCAACGCTGTCCTTCAAAAAATATAATCCTAAATTATGGCCTGTATTACACAGACCATGAAAATAAAAATCAGAAATAAAACACTGCAGCCCACTTATAATCCCAGTGCATGACTCACTTTAATTTAAAATAAAGTATGTGTTCTCAGAAGAATGCCATGCATCCTTCTCACAGAAGTGTGAAAAAATGATGATGGCTGTAGGAATGTTTTTATGTATGATTTTAAGACATTTTTGAAAATATGAGGGTTTTTTTCTTAAGGTATATATCTAGTGCAAATATTCAATGTCTCACAGTAAAATAAAAGTTTTCAGTTTCCAAAAATGCAAGGAATTTTCAGTTCTAAGCAAATTTGCTGAGATATAACCAAACTAAAATCATTAAGACCTTGCCTTGCATGATTTAAATTAATGCTTGGTTTAAATGAATGCCTGATAGTTTTAGGAAGGCATCAAATAAAATTAAACACTATCATCAGATGAAACAACTTTCTTTGGCATGTATAAAGACATTTATGTAAACTATCTTCAAGCACATCCTAAGCGTAAATAACTCTGTTGGTAAGTTGTTCCAACAACCTAAAAAGAATCTCCTTTTATTTCTGCATTCTCTTTCTGCTGCAAATGGAAGAAATGTTTTGGGCCCATGAAGAAGCAACTCCCTTTCCAATATGCCTTTACTATGTAATAACTATGATGTGGCCTTTCTGTAGATCATTCACTCATGTCACTATAGAAGATATAAAAAATAAATCAAGCCCAATATCTGAGCCATCTGTAATAAAGTTTTAACTACTGATCCCAGAGATATTTCCCCCATAAATTGACTCACCGTACAATTGGGACTGCTCCAAGCCTTTAAGGCTTTATCTGCTAACAGTTTGGAAATAGAGACGATAACTCCCCATAGCTGATAGAGCCAAGCAGTTAAAAAGTGTTTTAGACAGTATCTTCAAAGGCCTTGACAGAGAATCCCATAATACTCCGAATTTCTTTAGCTGTGATCTATTCTTAAATATAAACCTCTCCTTTAATCCATGCTTTGGACTGCTGGAATCACTGGATGGGTTGGGAAAGGTATTTTGTTATAGCTAAACAGCTGAAGAATACTATGCCCGAATTCCTAGCGTGATCTGGAAAAATTTGTGTAAAATCCCAGAATCCAAATCATTAAGACTGGAAAAGCCCTCCAAAGTCGAGTCCAACCTGTGTCTGATCCCAAACTTGTCAACCAGCCCAGAGCACTGAGTGCCACGTCCAGAATATCCTTGAGCACCACTAGGGATGGGGAATCCAACACTTCCTGGGCAGCCTCTTTCAATGCCGGACAACCCCATCTGGGAAGAAATTCTTACTTACCTAAAACACAGCTAGTCACTGTTTACAACAAAGAGAAAAATATTAGATAAAAAGTTCATCCTCACAAGTGAAACAAAAAATCTAGTTTCACCTTGGGAATGAAGTCTCAGCTAGGAAATGCTGTGGTGGGAAGCTCAAAGCGTAAGGCAAGTTTTGGTGGTCAGAATGGAATTACCTGCCTGGGAAGAGAGCAGCACTCTTCCAAGCACCTGAACCACTAAACTTGGTTGGGAAATCACTGTCAGAAGTGAGATGAATTCACAAATTTCAGTTCCACAGAAGCTGACAAGGAGAAAACCCACCCTCATTCTAAATCTGTAATTCAAAACTTGAAATCAAGTCCAGATTTCTTTGAAGGGTCTAATTGAATTTGCTCCTTTTTTTGACTTGACCTAAGTTTATGTTTTATTTGCTGTGTCTCTAAAGTTTATGTAAAGAATTTACACTTTGATAATTAAATCAGAAGTTAAAACTCTTTGGAGATTTTCTTTTGTTCTAAGAATTCTAAAACAATTTACAGACGGTCAGTAGAGTAGGAAGAAGATTAGGCCACCAAATGAAAGAAATGCAAATGATCTTCAAAAGCTGGCCTTCCCCATCTTGTCTTTGAGAGCGGATAAATCCACTTTGATATCAGGATTTAATAAAAAGATCAAAGAAGTCAACATGTTTATATCTGACGTTATTCAGGCAATATTGTTGTTGAAGTAGTTCTGAGGATGGAACCTCAGCCAGGGAATGTCCAGCATTAGCTCTACATTTGCAGAACTCCTGGGGCTGGGGGACACAGGGAAACACAAAGTTTGGAGCTCCTGAATTCCTCTCTCTCTTTTAAAAACAAGTTTTACAATAAAAGAAGTTTACACCCCGCAAAAAGCAAACAGCCTTTCCACGTGATCAATTAGATATAAAATAATCGATACCTTAGGTTTGACAAGAGATGGTCTGAGGGTCTCCAGATGAAAATAATGAAGTGAGAGGGGAAAGATAAACAGAAGTCAAGACTCTGAGACGCTGTGAGTCAAAGGTATGTGCACATGGCTTGCAAGCATTTGTATTCATTATGGAATCAGAAGAGAACAAATTCTTTTAATTTTAATGCTAAGTCCAGCATTTGTCTTGCAAATGTTCTACAAGACCACTCTGAAAACATTCATTCCACAGTTCCTTATAAAGGAAAGAGAGAACAAACAGGAAGAATATTCTTGAATGATAAAATGTCTGAGGGATCTGGTGGGAATTCTTCACATAAGATATATTCTTCTTTGGGGAGCAGGTGTAGATGTAAACAGATGGGCTTATATAAGTAGAATTGGCAGCTCCACAGATAGCTGCTTTCTTTTCTATATTATTTTTCAGACTTGCCAGGGTATTCAGGACCACTTTGCTTAATTATTCTTAACATTTTGCCCATTTCATATGCTTACAATATAATGGGCAAATATAAAAATAAGTTAAGCAAACTGCAGTTTAAATCTCAATAGAAACAATACATTTTATTCCAACAAAACACTTAAAGAGGGAACTGCCTATTTTATGAATCTTAGTCCATCTGCTCGCAATAGCTCCTTTGGAAGTATTTGTTTTGCTTAGAAATACCCAGACTGATTATGTATGTGGCAGTAGATGGGCTGAGCTGTGTTTGCTGCTTTTAAATCACTGAGCATTTGAAGGTGTTTTTACTTTTGTTGGGGCAGGACAACAGAAAACATGAAATGCTTCAATCCCAGATGAGAGCACCTCCTCTGTGAAGTAAGGCTGAGAAATTTGGGGCTATTGAGAAGAAAAGGTTGTGTGGAGACCTCAGAGCTCCTTTCAGCATCTGAAGGGGCTACAGGGGAGCTGGATAAGGACTCTGTGTCAGGAACTGGAGTTGCAAGAGAAGGAGGGATGGGTTCAAATGGACGGAGAGTAGGTTTAGATTGGATACTAGGAAGAAATTCTTCCCTGTGAGGGCGGGGAGGTCCTGGCACAGGTTGCCCAGAGAAGCTGTGGCTGCCCCATCCCTGGAAGTATCCAAGGCCAGGTTGGGCAGGGCTTGGAGCAATCTGGGATAGTGGAAGATGTCCCTGTCCATGGCAAGGGCTGGAATGAGATGATCTCTAAGGTCCCAACCCAAACCAGTCTGTGATTCTGTGATTCTATGTTTCTCTTCTGGGGAGGCTGTACACACCGGCATGTTTCCATGGTGATGGCCACACTGGCCTGGGGTTCTCCTCTCCTCCACCAATGGTAAGAGAAAAACAAGACAGATCACATAAGAGAGAAGTCCAGTGCAAGACACTTTGAATTCATGCACACATGGTACAACAGCGCAGATGACACAATCACACAAGTAATTCAACCAGGAGCATGGGATCTACCATTTCCATTTCTACCGCTAATGGCCACTCTGCCAAATCTTTACACAAAGACCATCCCCTCACACCTACAGGGTAATTTCTGGAAATAAAATTTCTGGAAATAAAACCTCCTTGTCCAGCCTTTAGTATATAATTCCAAAGAGCCCAAACAGACTGTGAAGATGGATGTTAAGAGCAAAACTGTGCAGAGCCACAGGACCATAATCCACACGGACCTTTACAAAAGGTGGATGTCAGTTCTGTGTTGAGGGTGTGATTGTGCTCCCAGCTCTGGAGCAAACCAGTCCGTGTCGTTTTGGATCCCCTGAATTATTCATTCACCTCAGTACTACTCAAACTTATAATCACAGAGAACATCAGGACAAATCACAGAAGTGAACATCAAATGTAAGAATTGAAGAGCTTTTATAGCAGCAAAAAAGAAAGTAACAACAGAAAACAAATGAGCAAGGAATGAAAAGGAATTATTATAAAATATGTACCAGAGTCCTGGTTAGTGTAAGAGTTTGAAGCGGGCAGCCCTAGGAGCCCTCGGGCCAGCAGCAGGCATGTGCAGAGATTTAAACTCTCAAGGCTCTCAGTGAAGCTCTGTTTGGAAAACTTCACAGAGCCGGGAAGAGTGAGCTAACCGACCACTACCAGACAGAGCAGCCTGCTGCAGGTTCAGACTGTATCTTCCCTGCTGGGTGCCCTGCAGTGTGACAGGAGATGCCCTACATAAACAGCATGGTGCCTGCTGGCAGGGTCTGGCTTGGTTGGATTACAGAACAGCCACCCAGAGCATGCTGCAGTTTCACAGAAGTCAAGCAGGGGAGGTCACAGGCTCAGACTTTTCTTCCCTTGAAAGGACCGACACTGAGACTCAAGACATCCTCCACCATGGCCCACGAAGCCCAAGGCTGCCACAGAGAACCTGCTGCACAAGGTACACAATGCCACAAGGATGCTCAGCACTTCCCAGCAAACAGTGTTGGCCTTCTCTCCAAATATCATGTGTGCCTGCCAGCTAAGGCTGTGGGCAATATTTCAGGAGAACATCTTTTTTTTATTAGCTGGGGATTCTGAATGAGGTGACGCTTAATAATTTCTATGGGCTTGGCTCTTCTTATTGATTTCCTTCCCCATTTCCTTACCCCCACAGATCAGCTGATGCCAGGGAAGAAGTGTTCATTATACTCAGTAACCTCGTGTTTACTATGCCTGCAACATCCCATCAAGCATCAGAGTTGTCCACTAATTTACTCAAATAAATGTGTTAATTAATAAATAAAAACTAGCAGAATATTACATCAATCACAATACCTGCATCATGAGGCTCAGCAGTCTCAGATTCAACCATTCCACATCAGATGCAGGAGCTGGAGCAGGAAGGCTGTGGGTTTCTCAAGCCAGGTTGTTCACTCATTCCTGGCATTTGGAGCTGCTCAGGGAAGAAGGTGGAGGAGCCCCCTTAGCCACAGTGCTGAGCGAGGCCAGCACTGGCACAGATCTGCCCTGCTTGGGGTCTGACTCAGAGGCTTCATCTGCTTAAATGAAGCCCAGTCAGCCGATGACTCCTAATTGTGCCAGTGCCTAAACTTAGCTTGCAAGCACAGCTAAAATACTAATCATTAATTTCAGTCACTTATAAATGCCTGTTATGCTATCAGATATATTCCAAATGTCACTCAGGCTGACTGGCTACGGCAAGGAATTGAAGGAAAAAGAATACACAATAGAAAATAAAACCCCTCAATACTGGACACAAGATGGAGAGGGCTAATTCCCCTGATGTAAGGAAAGACCCATTTGGCCAAATACACATAACTGTGTATCAGAGTTTTAAGTAGACAGCTGTGACAGCAGTCTGGAACACAGAAAGGGATGATCCTGAATAAAAGGCTGTTATCAACTACTACTACTACAGTTCTGGAAGGGAAGCCACGGAAGACAATGGATTTAACAGACTATGTTTTAAGTTCCCCTTTTTTTCATGCACTGCAGAGGAAAACTCTAAAATTCAGTGAACCTTGCACTCCAGGGACAGTGTTAACAACTTAACTCCTAATTTTAACATCGAACTTCAGATGCGCATCAGCTGAGCAACCAAACCACTTTCTATTACACAGACAGATGTCTTTGTTTGAAGGAATTGCTGACTCATTCCTTTAGTGGGAATGGCCATCCATTCCTTTAAAGATGAGGTCATGCAAAGTAAGCCAGGTGACCCATATGGCAATAGCTTAAATCCCTCTCCTCTATGATGGGTTCCACCTGTGCATTATTCCAACCATCCCCAAGCAGCTGTAATCCCTCCAGGTAGAGCAGTGCAGAGAGCTGACTGCTTTTGTAACTCCTGAGACACACCCTGGACAGGCTGGCTTGGCTTCTTAACAGGAAACAGAAGTCCAAAATCTTAGAATGAGGTGATTAAATATTTGCCAGAAGCAGAAAGTATTCAAACAAGAGTTTGATAAAACATTAAATATGAAACTAACTGAAATTGCTTCTGAAGCAACTGCTTAATCTGGTCCAAGGAGCAGAGGAATGGAAGGTGGGAAATGTTGACAGCAACTTCTGAAAAGAGCCTGAGAAACTGCCACTTGGTACCTGGGATTTATTTACAGGTCTAATAAACTCATTTGTATAATAAGGAACAGATTTAGCTGATGCATGGAGAAATGCAATACCACAGTGAGGAGTTATCATAGCTGTTACAGCACAAACCACAGATCAGAAATTGGCTGTTTGATGGTGCTGAGAAGCACAGGAGTAAGGGTGACCTGACTGACATAAGATACTTGAATTACCAACAGTTTTGATGACCAAAGTTGGGAGGGGGGAAAATGGAATCTTTCCAATAGGACATAGTGAGAAAAATACAGATTACCAGAAGAATGTGACATTTATTCTGGGACCTGTGATAGTCAGCACATCAGTAATTTCTTTTTCTTAAAGGATGTGAAGGTGAACACTGAGAATATAAAATTATTCACGTTTTTCAAGACAACAGCACATATCACAGAATGATTGAATAATCTCAAGATGCTATTGGATTAAGTAATAAAAAGGCAGATGAAACTGAATTCTGAGAAACATTAAATGATTAAAATAAACAAAAGTATTCTTAATGATGCAAATCCAGTGACAGACAGTAAATTAGCCTTTGTCATTCAGGACAGAGATCTCACGGCCACCACAGATACTTCTTTGAAAACATCAGCTTGTTATAATGTCAAGATTTAAGACTGGGGGGAAAAACCCAAAAGCTAGAGAAGAAAATCAAAACACCTCATTAGGCCTCCATTTAAAACCCTGATTTAAGCACATCTTGAAAACATCATACCAGACTCATCCCTCTTCTCCATTTTTAGAAGTACCCAAAATAAGATTTACAGAAGGGCAACAAATGAAGAAAGAGGAGGAATGGCTCATGAATTCAGGAGATTAAATAGACACAGACCCTTCAGCTCCACAAAGAGAGCAGGGAAGATGTGCCAGCAGGAAGAGGCTAAACAAGGAACAACTATTCAATAATTCCCACAGTATGAGAATCAGAATGTATCATTAAGAGATTTAAATCACAGGCAGGGAGGTACTTCCTCATGGCTATGGGATCTGTTGGAAATACAAGTGCCAAAGCAGAAGTTTACCAGAGCAGGGATCCAGGAACATTGAAGTGCACGAGGACCCAGTTCTGGGAGCCCTGATCCACAGAAGAGGGGCAGGGAAACTGCAGCATTTCCTCACTGCTTTTATCTGTTTGCCCTCAGCATCACCTCCTGCCCAGTGCCAGAGCTGGGACACTGCCACAGCAGACCAGAAATGCTCTGCTTTTGCTGCTCTGTGTTTTCAGGCAGGTCACTGAGGTATTGCACACATATTCATTTGCAATATAAAATGTGAAAGGAGTAAATGATTTTTGACATGAACACAACATTAAAGAACTCACTGTCATCACCACCTCTTTGGCTTTATTCTAGATGGGAAAAAAAAGGATTAAGATATTTCCTTTTTTTCACTCAGTTTAGGAAGACTGAAAGTAAGTAGATTTTACCCTACTCCCCAAGAGTATGTGATACCCCAAGAGATAACAGCTCTACATAAAAGGTATTTTCACCAGTTGAAAGACGGGCAAAGAAATAAAGGAAGTTCATTGCAGAGTAAAAAGAACCCCAAAACAAACAAACAGCTCAAATATGCAAGTCAGGCATTGGAGGCTGTTTACAGAACTTCCTTCTTTGCTCATTTTCCCATTCATCACTAAGTATAATATTTTGCCACAGAAAAAGTAAGAGAATTAAAATACTTTATTTAATTGCCCAAAAGTTTCAATACAAAAACTCTTTCTGCCCAGGAAATGACCACAGGCTTGCTGGTGGGAGCCTTTACAAAAGGACAGGCAATATTTATGAGCAGTTTGAAGGTTTCCTAGTGAATATCCATCTGGACAAAGTGGATATGCAAGCTTTGCACTCTCTCTCTCTCTCATTCCTAGGTCAATTATCTAATCCTAAAATTACATCAAATTTTCTCAGAGGAAAAGCTCTGCATAAGTGTAAGTTAAATGCCTCAAAGGCATCTAAATCAGGATTTTCTTAGTAGTGGAACAGCCTTAAAACAAATTTAAGTCATGCTTTCATGACAAAGGGGATTTTGTTTCAGGCTTCAAATTCCTTTCAAGGAAATGGGTTTATTTTGTACCCATGCAGGCTTGACAAAAGGAGGCCGCACATCCTGTGGTGGGAGCAATTGGTAGCGTTTTTCCCTTTTCAGCAAAGATGCTGCCAGGCAACTGCAGAGATGTCCTGAACTTTGTCTCACTCACCTTCCTCCACCCGTCCCTTGAAATGCAAGCAGGACTCCCAGATTGGCCCATAAAAAATAACAAGCTATGCTAGAACATATGTATGGAGATTATATTGTTAATCAATACATTTTGCATAGCCCCATGGATCACTTGCTATTGATGATTACGCATTTTAGCTCCTGTGACAATTTGTCAATAAAATAAAAATAAAAAAAGGCTAAGGTCAGCATACTTTTAATTCAAAGATTATCTCTTTCTTGAAAAAAGGTGCCACTTTCCAAGCTCTGAAAAGACCTAGCTCATGAATATATTCCATTTACCAAGTGGAAGAGCTGTTCAAGGAATCAAAACTTTCTTGGTAATCACAAGACAGGTATCTGGAAGTGAATAATTTTCTTTTAGACTTGGATTACTTTTAAAAACGAATACTGGGAAAAAAAGCAAGTTTGCTAAAAAGCTAAGTTTTGAGTTACTAAAAGTATGTTATTCAAACTCAGCATAGACTGGAATAGTTTTTACTTCCACAAAGGAGAAAACAAAATGCTGGTTATGGACAGTTTTAAAGATTTCTTTTTTTTTTTTTTTTTTTTAATGAAACTGTCTGACATTTCATTTCCAAGTTTTAATGCAAAATATGAAATACTTTGCTTTTTAAGAGGGAAAAGAACAGTGGGTGAACAGACAAAATTCCCTAAATTATCTTTAAGTTCGAAACAACATACTTGAGTTACTTAGGCAGTCACAAGAATTACTTCTTTCTCCAAAACATCCCAGCCTCTATGGACTCTTTCTCCTCTCTAAGGGTTTGCTTTCCTTAACCAAAACTGTTCAGTTTTTTGTTTTCCTAAGTGTGTTTTCTACACTCCCAACACAAGTCTGGGTCAGCCCACAAAGCTCCCAGCTAATGACTCTTTGTTGAACTGATGTTTAATTTCAGCAGTGACAAAGATGCAAATGGCTGTCCCCTTGCGGGTTCCCTGACCTATCCAGTCCTTGGCACAGAATGCTGTGGCCATTCCATGTTCCATATTTACCACACAGAAAGGACACACAAATACTAAACCAGTATTTCAAAAATCCCTTTCTTTTATTACAGGATATGAATGACAAATACAGTATTGACCCACTCTTCACATACAGATGCTGTACTCAAAACACAGGACCTGGAGAGGTATCGACATTTAAGAGGAGCTTTCATGGAAGAAAGGCTGTGATGACTTTCAGAGGTCCTTCATTCCTGACTGTCTGCAGGAGTAAGTTAATCAGGAGATGAAGCTCTTGTATCTAAGCCAGGCTTGGGATGGAGCTGTGCTGTCTGAGTGAAAGTAAGGAGTTCTATTCTACCACTGTAAATACATTCAAAGGGGGAATTTGCTAATTGCAGCAGTCTGTGAGCTGAAATTAATATAAACAATAAATATAAAACAGAATCCATTAACCTGGTAAAGTTACAAAAGCAGTAAATGCTGGAGATGAGATGTTGAATACATTATTATTTTAAGACTTGTGCCTAGTTAAAATGAGATTAGAAAAAAAGCCAACTTCCTGAAAGCCATTTTAATTCAGTTTGTGGATAGCTGCTGGAGAATCAAAATTTTGATCAGTTATGCCCCACTTGGGATGAATAAAACTCCAGTTTTCAGCTTCTGTTAGTTTAATACAAGGATGGCAAAAATCATGTGGACATTCCCTTCATTTACTCTTGGAACAAACAATTTGCTCATCACCATGTTTTGGCTGTCTGCCTGAACTGCTGAAAACTGTTGCTTCTCCTTGAAGAATAACATTTAACCAGTCAGATAATAATCCAGTCAACCTGGGGTCCTCAAAAAAACCCCTATCAGGTCAATATATTGCTCTAATGAGGAACAATGCTGGCTTCCAGAACATTGTTTTTACGTGGGGTGTCTGCAGGCAAGGGAGATGGGAATATTCATGACTACAGCCTGTACTTGAAAAAGGCTGGCTCTATTAAATAGCTGTCCATCTCCTGGCACTCCAGGGAAGGAAGCATGCCCCTCTAACAAAGATGAAGGGAATATCAATGGCGCTAATCTCTTCAAAGTGCTCAGCGCTCAAAGCAATCGCCTGCAGTAGCACAGTTTCCACCCTCATTAGCTCAGCAAACACAGCCAGTGACAAAACACTATCTGCAACCAGGGCAAAAAATGTAAAATACAGGGGTTTCAAGCCACCTCCCTTTCCTTTCCAAAGGACAAATATTTCATACATTTAAAATTATGTCTGTACTGAAAATAAAGTCGTATATTTTAAGAATTCCTTTTTTTTCCCTTCCAGCATATTTAAATATTGTGGCGTTTGCTCGTATTGAAAAATGGTCATGACACAACAGAAATACTGCACAGCACAACCCTTCTCCTGATCAACAAAGGGGGGAAATTCATTGCCAGGTTTTTCCCTTTGGCAAACTGCAACAGTCAGAAATAAGGAGTGATAGTTTCATGCCCGCCCCCCCCTCCCCGCCCCCCACGAAACAAGGAGACAAAACAATCTGTCAATCAGCTCGTATTTGTGCAAGTCAAATCTACCCATTGCCTCCAAATAAAATAATTTTTATGGTCAGGAAAACAGATGTTGCGAATGAGAAAAAATGGCATACAGCAGCAGAGAGGGAAGGAGTGAGAATTATGAGACAAGGAATTACTGTTGAATAATTCAGTCTTCCAGCACATCCTTTTATTCCCATGCTGACCATAGGAGTAATTAAGGATGGTCAACAGACGCTGTAAGCACTCCTCAGGGAAAGAGGCTGACAGGGACATCTTGTTGATCTGACTTCCCAGGCTAAGCAGCACGATCAGCACTGGAAAATAGGTCATGGGTTGTGTAAACCAACTCACACCATGCCAGAATCTCTCCAGGGAGCTTACTAATGGATTCACCAATGCAAACACATGGGCTGGGCAGGCTACCTAGGGACAAAACATCAATGTTGGGGCAGTGTCGAAGAGCACATAGTTGGGGCAACAGCATTTCCTCTGCCAAACCAAGGATTTCAGCTTGAGCCACAAAGGACAAAACCTTTTTCCCAATGTGGCTGAGGTGAACCAGCCCACCAGTACTCCCTCTATCCAAGGTATCACTTTGAAAATCTTTGGCTTGTATAAAAACAGCTTGGTCAACAAATGGACCTGAAAATTTATCTCCCACCCATCAGTGTGAAGTTGGGATGCAGATTTAGACAGGCACCAAACATGTATCACAGGCTGTAAAGAGAAGTTTTATAAAGGGATAGTCAAGTTCAGACTGAAGAGAAACACAAAAAGAGAGGGATGGACAAGATAAAGGAAAAATTGAGAGCCACCACTGCTTGAAACTTGCCAGTGTAAAGCAAAAGGCCTGACGTTGGTGGTCAGCCCTATCGAAGGAAGGAAGGAAGGAAGGAAGGAAGGAAGGAAGGTTCCCTGACTACTACTTGGCCAGTTTCTGCAGGGGACAGAGGAGGCACACACAGATCAAACACACGGTTCTGACAAAGCACTTGGACATGAGCTGAAGCCAAGAAGAAAGTGAAGATGAACTAAAAGTGCTGATTACCAAATAATAAATGGCAAACTAAGATATGCAGGTGGCTGCATTTGTGCTCATTAAGCAAAACCTGTGAGAATGTGGATCAATTATATTTAAAAGAAACAGATCATGTGAATCCTTAGTTTGTACAAAAAGGGTGTGTAGGGATGCAGAGAAAATACACAGATCTTGGAGTGCTGACAAAGCAAAGCAAACAGTTCTGAAGGGAAAGACACTAAGCAATTCCTGGTGGGAGCAAGGAGAGGAACAAGTGATGTACAATTACAAATGGACTTGAGAAAAGCCTGAATGAGAAGCAAAGCAGGCAGCAAAATAAGTCTAAATTCTCTATGTAAAGAGCAAACATTTAAAAGATTTGAAAGATGTGCTCCAAAACCACGGCTTGGTCACCTTGCTGCCCTGTCAGGAGGAGCTATAGCACGGTAGGAAGTCTGAACTGATTAGTAACCAGAACTAGGAGCTGTCTGAGTGAAAAAGCAAGTGCCAGGACAAATCCAAAGAATTGTACTCCTCCAGCACCCCCCTGTTGCTGCACCAAAGGAATTGGGATGATGGGGCACAGCCCACAGCAAAAACAAGGAAAGAAGAAACCAGGAAGGGGGAGGGAGAGATGTTTGGCTCATGCTGAGACTAGGGAAGGGGGAGAAAAAGCACTTACTTTAACAATTGTTTAATTCTTCACGTTTTGTTTTTTCTCAATACCCAGAATCAGTGATCAAAAGGTTGTGCTAATTGGCAAGAACTTTAATCAAGTAAAAATTACCCAAGTTGAGGCTGTATTGCCTGTGACAGCATATACATAGTCAGAATTGAGGCAGGAACTCTGGCACTGAACCACAAGGGGAAAAGCACCCTAAGGAATCAATTGATGTTATCAAGTAATCTGCCTTGGAGATTAAAGAACACAGAGCAATAAAGTGTTGTAATGAAAAAAGCTTTTGAGTCAGAAATGGGAGGCATAGGAAAAAACACACATTAATGTCAGCACATAATTGCTCTATGTGGACAAAATCAGATGCCTCTAAAAAGATTACTGCTAAATTCTGTGCTAGAGGAGTCTTCTCCCATCAAGCGTGACTTTAACTGTAATCAAAAGGGAGACAAATACAAACAGCAAGTTCCAGAAATTGCAAAAGAAGCGGGATAAAGGGTAAAGATCTTGTCCTGCTCCAGTTCTCTTTATACATGGTCACAGTGGCCACAGTCACCTCCTGAGATCTGCAAGTTGCAGGTGTACCCATGGCCAATTCAGCCTCAAACTCCAAAATCCACTGTAGGCTTCCCAGCAAAAGAGAGCTTCTTCCATCCTAGAAAACTCTCCACCCTACCAAGATGAAGCTTTATCTCCTCAGTACCACTGAAGGGGTATCAATTAACCAAAAATGTGAAGGAAAGGAGGAAAGAAAGAGAAAAGTGACAGACACCTGGCTCTGTCATCGTAACACCAGCTTGTCTTTGCAGTCAATACACCAACAAAAATTGAGAAAATCAAAGAGAAAATTGAGAGTGCATCTCACTGCAAGATCGATTTGCGAGGACTATGTCTGCCAGTTCTGTTCTGAGCACACAGATTCTTACCAGATTACGGATGTGAAAACTGTAATTTTGGAACTTTACCTGATGTCTCAATATCAGTGGAAATTCTAATCATCTGAGCTCTAATCTCCATGCCCTCAACCCTATGGGGATTGCTTGTGGCTTTAACATTATCAGTAATAGCCCGAATAATGTCAAGTGCAAATATTGAAAATGCTCCAGCAATGACATCCCAGAAATCCTGTCAATAATTCTGTGTTCAGTAAAAGGGTGGGTAATATAGAGAAGAAAATTCGTCTCTGCTATTTCACACCAAAAACAACTGTGGAGGAACAGCAAACAACTGCCACCCATTGGACCAATGTCTGTCTCGTGGTAATGGTCCTGGGTGATGTTATGTGATGTGTAATTAAGCAAATTAAGCTTGCTTTTAAAAAGAGCAACACACAGCAGTTGCCCTGACCCCACCATGGCTGACAGTGGTACCATCTGTTCACTGTCAATATGTCTCCTCCATCCCTAGAATTGTTGTCTTCTAAAATAAAGCACTTGTATCACAAGATAATCTTGATCCTGCCATTTCTCAACTTTCACATTCATTTAAAGATTTTACATTCTTTTAATATACTTTTCCTGAGAATAAGACATGCACCTATAGCCCTGGGGGATGGTCAGAAGCATGGTAAGGTTATTTGTTCATGCTAAGAGCAACACAGCCCAGCCTGGATGGAAGCAGGTTAAATGTTAACACCTCACTGTATCTCCAAAGCTCAAAATAAAGCAGTGCATTTTTCCAAATATTATTTGCTTGCCCTTGGCCTTACTGTAACTGCTCTTGATTTTGGGTTGTTGCTTTGAAGTGGGGCTTGTTTGGTTTGTTTGTTTTAATGTACTGTGATAATAAATAAATACATCATAGCACATGAGCCGAAATCTTCTGCACCTTCTCTTACATATGCAATGCTGTGTTGTGATTAATCTTATTTACATTTTCTAAACAGCAACTGGAAACACAAAAGGTGATGACAAGAGGATGCTCCAAGGATGCATGAATGCTACACAAGAATATATGCACATGGAGATGCCAGTTAACTTGTATATAAAAAAGTAAATGTGAATTTAGTTTATATGAATTTATATAAATGTGAATTTATATAAATGTGAATTTAGTATTTAGTTTTAGTTATGCCGTGGCCCATATTGCACAGTAACTCTGGTCAGCCATTCACAGCATGCAGAATTCAATGGACATGTTATTTGTGTACAATATCAGAAAATTTTCTGACATAAAACACAATACTGAAGAGCATTACCCCCAGCAGGCTGAGCCCCAGGCAGCTCCATCACTGCCTCTCACTGAAGGACCATGAACTTGTTTCAGAAAGAGCAGGGCAAAGCAGAAAATGCCCATGAAGTGCAATGGTAATTACTAATGTAGTTATTTTCTCCTCATTCCCAAGTATGGAAGTGTTCCACCTTTAAGCTGAGCTAAAGAAAAGCTGAGGCAGAGTGCAGCTAAAGCAGAGAGATTTAAACATAACTTTTGTCACTTACATCTGGGATCTGAGTGTGGCTCTGATAAAGCAGGAAATGGCTTTAGACTGCTATTTAACTACCAATGTTGGTGAGGCATTTAGGTCCCAAATAGCAATTGGATCACTGGAGCCAGCAAGGCCCATCCCCAAAAATGCCATCGGGAGAACCCCAGTCACTCACAAACTCCTCCTTTGGGAAGCACCTCCCACCTGGTGCATGTCATATCCACAAAGGTAACACCACTTAAAAACAAAAGGTAAGATGTGACTGTATACAATACATTTGCAAAGATAATTACTTGAAAACAACACAAAGGAAAGCAAAACAAATTCTTCCACTAGACGGGGCCTTCCTATCTCTGACCTCAATCTCATTTGCTGATACCACCAAACTTTTCATAAACCTCTTCTATCATTATTAGCTTTAATTTAAATAATTATTGGGCAGAAGAAAAAAACCTGCTCAACCATGGCTCTCTAATCTAGCAATTAAATCCACCTGTAAGAGCTGAACAATTTGTGTCTCTGACTATTCATGCAGTCAAGTATTTTGCACAGGGTGGTGTAACATCAACCAGAGAGACTGATGGATACAGCGGGAAACTGAGCCATATTCTGATAAAGAATATCAACCCAAGCTGCTCCACAGGCAGAGGTCCCGACTGAGACAGATGTCCCATTCCCAACAGGCTGTTAAACACAGGATATATTTTATCTAGTCTATCCCTCTTGCAGCAGGTACAGCATGTCTCAGCCAGGTATTTGCCTATCTTCAGCCAGCTGGAATTTCATCCTGTTGCATTCTGCCTCTCTGTGATCAGCTACTCCAATTTGATATCTCTGTTGTGTGGTTACTCCTGCAGAGAAAATTTTGGATTTTGTCCAAATGATGGAAAAATGTGCCCATTTAGATTACCTGAAGCTGATAACCCTTCTAATGGAAAGTTCCCATCTGGCAGAAACATTGCAACTGCATTTTTCAGGGATGTGGTTCCTCTGCAAATGACCCAACATTATATACCAGAAACTAAGATGCAAAACTTGTTCAGAAGCTCCTGAACAAAAAATGAGCTCATATTCCAAATTACATACATAAATACAACAGTGGTTAAACTTGTCTTTGGGAAACTGTCCAAAACTGGACAGTGTCTATGCATTTTTTCTCCCTTGGAAAATGAAAGTACCTTATTTAATGATACAGCAGAAAGATTCATTAAATCACTACACAAATTATATGGAATTTGATGTCAAAGTTTTCTGCCACGCGACTCAATATTGATTATATGCATTCCACAGTATGTGGATCATTATGACAAAACACCATCCCATTATTTTTCTTTAATGATTCCTTATTATCTCTCATATTCTATCAAAGCTTTATGTTTTACAAACATATAATGCAAATGTATACTTATTTTTCAATGTGCCTATATATATATATTATATTATATTATATATTACTGGATTATATCATGTTGCACTAGCTTTGAGTAAAACCATTTCCTAAGCTAGGATCTAATTCTGTGCTGCAACATGAATGCTTGTCTGTGCTTGGGAACTGAAGATTGTTTTAAACCGAAACTGTTTTATAATAGCCCCTCTTCAAATGAAAATGCAATGTGCACTCACAGTATTGCTGACATGGGAGTATGTGGTTGATGATGAAAAATAACTGGTTAATTCAATTCCTGGTGCCTAGTAAGCAGCCCTGTCAGCACGATGAAGTTCTGAGGCAATTGTAAGAGGACTTTGTAAGATTAGTTATGAAATGCAACTCCAGAATTAGCAAAAAAAGGAACAAACAGTAATGGAGAATAAACATCACTAGAACACGGGTAATCTCACTAAGCTTTTTACCCCCATTGATCAGTTCTGTATTTTATGTAATACTGTTGTAATTAATTGTACTCTTTGTTATCGTGCATTTTTCACTTTATATAAATGGAGCAATAGTCCAATTCGGCAGTTTAGCCCACAGAAAACAAATGTATTGATCATTGGCACAACTGAGCATTTCTTCTTCAAAATTAATAAATCTGTGCTGCTTCACATATGTTATCTGGCTTCAGAACTAGAGAGAGATTAGAGAGATTTCAAAACAAACCTTGTCTTAGGGGGGAAAAGTTGTTTTAGAACCCTACCAGAGCGATCAAAGGCGACCTGGTTGGCAGGATGGGGACCTGCATCGATGGACAGCATAGGGAGCAACTTCCGCATGTCCCAGAGCTTCATCACGCCGGAGGAGTCACAGGAAGCAACCGTATCCCCCTGCCAAAGATGGAAACAAAATCAAGGCATTGCTTCTGTACTTCTGCCAACATCAAAGCCTCTGGCACATGGCTGGGCAGCCAGACACAGCAACTGTATTTAAATAAATAAATAAATAAGCTGTTATGTGTGAGGTTATCACAGCCTCTTATCAACTCTGTTGGCTTGAATAGCAACAAGACAACATGACTTCTAAAGAGACCAGTTCAGGAGAAACTGCAAGTACAAAAAGAGAAAAGAGGTCATCCTGAATTCTGATACCAGTGTCTCCTAAAAACATGCCTTGTGGGTCTTTTCTTCTCATGCAGACAGAGGATTGGCCCTTTAGCCCTGATTTTAAATTTGTCTGTTCCTGTTTTCCATGTGAAGCGTAGGATGAGTGCAGAACCAACACTCCTTCCCTGCTGTGTATTCCAGAGCCACCCTAAGGGCAACTACCCATTCACTTAAGAGCTGCACTGGATGATCCTTCTGGGTCCCTTCCAGCTCAGAATATTCTGTGATTCTGTGAGAAACTCCCTCCTTTCAGTGAGCCAGAAGCACACAGGGACTATGTAAGGAAAGACAGCAGGACCATGTCCCCTGTGCCTCTGTTCTGTATTAACTAAAACAAAAAAAAAACCCCCAAAAAACTCCCAACCCTAGAAAGAGTCTTTTGAACATGTACCATATAAATAAATGCAAAAATCAAAGAAGGCAGGGTAAAGGATGCTTAAATATAACTTTGCTTAGTTAATTCCTCCCACTAGAACAGAAAGAACCGCCCAGCTACCCATGTAGAAACATTTACTTTTCATTTTAACCTCCTAAATAAAGTTTCAAATCCCTAAAGCAACTCAGCTGGTGTGCACTCACAGTTATCAATATCTTTTTCAATTTATTCAAGTGCAAGATTAGATTAAAGAATATTGTTTGGAAGGGGAATCACAATGGTATGGGACTGAAAATCAGGTGAAACATGGGTCAGATACTGCATCCATGATTTTTTAAAAAAAAATTATTTCTTTTTTACATCTTCCACATAAATAGTACCTGCAATAAAACGTATGATGTTTTCTAGCAAATAAAGGATTTAAGATCTTGAAATATCCATCAGTGTCTCAACTAGAAACTAACGGCTTGCAAAACACTACCCTGGTGTAAGTATAATGAAATCTTTGGGTTCATTTGGAGGAGATCTAAATGTCAAAACCCCATTCTGGCTTATCACAGGGACTAATACAGAGTTAACACCAAGAAACAAAGGAATTACTGCTTGGAGAATTCAGCAGCCAGGCTCTCAGCACCTGCTGTTTTGCAAATAATGTCAGTAACATAACTATACCCCACCCAATGCAGTGGTGCTGAACATCATGGCTCTGTTGAACTGTCTCACCAGCTGTGCCCACTGAATTCCCCTTCATTTCATCTGGCTCCTTCCAGCAAATTCAGCCTGTACAAAGGATGAGGGCAAGCAGGCCGGCTGGGAAACAAACAACGAAAAACTCCAAAATCCAACAACTACACTCCAAATTGTTGTACGGCTTGAACTGGAGCTCAAGGAAGCAAATTTTTAATTGGGGGGGAGGGGGGAAACCCCCATCATCATGGATATGATACTTGAAGAGTCATCAAATCCAGTCCCTTACTCTTACAAGCAGTGTTTTCATGCACTTCCTGTGTTACAAGTACTAAATTCCACATTAGCAGCATTTGCCCCATCCACCCCATGCTGCTGATCTAAAGCTGGTCATGAGTATAATAGGAGTATAAAACTCCTTGTTCACAAGCAATCCGTATCCTTTAGGTTAAATACAAGTGGGTTTTTGCAGCAAAACTCCTTCCTTCTTGCCTGTTCCTGATGCATTTCAATTACTGTGTCATCCAGATCCCACCCGGACACTATTTTCTTGGACTATAGAAAATTAGCTCTTCCTGCTCTCCTCCCCACCCTTTCCAGATAGCATTGAGCCTGGATTAATTATGCATGTACCCATTGCTGATGTTTATAAAGCAACTCCTGCCAAACTGATCACTAATTTTGGAATGATCTGACTTTCAGAGGGGTTAGAGATGCACATCTCAGCTGAGCAGAGGTGTTGGTGGAGCTGGCACACAGCAGTAATTACAGATTGGGACATCTCTTTTCTCTCACTCCAGTAAAGGGAAGAGGAAATGAGTATGTGTGCACAAAGATCCCTCCATTCCCCAGCATAAATACTTGGCTTCTGGACCAGCTCTTCACACTTCACCACCCTCTCTCTTTTCACCTTCTTCTGCAAAGACTACATCCATTGCTATCAATGGCCCACTTAGGAAATCACCAGTATCCTTTATACCCGTTATTTAATACCCTTTAATATGACTTTGACATATGATTGCATTTTACTCTGGATTTTTGTCTATCCAGAGAGACATTTTAACAAAAAATTACTTTGGAAAGGCGTGTGTATGAGGTACAACATGTGTACCTTCACACTTGTTTTGTATGTGTCCAGTACACTTCAGTTCAATAAATGCTGCTTAATTACAGCTTTGGTAGCTCAGCAATTCTGACCCAGATCAATGACCAGCCCACCAGGGTGAGACTGCACATAATCCACTCAGGGTAGTTATACAAGGCACTCCAGTGGGTGCTCTGCAACTCCTCCTTGTGTCATCTACAGTTGCACCCATGGATTTTCAATATGACATTTCTCTTTTAAGTAACAGCATGGCCCAGCTGATAAATCGTAACAGCACCGAGAATGTGTCCTTGGAACAGATATTATGCAAACATTGATCAGAGACAGTCCCTGATGCAAAGTGACTGCAGCTGTAGAGCTGACTTTGACCTTCTCACTGGCCCCAACTCGGGGATTGTTACTAGTGGCATAATTATCAGGAAAACATTCTAATTTACTTGTATTACAGGTTTTCCCTTCTATTCATTAATTTTGCTACAGTAGCTGGCACACCACAAGAGAAGACCCATTCCCCACTTTCTCGCAATCTTGCCATCCCACTCTCTGCCATGTTTATTTTCTCCCATTGCTACTACAGACCCCTAAGGTAAACAAATCTCCTCTCTGGCAGGAATTTGTGTAAAATCCAAATGTTTGTAGGTGCCAGATACACAGCAGCACCCTAACTCCTTCTGGGCTCAGTTGGTTAGAGCCTGGTGCTAGTAACACCAAGGTTGTGGGTTCAATCCCTGCATGGGCCACTCCCTGAAGAGCTGGACTCAATGATCCTTGTGGGTCGCTTCCCACTCAGACTATTCTGTGATTTGTGGCCACACCAGAAAGGATGAACCCCTGATCCTTGAATAGCAGCAGTGCTGGAGAAACCTGCTCTGGGAGCACCACCCCATGTGACATGTGCTGGATGACCTAGAGAACGTGGTCCTGCTCCAAAGGATTGACACACTGTCTTAGGGGCAAAGATCAACCAGTTCTTGCTGTCACAAGTCTGCAGACATTTTAACAATTTCCTGCCAAAGGCCTGGTATAAACAAAGTGTATGTAAAATGTAACACCCAGCAGTGTATTTGGCCTGATTTCTGTGATTAGACAGCACACCTCATCAGGAAACAGAAGTAAGAAAACACACTGTTCTGGTGGCAACGTGTCAACACACACAAACAGGTATTTGATCAGCCTCGACACACTCTGCCCACAGACTTATTATTAAATGCCTTAATTATCACTGATCCCGAGAGAGCTGCTACACTAAGAACATCACATAATGATTTTGTTAGTAAGCTGGCTATTACACTTCACCACTTCTTCACTCTTTTCCACACCTTACCCAAATCAAGTGAGCTGGAGATGGGGGATATCAACTTTTCAATAGGAAGAAATAAACCAAGAATGTAACCAAGCTTAAAGATTATTTGGAGCTACACACCATTCAAAGAAAAAGAAAAGGGTAAGTCATATGTTAAATGAACTTATTTCCATCTGGCCATGGGCCATTTTAAAAAGCTTTTAAGGCAGAATCACTTTGAATTCTCCTGTGAGCTTTTGGCTTTTTCATCCCTGTTACAGTTATTATTTTAGACACTCATGGAAGAACACCCTGCCTTGCTCATGCTTTTCTTCTTGTTGTTTCTTGCCACATTAAAGTCTTTTTTACGATGTGTTTTGGATGCCGTATTTTACTGAACAGCATGGTGGACCATCAGGGCTTGACTGATTTCCTACATGTAAAAGAAGAAGACAATGAGTTCCAAGAAGAGCAGCAGAATTTGCACAAGCAGATTCCCCTTGTTCTGATTTCCATTTACACTACATTTGCTGCTGCTCAGCCCGGTTCCATTAGCTCCTTTAATCAGAGAGCACGTAGAATGATTCTATAAAACTGGTCAGACTTGCTGCCTACTCTATAGAATCAAGCTGGTACTGTTTCGTGTGTGTACGCTGAAGTAATTAAAGAATTTATACAAGGATTCAATTAGTTTGCATTCAAAGACTGGCTCTGTTCCAGGCTCTACTTAAAGGACTTAGCAAGTCCTTTAATTGCCTTCACAGTTCTACTCTCCACTCTTTACCTTCCTGCCAACTTAATGAACATCTTTATATTCCAGAATACCTCCCATTAAAATAGACACACTCAGCTCCATATACATCACAATCCCAATCTCAACTGGCACTTGCAAACAAACCAAATAATTGTTACATCAGGAATTAACGTTTGTTTAGTTTCCAGGAAGTTTTAAAAATCTATTTCCTTCTTCCCTTTTCTAAAAATATACATTTTTTCTTCTGAATATTAATGATTAGCAGTGGGACTATTCACCAGGTACACTTTAGGTAAATACTCCCTGAAAACTGCTGTTTCACACCAGTGAGAAGGATAAAAATCCGCATAATTATGTCTCTTGCTCATAAACACACCTCTGAATTTATTGCTGAAAGATCAATAATACATGCACCACATCAAGTTGCTTTATCTAATGTAGACTGCAGTAAACTCCTCCAAGAAGTATCCTCTTTACAGTTTATTTCTGAAGGCAGGCCAGTAGTTGTTTCATCACCTTTTGCACATATTTTTAAAAAGGCAAAATAGTGACTGAGCAGCAACTCATTTTCACTATGACAAGTCCACTGCTTTGCAATCCTTTGTTTTCAGGACAGATGCAGCTGGATGAGGTGTATTTTAGGGGACTCCTACAATGACTTTGACATTTTGATCAACCCCAGTGGCAACAAGGTAGGCCCCTTCCCAGCTAGAAAGAAGCTTTGATGATTACTTCCCCTTTCCATTACTCCTGGGAATCTGGTTGAGCTCTGGCATGACAAAGGGCTGATGAGTTTCTTACTGGTCTTAGCAGCCTCATTCTCAGTCTCTGAACCCAGCAAAAGGAGTTTGTTCCGTGTACACAAAGCTGGTGGGAACTCCTCGCCATTAAGTGCCAGCAGGCAAAGTGGCCACATGAGGAGCAGCTGCCTCAAATTCAGAGGCTCCAATAATCTGCATTCCTAAGGTGCTCCCTGTGGGACACATCCTAAATCACTTAACTGTACCCCCATTTTATGCAGTTCAAGTGAATGTTTCTAAAAGGAGTCATTACCTCCCACATTTACAGCATGAAGCACATCAGAAACCTGAGGAGAGTTACTACCTCAGGCCTTGTTGCAATGCAAAAGCGAAATACACTCAATAAAAATAATGAGATACACAGGCAAGGCATTCAGCATCCCATCCCTGGGCCACCCCATCCCACTTCGGAGCAGCAGTGAGCAAGGGCAGAGGGATCGCAAGAGAATCCAGGCAGAGGTGTGTGAATCTTCTGGAGTGGTTACAGGGAAAAAGATTTTAATGTCCAATTAATCCAAATGAATTATGTAAAATATGATAAAGATGGAGGAAAAAAATGCAGATGCAGTCCATTATTAGACTAATGACTAATCACTCACCACCCATTTTTGAAATATCATGCTTAAATCATCCCAGTTTCAAATGAAAATAGCATCTTCTTAGAAAGACATGGAATTACTTAGCCTGGCAAAAGTAAAGAGCTACACTGATTACACTTTCAAAGTGCAATGGTCTATTTTTAACAATTTTTTTCATCAAGAGTGGGGGAAAGCAGTGATTAAGGGTTATTAACAGGCAGAGACAGTGTTTTCCTATCTGCTTTTTTCCTACCTTTGTCCTTTTATAGTTTTGAGTTCTGCATTGTGAGCAAAGTTGCAAAGTACCATTTATATTTCAAAGCAACCGAAAACCCAGAGCTCATGACACTGGGATCTGGCCCTCACTCCCAGGGACATTTTTTACAGCATTGAATAAACAGGAACTGGTGAGACACCAGCTCTTGTGGGGGAGAGGAGAATCCAAGGTATTGATGCAAAAACAATCACCTCAAAGCTTCACTGTTGGTTCCTACAGAACTCTAACTTTCTTAGCAGTTGTCAACGAACAGCTCCTGATTTTGCACTGAGTAGAACTGGTAAAACTTGACCCAAGAAGGTGGCTGTTGTTGCTTTCAGAACCAATGGGAACTCAGAAAGAACACCCCTTGTGTCCTCCAAAGGAGGAGCTCCACTAAAAGTAATCCACGGGAATGGCAGAACTTTGTTGCAGCAGTTTCCAATTCTACTGACTTTCCAAAATAATCACGGATCACGGGTCTCTAGTTTGTGTACACTCACTCTGCAGGCTTTCCTCTTGCTGTGTGAAACGGGGGGAATCCCTCTTCCCTTTGTCACATCAAGTAGCAGGAAGTGCCTGGTGGTGTGTTCGAGGAGCACAACACATGCTAGGATTGCAGAAAGCCTTTGCATAAATTTACATAAGAAACCACTGCACTCCCTGCAGAGTTACTGCTCACAGTAGTTGACATTGCACTTGAAACAGTGCTGCAAAGGGAGCAATAGCTTTTGCAGAGAGGTTTAAAATAATCAATTTTGTTTTTCCCTTTCTAACCATCAAAGAAGCGTCTGAATTCTGGGAGCTATGCAGTGAGAGGAGGTGAATGATAATTGCCATTACTGGCTTTTTCTGTATTTTTGAGAGATACCATGACTAAAGTAAAGTTAGGTGCCATCATTACCTGATTAGACACTCCTGAGAGCAGTAAGCATAAAAAATTCCTGGGCTACACTGTGTTTGTGCACAGGGATTTTATCGTTGTTCACTTACAATTGTGAAAAACTGGATCACTGCAGTAATGTTAAAATACAGATGTAATACATACTTTCTTAAATTCATAAATTAGAATTAGTGGCAAGACATCTATTGCTGAAATGCAAAATCCTTCATTTTAAAATGCAGAACATCTAAGTCACAGAAAGAAAATGAGTATCAGTAAAGTATTTGTGCTTTTTAAAAAGAGAAACCACCAAAGGAACACGTAAAATCAGGGAATCATTTAGGTTGAAATAGACCACAAAGATCATCAAGTCCAACATAATATTTGGCTCTTTATCTCGTCTTTGGGTGTTTAGTAAGGGGAACTCAATGCACAAAGAAAAAATATCAACAGTATTAGAAATGTATTCCCAGAAACGTACCCAATTCTGAACTCCAGTAAGCGTATGGATCTTTCTCACAGTTTCAATGTATTTCAGGTGAAAGAATGATCAGTTCAACAAATCTCATCCCATTATTTTGAGAACTACTTCACAAAAAACCAGCTAAATATCTCTGGTGGGCTGATCCTGCTGGGTAACAGGTGTCCCACAAAACTCACTCTATGATTCCCTGCTAAAGCTAGACAGGACAGAGAGAAAAAGAACAAAAGGTTTGTGGGTTGGGATAAAGGCAGGGAGGTATCACTCACTAAGCACTGTCATGGACAAAACAGACCTGACTGGGGAAAAAAATAATTTAATTTAAATATTTAGGTGACTGGAGAAATGGTTAACAGACTCAAACAACCAGGTGGGAAGTGGGGCGGAAACAGGATGAGCTCTCTCTCTTTCTTCTCCTTCTTCTCAAGATACATTGTAAGCCAGACTGAAAAATTCTAGTCAGTGCCTTCTTAAGTGACATGTTGAGTCTGGATAATTTAAAAGTTTGTGAAGTGCCTTACTCAGTCTGGATGTTTTAAATTTTGCCAAGTACCTTATTCTACCTTAATGTTCTAAAGTTTTCAAGTCCCAGTTTGTTACTAAACCTCCTGAGAATTTTGTTGTTTCTCCCATGCACTGCCCAGATTAAATCAAACCATCTTCCCCTGAGCCCACTGAGTGGGACAGGGCATTACACCCTCACCGTCCCCACTGCCCTCAAAGCCCTCACGGTCGCCATTGCTCTCACAGCCCTCACAGCCTTCACCACCCCACAACCCTCACAGACCCCACAGCCCTCAAAGCCTTCACAGCCCCCACAGACCCCACAAGGCCACACAGCCCTCACAGCCCCCACATCCCCCCCAGCC
>VZRO01001319.1:959393-994393 GCA_013397915.1 Daphoenositta chrysoptera
CACAGACCCCACAGCCCTCACACCCACCACAGACCCCACAGCTCTCACACCCACCACAGACCCCACAGCCCTCACACCCACCACAGCCCTCACACCCACCACAGTTGCCACAGCCCTCACAGACCACACAGCCCTCACAGCCCCCATGGCCCTCACTAACCTCAGTTCTCACAACCCCCACAGCCTTCTGCAGGAGATCAGAGAAATGGCTGCCTGGCTCAAAACAACGAGGATGGCCACTGCTCCATCCCCCTGTCTCCTTAAGTCTTAGTCAGCCTGTGGGCCACACTGAAATGGCGATGGCCAACCTATGGCCTGCCCCAAATGGCAGTGACTGACCCATGGCCTGCCCCGAAATGGCAGCAGCTGATCCATGGCCTGCTCAGAGCCCTGAAATGGCCTTGACTGACCCATAGCCTGCCCTGAAATGGCACTGTCTGTCTGCATGGCAAACCTTGCCCTGCAAACCCAATACAGCACCAAAACAATCTGCATTCCTACCCCTATGGGCTTCAGCTGTGCGGTCTCAATTATTTTCAGATTAAATCAATCTGATATTCAAGTACCTTCTAACAGTGATATTTATTCAACTACAGATTAATTGCATTTTCATAACAGAGAAGCCTTTCCAAAGTTGGTCCTACTTTCATGCTTGCATAAATTCATTTTAAATCCAGCTTGCTATTTTATAAAGCCACATCCTTTGCACCACAGATACAGCACTGTTCTAGGCACCCTGCTTCCCTTTGGCCATGATAAGTTAAGCGGTAAAGGTTCAAGAGTCCTCTTACCAAATACAAACCACTGGTCTAAACTAATCCCATTTCTTCACCCCAAGTTTAGTTTAAGCCCTTTTGAAGAGACAGCTTTGCACAAACATCGTTGGAAGAGCTGTTCCCTGTCTGTTGGTAACCAATGCAAATCCAATAGCACCTATTTTAAGAGCTGTCCATGCTAATGCAACGTGAGACCCCACCAACACCTGCCCAGAACAAACTGGGAGAGCTGGCAGGGAGCAGACCCAGGGTGAACAATGATGTCTGGAGCCCCGGCCTCACAATTCAATGGTTCCCAGCCCAGGCAGTGACAGCAAGGGCAGAGCAGGTAACAGTCTCAAAATTTGTCAAAAACATGACTGTCACATGACAGAGTCACAGGGTAGAAGCTGGGGATGCTGTGCTGCCTTCTCATGTGCTTTAGAACATAATTTCCCCTGAAATGCCACAAAGAGAGGCAGGTTGGACTGTACTGCACATGGGAAGTTGAATTTTAAGGAATCCAGGTGGATCTTTACATTTTGATTTTTTTTTTTGTTTTGCAAAAAGATGAGTTTAAGAAACAGCTGTTAAAAAATGAATTATGCAGGGATCTGGACCCAGGGTGTACATCTGCCACAGGAAAGGCTGGTGTGCTGGGCCAGGAGATGCAATTTAATAAAAATCCTCATTCCTTAGGATACACAAATTAATTCTTCTCCTCTAAGAAAGAAGGGCAAAGTTTTCCACAGTGCTTGCGGTTCTGAATGCTAAACAGCACTTGCTTCATGTACTGTATACACAGAGGGTCACATTCACTGCAGAACACAGAAATAAGCAAACAAAATCACATTAAAGGAGATAATCTCTGTTTCTTTTAGTTAGCAGCAAATGGACATAACAATATGTTTATATTTGTAAATATAAAGTCTGAAAACATAAAAGAAAATACTGTATAGTCAGTTATTATCAGTTTCTGCTGAGGATCTTTCAAGGGCCAATTTGACCTAGAACATACAGGGCTTGTAAAGTTACTCAAACCCAAGTTATGTCAAAGCCATCTAAAAATGATGCCAGATTTTTTTCTTCTTGGGCTTTACAGAGCTGTCTGAATCCAAATGTCATTGCATTACCCCAAATTTTTATCATGAAGAGTTGAGATGAAGCTTCATCATATGCAAATATTTAAACAAGAGCAAAATCTGATTAAAAGCTCCAATTAGAAAAGTTAAATATTTAAATATTTCATTTACTGCTGGTTCAAAACAAATGAATGAGACTGTGTGATGGCAGATACCTGCCTTGCTTCCTACCTCACCTTTCTCATCTACACCATCATCATGTGCATTCTTCCCAATATCCAGTCTAGCCTTACTCTCTGTTAGTTTGAATTCATTCCCCCTTGTCCTGTCACTCCAGGCCCTTGTCTCTCTCCATCTTTCCTGCAGCCTCCATTCAGGTACTGAATTTCTTGACGGGCACTGAATTAATTTCATGATGGATTTGAAATACCCTCCTAGAACCTGCCATGAGGAAGAGCAAAAGAAGGTCTTCTAAAATCTAAGCTTCCCCACATTTGTTTGGGTGAATTTTACAAGATACTTCAGGGTTTACTGTGAGTCCCTGCATGGTGACAACAAAGAGCACCAGAAGGGATTGTAAAAAAAGAACTAAAAAACAACTCTGTGGTAAATCATAGAATCACAGAATATCCTGAGTTGGAAGGCACCCACAAGGCTCATCAAAGTCCAACTCCTGGCCTGCACAGGACAGCCCTAAACCCACCCTGTGCATGAGCGCGGTGTCCAAACAAAAGAGGGATACAAACCCTAAGGCTGGAGGAGAGAGGTCCTGTGGCAGAATGAGCTCATCTCACATCTCAGAATGCAAAGGCTTGAAACAAAAGAAGGCAGATTTTCTTGAGCTGTGATTATTTTTAGAGTTGGTAAACTTGACAGGATTGGGTTAAAAATCTTCAAACGGGTTTATTTATATATAATGTATTTATATATGTTAGAGAGAACAGAAAAAACACATAATGCCAAGTTTTTGAAGGCAACTTGCCTTGATTAAGCAAACTGCTTAAACTAAGAAATTTTTTGATTATTTTTTCCTCGGAAGAAATTATAACTGGAATTTTGATCCAGAAATAACCCAGGAGGACAAAACAGAGAGTGAAGGTACTGCATTTTGTCTGACTTAGGAGTGTAGAGGCAAACTCCAGCAGCAGCTGGTGCATTTACTGACACCGAAGGTTCCTCCATCACCATCACCTGCTGCACGTGGCTTTTCTCTGCCCTTGGCTTATTGAGGTGTGTGACACCTATTACAAAGTTTTTTTTTGCAATGATCTCGGATGCAAAACCTGAAATGGTGATGGGAAACTGAATGACACAAACAAGGTGTGACATTTAAAAATCAGTCCTGGATTTGTTTTTTTTAATCCCACTCAAGGGCCTTGGCTGCGAGACTGTCTCTTTTCTCAAGGACACAGGGATACAGCAACTCAGGAGAGCCACATCCTTCCAAACCAATGCATCCTGAATTTCCTTGCCTTTCAACAGTTAAATAAATCCCTACATATTGCAGCTTCCTCACAGTAAGATCTGGAGGAATATTTTTAGTTCTAGGCGATCTGCTAGACCTATTTATCCAGACTTCTATTTTAAGAGTATCAGCGTTGGAGAGCAAAAATATTCAAGCCAACCAAAATAAAGATGGATCTCCCCAATGGTACTCGAGTGGCGTCAGAACATGTTATCTGGTCTGCACAAAATGTGTAAAGCAGGCCCAGTGCTAACTGAAGGGTCTGTGGGTAACACAGGGGGCATAGCCAAGGGAAGGGAGCATTGGAGGAATCTTACTTCCAAAAACAGGGAATAACATGACTATGCCAGAGAATAGCTGTAGAAGTAAATTCCAGCACAATTTTCAGAGAGTTTCCCTATTGTCAGAGAGAGCTGTTTGCCGACAAACAAAATGGGGGTACTTTGACATAGATTTTGTTCCTTGCCATGACAGAGAGATGGAATAGATTTTTTTTTTACTTCTAACAATGTTTGATGGCCTGAAAATGGTTAAGTAATGACAATAAAATCTGTACTTTAAATGTAATTCAGTTCTGTAATTATATTTCTTATGCATGGAGACAGAAATAAACTAGAGGAAGAACTTATTAGCCCTTTTGCATCTATAATTGAACACGCTTGATATTACTAGGTAACCTTTATAAGCAAGTGGCTTTGAGTTTATACAAAGAGGTGAACACTTTGAATACATAAATAACAATAAGAGCAGATAGGTTTTTGATTTTGTATTCTGTTCTTTTCTTGTTTGTGTCTGTTAGATGCAGTCAGACATCCCTGGCTTTATCTGGCTATCCATAGAAACATCTGAGAGATTTGACTTTTGCATCATTTGGGTGCAGTAATGAATAAGAACTGACATCAAATATCAATATTATTGGCCCAGCTAAATAGTAGCTGACATCCAACTGGACTGCTGAGGAGGTAAACAAAATTGAAATTTTGTTTTTGTTTAAAAAGTGTCTGACATTATTTGCCCTTCAGTAAATCAATGGAAGAATGACCTAGTTGCTGTTTGTATTTTGGCTTAGGAGGTAAAATTGGGCAGTTGTTCTCAAGCATATTTTTTACAGTCTTTTAGGTTTTCCTAATATAATCAGTAATTCTAAAAATACTTTTTTTTGTTTTAGGGAAACTTGGTAACCACTGTAATGACTCCTAAACCTGCAGATATGACACAAACACAGCATGGCAGACTCTTGGCATACTTTTATTTGGACACAAACACTTATATACACACACACAAGGGAGCAAACCCTGTTCTACTTTAAATTCATGACTCAACCAAGTATCTATAGTCTTTATACTTCATTAGAACAGGTGATTTATCACTGCAAAGGAGGTACAGAGCTTACCTGAAATGCTGTTTGGGCTAAACCCCCCATGCAAAATAAATATCTGAAACATTTTTCTCTACGAAGTTACTGTGTTATGGAAACGTGGGACTAAAAGGGATGGTAACAGTAACTTTTAGGAGGAAAGATGCATTTTTCTATGTCCTCAATTCAAAAGCAGCTATGTGAGTTTTGCTCAAATTTTCTCAAACGTTCCACAGGCAGAGAATCAACTTGGAAAACTGCAGGATTTAAATGCTGCTGGAAGCGTTATCTTTTAAGTCCTGTCATAACCACAAGGGCAGAAGTTTCTCCAGGGCACTGTGACTCCTGTGTCCCAGCAAGGCAGGGCCCAACAAATGGGCACATTCCAGGTGCCAAGCTGGCAATTCTGTTCCATAGAGAACAGGCTAATTAGGGAATCTCAGCACTAATAAGTGTTCTGGCTGCAAACCTTGCCCACTTAACAAAAAAACTATTAACTACAGTTTCAGAAGCGTGGTGTAGTAAATAACTCAGATTTAATCAGTTTCACACAGCTTAATGAGGATTTATTCAATTTGTATAAATGCATTATCCTTTTTTAGCTGCTTCTTCACACAATACTCTTCCCCAAAAGTATCCCTTAATTTTTGGACACACTGGCTTTCTGATCTAACTAAAAAATCTGTTCCTTGTTCTTGTGTAATTAGAATTTCATGTTCTTTCTGAATTCCTTTTGGCACCAAGCAGCCTGAGATAGGATTACCACAAACCCACTGAAGTGACATCGGAGCCACTCGAACTGACCTATGTCCAAGAAGAAAAAGGAGTGAATCCCTTGGGATCTCTCAGCATTACAGCTCTGCACCCACAGAGTCTGACCCTGTAGGCAACACTTCTGGCAAAGCATGGGATATGTAGACCTGTAACATTAGGATATAAAAAAAGTAAGTAAAAAAAATCGAAGTAGGGTTTTTTCCAGCAATCAGCCTTCAGTTTTGTCATGGCAGACTTCCTGGGCCAGGTATAACCATTAGGTTGCACACTCTGGAAGTAATGTTGCACTTTGTCCAAACAGTCCACGATCAATGTCCAAAATCTTCTCCATGAAAGTATTGTTGAAAATGTGACTGTCTCTAGAAAAACATTTTTGTCCTCATAAAATACGCTATTTTTAACAAAAATACTGACACTTAAAACACCTTAATCAGCTTGCTTAGGGTGGAATACTTTAATTTTTTGGTGAGCAAGCACTAGAGGGTAAGAAAATAGATCTCAAGTGCTATATTTGGCTGAAATATAGCACTGGCTTTGCTATCCAACCAGTGGGACAACTGTTACTCGAACAACTCAGGGCCACTACTTAATTTTTCAGTAGTAGAGTTAACTTACACAACTGCAATCACAGCTTCTCAATTTATATTCCTCACTCACTTTGATCAATGCTGCACCAAATGTTTCCATTTTTAGTAATTCAATCACTGAGAATGTCAACCGATGATTTTGGTCTAGAGTTAATGCCAGCTGTAATATTCCTTACCAAAACAACCTTATCTGGAAGGTTATCTGCACATGGTCTTTCAGCTTCCTCTTAATCATTACAGGTCACATATATGTCCCCTTGTAAATTAATACCACATTAAAGACAGTGCTGTGATATCTCTACATTATTTCCCTCACCACTCTTGCTCCTGTTAAATACTCTTTGTTCCCCACCACAGTGTCTCAGAGCACTGAGAGGCAGGCTGTGCCTGTCAAATACAGATAGATGCACATGGCCAAGAAAGAATTAAGATGCCTTGGGAATTCCTATTCCCCTCCCTGACATCAGCTTATCCCACACCTTCTGCTGTGCCAGCCCCTGGGGTTTGCCCTACAAACACACAGGGCTGGCAGAGCAGTTGGCAAAGCAGCAGCTGATACTGAGCAAGAGGAGAATATTCAGGATCTCCTGCAGGAAAAATTAGTACCTTGCTCTGCCTGTAATGAAAGTGTCAGTGGGAGCACAGGGAGCAGGAACACCACAGTTATTTTTCAGGAAAATAACTCTCTCATGGTCTGTGAGAGAAAAGGCTGCTAGTGGCAGCAGAAACCAGCACATGCCCCAGCACTTCCACACCAGTTTTAAAGAGCAGTGTGGCCAGGACAGCTGCAGGAATCATACATCACAAACGTTTGGGTCATTTCACAGTATTTCATATGGCATCAAAGAACCATTCGGGAGAAATTCTTCCCCTTCCAAAGTTATCAGTCATTCAGACAGCAGCCTGTCACCAATCTCAGTCAAAATGGTTCCTTTTAGACAACAACTCTAAGTTAACCAGCCAGGGAAAAACTAACAGCAAATTTCATTTGAATAAAGTAACTAAATGAACCCAGCAGAGGAGAATGGCTTAGACATCATGCACTGATCAAAGGAGGAAGGAGGGAGCAGCAAGGAGGATGTGACAGGCACTGGGGCTCTGGTCTGGCTGGCAGGTTGGGCCACTGTGAGCCACCACTGATTTTGAATCCAGCCCAGAGATCTCTGTGTCACCAAGGAGCAGGACAGATTGGCCCAGAGCAAGGAACATGATGGTTAAAAGGAAAAAAAAGAGAAAATTCGCATGCAGAGCATACCTTCTTGTTGAATGTAGCATAATTACAGGAATGCACGTGACCCTGGAATACGTGAACACGGAAACCCTAGGAATGAAACAAAAGGAGAGCATTTAAATAAGTTATAGCAATATAAATTATTCTATAGCCTTGGTGTAAACAGGAAGACCTTGATTTTATGGCTGTATGAAAATCAAGACACATTGTGTGCTAAAAAGCCAGCACCTGGTTGCTAGAACAGGAACCCATTTCTCACCATTACTAAGGACCTATCTCCTTCCTTCACATAATAGCCAGCAGAAAAGGTGCATTCAAATATCACCAGGCAAAGCCATCTCCCTGCCTGGAGGGTTGGAATTAGAAGAGTGTAATCGCTCCTTCCAAAAGACTGAGCTCTTGCTCTCAGGCAGTGAGTCAGGACATGTCTCTTGATATTCCACACACACCATTAAAGGCTTCCTTAAGGAATCACAGGCATGAAATCAAAATTAATTATCTTTTGTCATCTCCCACATTAGGCCATAAGTGACCTACATAGTGCAGTAACATATGTCAGATGTCATCACTGATATCTGGCTTGTTCTCCCAGTACAGGAGCCATCCAGCCACAGTATCTCCTGCTAAGAAACCTGAAATCTTCAGGATGGCAAGAGAGGGGTATTGAAAAGAGATGCCCTTCTCTGTTTTCATAGAAACCACTGGCTTCATGGGTTAAAAAATACTTCCTATTTAAAGTGAAGCCCAGGTTTGAGCAGTGTAATCATATGCTGAAGAACAAATTTTCCCTCTAAGAAAGCATTTTTTCAGCACCGCAATTGAAAGACAGTTTGTTGCACTTTTCTGGAGAGCTGAAAAAACCCAAACAAAAGATCTGAAATTCCACTACTCATCCTGGTCTTGAATTAATCTCACAGGAGCAGGGGTAACATGGGTTAATCATACCTCTGTCATGCTTTTAAAGTTTATATTAGCAGCTTAATCCCAGTTTTATTTTCCCGATGAAAAAAAAAAATCACTCCAACTCTGACATAAGATATTTGAATTCTCTTTTTCACTGACAAAATCTCCTACATTTTATCATCAGCATGTTTAGCAGCATATTCTCAGTGTTTGCAACAAACCCTTTTAGAAAGTAGTTAATGACGTTTGACCACAAAGTAATTCTGGAGGGACGCTCCTTGATAATGCTCTGTGGTTCATATTATATCTCTGAACCACTTAGGAGAACTCAGCCCAACAAAGCAGCAGTTGAAGGGGATTACATTGTTGTTGTAAATATCTCAGGGGTTAAGAGCAAGGAGGGAAAGGAGCTATTGAAGCTGAAGAGCAGTGTTGACGCAGGAACATATGGGGATTCGTTATCTGCAGATAAATTCCAGTGGAAAATTAGCAGACAGTTCTCAAACAGTGAGATACAAAAACTTACTCCACTCCAAACAGTGGGGATAAAAAATTCTCATTACTGTAAGAAGCTGCTTGAAAAGCCCGGAAATAAATTACCTTCTCCTGCATGTGAACTTCTGCCTGCATTTGGAGACCAAGGAGGCTCTTTCCAGTCTTGCTCATATAGCATTAGAATACAAATCTCTGATAAAGCCCAGCGTTTAATGCTGCACAGAATTCCTTTTGTTTAAAAAAATGTCACCCAAAAAGGAGCAGGCAACTTTGGCAAGTGCCATTTTGTATCTCATTGTACTTTTAATTTACCCTTCTGTGTTGAAGTAATTTCTGCTCCAAGGCCACATATGCTCTTGTGGTCATACCAGGAAATTGGTATTATTCCCATAAAAGGATTGCAAGGCAACAAGAGGAAAAAAAAAAAAAAGGCTCTGAACTATTAAAAGCTCTATATATAAAGAGCACACCATCGACTTTAAGCATAAAAAGTTTGCCAGAGCACAGTTCTTGAGTCCTCCACAGTTTTCAACAGAGTTACAAGGGGAAATAGTGCTAAAAAACCCACTCCAAACCCCTGTGTATTTATAAGTTATATACTAGATATAGGCTGGATATCAGAGAAGGGTCCTTCCCCCAGAGAGTGCTGGGCACTGGACAGGCTCCCCAGGGAATGGGCACAGCCCCAAGGCTGACAGAGCCCAAGGAGTGTCTGGAGACCGCTCTCAGGGACAGGGTGGGAGTGTTGGGCTGGCTGTGCAGGGCCAGGAGCTGGATTGATGATCCCAAGTGGGTCCTTTCCAGCTCAGCAGATTCTGTGATGCTATGATTTCTAAGTAATAAAATATGAACCAATAAATGCTGATAAAAGGAAAACTTAAATAATTACCATCCAATTATAAATTCACCGCTGGAATAGAAATGTGATTACACAAAATTCCCTAAGACTGACAGGCAAATTAACTTAATAGAAGTAACAGGATAGGAGACAAAGATAACCAAACTCACATAAACAGTCTAGCAAGAAAAAATGTCAAGGACATAAGATGTACCTTGTGGCCCAGCAGCGATATCGATTGCACACAGCCCATGGTAACAAACCAAGTGTCTGTGCATGTTTTGCATGTAAAAAGTAGCCCTTGTGAAATAACTGCTGCTGCTCAGCAGGGTGTAGTATTTTCCCTCAGACACTCTGAGATACCAATACACACACAGTAACCTTTCCACAAACACAGAAAAATCATGCTCTCACAAACCACTGGAAAAAAGGAAAACCACATGGATGCCACACAAAATGGATGCTAACTTTCAGCTTTCCCTCCATAAGTCAATTCAGTATGAGCCCTCTGAAAAGGATTTTAATAAAAGTAATAATAATGATAATAAAAGTGAGACAAAGGCAATGGTTCTGCAAAGTGTTTCTCAATACTATCGAAATTTAATTTTCAAAGTGCCACTTTATTTTTATTCAATGCACAGATCGAGTCTCCTTTACCAACACCAGGAAATCTGAGTTTTGCAGACATGAAAACAAAACTGGAAAGCTACTACTTAGCTGTAATAGCTCATGAAAAAACCAAATAATAACAGATATGCTGTGGATCACAATTCAAGTTAGCACTGAGTTTTCAGCACCAAGAGCTCAGCAGTAAGTTAATGAAACCCCTTTTGCACATGCATTCTGCTTTTCAGGCTTTAATTTTAAAATAATCCACTATAGCACCAGCAGTGCTTCATGCAGTGTGAAACTGAACAGGGTGCTCACAACCACCTGGCTGCATCTGCCATTTCAATAAATTTCTTTAAGGTTCAAGTTGAGCAAGAGGGGGACTTGTATCACAAGGAAAAGAGCAGGGGAAAAAGGAGATTGACATTAGGGCAGTTCTTAGTTAGGGGGAATTTATGGTCCTTTGCTGCACCCTGAAGGTCTCACTGACCATCACCCCTTACAGGGAAAAAACCAGAAACTGAGGGAAAAACTGAGATGCTGGAAAGGGAGAAGCAACAAAACATCAGAGCAGAACTCTGAAGCTGGAAAAAAACCCATTTCCCCCACATTTAACCCATGAGGTCTATCCAGTCTCACTGCATGGGACACTCCAGCTGCACAAATCATGGAAAATACATTATTATTGTCAACTGAGTCTTGACTGAAATATTAATGGATGAAATCTGAGTTCCATTCCCTCCTTGAGCTATTGCCCAATTACATTAATAATCATAAATTCTTCCTCTGCAGGAAATACACAGATAACAGCAACATTCAAAGAAAACAAAATATGAAGTGTTCTGCATCATTGAGGTTTTGGGGGTTTTTAATTATTATTCACACATGTGCATACACATATAATTTTCCAGTCTGAAATCCAGAAACTAACATTAGAATCAGTGATTAGAAACACCCTGGCATTATACTGTGGAGCCTATCAACCTCTCAGCTTCCACTGAACACAGGCATTAATTGCCTGTCTTGGAATGGAGCTACCTAAAAGGCTCCCGAGAGAGAAAACATTCCTTTGTTAAAATGGAATCTGGTATTGTGGAAAAGCAGCCTGATCTTTGGAGCTATGGGTCTGTGAGCAGTAATCTCCTGCTGCAAAGGTAGTTAAACAAGGTTTCTAAATTTAAATTATATTTTTGTTCCCACTTTCACAGGATAAAAACCCAAGATTTGGGAATCAATAGTGAAATTCTGCTGTAAATCCTCCCTATTGTGTATCTGCACAGATATAGGAATAGACAGATATAGGAATAGACAGGCTGAAGACAATCATAATTAATTTGCTTCTTTGCTTCTTTGCATTGCAATAATTAAGTTCAACCTTTAACTATGTAACACAGCAGTTGAATCTTCCTATACTTATTTTAATTACCATTTCAGCAGCAACAAAATAAAACTCCCAAACTCAACAAGCCATACTGCAAGCACCTCTGGAGAAAACACACAGCCAAAACCAGCAGAGTATCATTTGAACGCTACTCATGTTTCTGAAACTCTGCTCTTTTGGTTTTCTTTCTGGATTTTGAATGCCTTGCTATACATGAACATCTGACATGAACAAACTTACTTTGCAAGTCCAGAATCAAGATAACAAATCCATTAGATCAAGCTGGGTGTAATATCCTAGTCACAACAAGTAATTATCTTTATGAGTTTGATATGAGCATTTAGGTAACAACATTTGAGTATGAAATTTATCTAAACACTGTTCAGATAGGAGATTTATTTGTAATTTCTTGGTTCATTTAGAAATTAACTCTAAGAAATAATGTTCATTCAGAAGGACTAAACTAAGAAAAGTGTTCAAACCATGAAGCACCCAGCTGTGGAAATGTTCACCTCATTCTCTTTATTAAAAACAAACAAAACCTCCCAACACTTCCTCATGAAAGGTTTAATTGTATTTGGGGGAAGATGAAAATTCTGAGCTTACATAGGTAGAATTTTCTGAGCAAATCAAACAGTGTAATGCTCTGGAAGCTCCCCTGGCTGGACCTGAACTTTTCCTAAAGCAAGGAATGTTCAGTGCACCGTCATTTCTGCCTACCGACTCACTGGGAAGATCTAACCCTCATCTCAATCCTCCTAGCTGGATTTGTCCAAGGGCTTCCATTTTCACAGCAAAGTGCAAAATTAAAAGTGTGCATCCTTCTCATTCCCATGCCTTATTCACAACATGGCCTGTCTGCCTCAGCCAGCACTGGGGAGCTCCACAAGGAATGTGGCAGATCCAGCAGAGCTGTGGCTCCGCTGTCCCTCCGCGCCACGGGGAATCGCCTGCATCATTGCCATGAAGTGGGTGCATGGAGACATCAAATGGGACTGGATCTCTCCACAAGAGAAAAAGGTAATTTTTAGGAGAAAGAAAACTCATTTTCATAGAATATTATGGGTAAGCACAAAAACTGGAGGAAAGAGCCTAAGAACGTCTGCCCCTTCTACCTTTGGAAGACAGCTCCTTTCTTTCGCAGCCCACACAAACCATATGAGGTTCAAGAAGGGAAAGTGCACCCAGGATGGGGCAGCCCTGGGTTATGGACAGACTGGGGAATGAGATGCTGGAAAGCAGCACCAACAGAAAGGGACCTGGTCCATTGCCAGTTGGATCTGAGTCAACAGCGCCCTGGAGCAAAGGGGGACATCCCTGTCCTGGGGGACCAGGTCCAGCATGGCCAGCAAGGCCAGGGAGGGGATTGTCCTACTCTGCTCTGGGCTGGGGCAGCCTCACCTTCAGTGCTGGGCGCAGTTTTGGGTTCTTCAATGTAAGGAAGATATTAAGCTGTCAGAAAGCATCCAAAGGAGGGCAACAAAGATGGTGAAGGGCCATGAGGAGAAGCCACGTGAGGAATAGCTGAGGTCACTTGCCTGTTCAGCTGGAGAAGCAGAGACTGAGGGGGGACTCATCAGGATCTGCAACTTCCTTAGGAGGGGAAGACGAGGGGCGGACACTGATCTCTGCTCTGAGGTGACCAGTGACAGGACCTGAGGGAATGGCCTTGAGCTGTGCCAGGGGAGATTTGGGTTGGATATTTGGGGGAAGGTCCTTCCCCCAGAGGGTGCTGGGCACTGCCCAGGCTCCCCAGGGAACGGTCATGGCCCCAAGGCTGCCGGAGTTCCAGGAGCATTTGGACAATGCTCTCAGGGGCAAGGTGGGATTGTTGGGGTGTCTGTGCAGGGCTAAGAGCTGGACTGATGATCCCAGTGGGTCCCTTCCAGCTCAGGATAGTCTGTGATTCTGTTACTAACTCATTCCAGCAGCCCCCTGCATGCCCCAGGCTCTGTGTGTCCCCCCAGGCCAGCCCTGCTCGCAGCCAGAGCCGCTCTCCATCTGCCCCATCCTGTCCCATCCAGAGGGCTCCATTCCCAGCAGGGCAGAACCGTATCTGTCTCCCAGTTATGCTCAGAGGCTTCACAGGCACGACAGTGCAGTGTCTGAGCAGTGAGCACTGAGCAAATCTGGAGAAGTTTTACCATCTGTCACCACAGGGTTTACTCAAGAAACTCGAGCACAGAACCTTCAGTGCAAAGTTTGCTTCTGCTCTCCTCACTTGGAATAGACTCTGGGGAGAAGAACCAGGTAGAGAAGGTTTCTGGATGTTAGACCAGGGGTAAGGCCAGGGCATTACTCAGTTGTTTCGTAATTCCTTCTTTGAGGAATAAAATTATCTTGCCACCATTTGTGTGCTCTGTTACACGAGGATTCACTGAGGCAGGTGTGTGCACCAAAACTGAAGTACATCAGCTGATGGGCTCTTTTTTAAAAAAAAAAACTTTATTCACTACATCTTCCCAAAGAAACAAAAAAGAATTTTGAACCTCTTTAAAATGCATGAACTTCTATAACAACTTTCATACTGTGAAACATTCAAAACTCGAGAAGCAGCATTTTTCTAAATCTGGTAGGTAATAAAAACTAGAAAGAGAGCTCTGCCTGCCAGCTAAGCCCAACACCATGCTTTTCATCACAGACCAGCCTTCCTTTCACTTCAGTTACTAACACCTGCTATTAAATATATCAAAAAAACTTAATTAACCTTGCTCTGGAATACTCCTGAATTACCTCATTTGTGTAGGTCTGAACTTTCACCTGAATGTAGTATTAATATACCTTTTGCACTGATGATGAAGGCATATTAATTTTTCTTAATTGAGATGAGAAGTATGTTTCTAGGCCAAGACCTTGTATGCTATATCTGTTCAAAGTGAACCTCTAAGGCTCTCCTAAAAAACCTTAAAAACAGGAGTTTATAGTAGAAATGCTGACAGATTATATTCTCGCCAGCATAATATAACCTGACTCAAAGATAAATGTTTCATGAATTAAAAAAGTTGAAAAAAGCTCCTCTGTTCAGCTTTGTTCTTGAGATGAAAGTGAATTATCTTTTTGTCTTCTACTGACACTTAGATTTTTGTACTGCAGTCTGCGGAAAACTGTAACCACAGGCAGTATTTAAACAGACATGACCGTGTAGGATTCTCTCCTCACTCAACTCCTGTAAGAGACATCAAACTTCCAGCTGCAGAAGGAGGAACAAAGGTTTTATGGGAAGCAGATCCTTTCCTGTACCTGCTTCTGTGAAAAGAGAGAAATGTCACTTCCAGTTGAAGAGATCACACACGAGCACAGTCCCACCTGCATGGCCCCGACAGGCAAACCAGGGAGGGCAGGGAGAAATGCCTTTGCTGGACCCATAATTCCTCTACAAGAAAATAAACAGTAAGAAGAAATCCCTCCAAGATATTGAAATTCTTTCCGTGAAAGCAGAGCTGTGTATTATTGCCCTGGCTGGTATTGGCAGATGGGTTCATTAGCAGAAGCTGCTGCATCTTCCTAAGGATCCGTAAGGCAGCTGAACAGGCATCACCCTGCCAGCACCAGAAAAGCCAAATTCCGTAACTGCATTCCTCCTATCCAGCTTAACTCCGGGAGTTTCCATGTCCCAGGGAGGGAAGGATCAGCACTGCATGGGTAGGGATGGCCAGAGAAATCCTGCTGTGAGCAATGTGCTGTAGCTCGTTAGCTGCAGATTAACCCAGCAACTTTGCAGCAGTTTCAATTAACTTGGCATTCCATTGCTTTGCAAAACAGACCAGCAGTTTTCAGGAGAACAATGGCTGAATGACAGGAATCTGGTAGGGCTGTCTAACATTAAACACCATGAGCTCTATTACTTTAATGTTAAAAAAGATCAAAAAGATGAATTATAAATGAGCGGAAGTTTCTGGTGGAATATAACTGGAAAAGTTACGAGTGTAGTTCAAGCACAGAAAAAACACAAAATCATTTCTGTTGGCTTTGAAAATTAAATTATATGAAGGCAGAATAAAACAATGAATACATAATTTAATTATATATAAGAAAAAATGAGAGCACTACATGCGGGAAATAATTTCCTCCTTATCTGACTATGAGAAGTTGTGTATGAGTCTGAAAGGCTTTAGTGCTCTTAAAAACTGAAGCTTAATTTTGGCCAAAATGCCAAATTGTTACCTTCTGTGAATTCCTATCAGAACAATGGATTTTTTTCGTAGCAGGAGAGAGGAAAAACAAAGTGGCTTTAACTGCAAAAGACAGCATAGAGACAAAAGCAGGTACATACATAACTGTGTTTATTAAGATGAGGGAGGTGGCCCAAACGTTTTTAAAAAAAGAAAGGAAAATGAAAAAGTTAAAGAATTTCTTCCCATCAAAGAGTCAGTATAAATCAAGAGTAAGCCAGTACAATCAAAATTCTTACTTGTCTGCCATTGGGAGAGGGTTTACTTATGTTGGAATAAAGGAATTTGTAAGCCTGCTGCATTCACAGTGTGAATTTTGTTTTGGCAGTCACAATGCACCAAATATATCTCAGACAGATTTCAAACAGCAGAAGAACGGCAAAACATACCAAAATAAGAAAAACAAAAAATGGCCAACCTAACAGATCATAGCTGCAGTTCTCCTCCACCAACCCACACTGCTGAACAGTTCTGCAAAGGCAGGCTCTTCTTTGATCTGTATTTCTCCATTAACCAACAGCAAGGGAATGACTTCCCAAAGAGGGGGCTTGGCAAAGAAACCAGGATCTGAATGGAAGTGGAAAGCACACCACTTGCTCACCATGATCTCCTTTTCAAAACTACTGCTGCTTTGGGAATAACAGGATTGTTGACCTGAATAACCAGGATCAGAGAGAGAATCCAGACTATTTGGCTAGAAACACTGAAGAAGTTATTCATTGGAAAAAGAAGTCACTGCAGGAAAAAATAAAATTAACAAAAAAAGTGATTGTGTAATTTTTAAAAAGTCTTTAGATATCAAAATTAAAATGAAGAAATCACCAGTGGAAGAGGAGAAAACATTGCAATCAGCTCTTATGAACACACTGTCCACAGATTCTCTACACCAGATCCTGCTTACACCATCTAGAGATTCTGAGTGAAAGGAGAAAAAGGATTGTAAAAGCCCATCAAAAACATTCCTAACCTTCTGCAATTTTCAAATTCAGAATTTCATAAGTATTTGAAATCAAATTCATGCCAACATCTTCAACAGTAGAATTTTCTAGAGAAAAAAGAAAGTATTGCAGAAGGTCTGGGTAGTGAGGGGAGTAGTTCTATTTTTTAGTAAGTCTGTGGGACATCTAAGATTTCTTTTTCATCATAGCATTGCTCCCAGTAAAAACCTGTATTCAGTCCTGATACAAATAAAATTAGGCAAAACACCACTTTTGAATTCCTTACTTGCTTTAAAGAGTTTATTGGTCACTCCACAGAATAATTATTTTAATCTTTAAAAATATACTCTAGTGGTTTAGCTTTGTTGAGTTTATTAATGTTTCCCAATAAACTTAATGACTGAAAAGACACAGCAATAAATACAGTTTTTAATCTATCCATACTGGCACCAGAACTGGTGACTGGACTTTTGGGACCAGAGCATGCAACTATTTATGGCACCTTCAAAGAAGCAGGAGTAGAGGGCTGAAACCAGAAAATCATTACTGGGAATACCCCACAACAAAACATGTCACAAAAAAGTTATACATATGTACATAAATACATAGTCCTTCCTGTGCAAGACGCTGTCAAATAATAAAAAAATACTGAAAAAATCATTCCAAAGCAATGTGAAATTTTCCCAGAATGCTTTTGTCAGGGGTGGTAACAACACTTGGCAAGTGAGAAGCAAGAGCTCTTCACCTGTTTCACGCCCTGGCAAAAGACTGCAGCGACACTGAACAGAAGCAAAACTCCTGGCAGCCTTTTCAGAGGCCTCTTGTAAAAATACAGCATGATTACATTACCTCTTAAATTAAAAAAAGTTTCTCACAAAGTTCAGCCTGTCAGAGTTGCCAGGATTAGATCTGGGACCAAATGTATTATGACTGAGCTCAATGCTGTATAAATATTAGATCCATTATTCAAACAGCTCGCAGGACACCGCCAGCTTGATTTTACAGTCACAAAATCTCCTTGTGAAACCTCTGCCCTGGGATTTTTTCCCAGGAAAGGAAGGGCTGTGGCACAGGCCCTTGTCTGAGCAGCAAGGAAATGTAAACAGCAGGGTCCTACTAAAGGAGCCTCAGACAAAAGAATTCCAGCCTTGGGAAAAGAATTCCAGCCTTAACAGCAGCTGGCTCTGTAATTGTCGGTGAAATAATCTCATTGACACATACAAGTTAGGAAATAGAGGGCTCATTAGCAAAGCCTCCGGCCTTTATTAGATCATATAAATAACCAAGAGTGCCTGCAAAAGATCGATTACAGCCTTTAAACGTTTACTGAATCAGTGTTTAATTAAGACAATTTTAATATGCAAATCAAGCCTAATTATCATCATTTGTTAATGTTAGTCTGCCTGAGCTCTGAACAACTACAGCTGCAAATATGGTAACACCATCATTTTTCTTCTGCTTTTTTCCCCCTATGAAGAACTGCAGAGGAAACGATCGAGTTGCACTCCCAGTGTGTATGAATGCTTTCAACACCACATTTCCATCTACTGTTTGAAGGTCAAAAAAGTGCTCAGCGTAGCATAAAATGGAGTGGAAATGTTATGCATTTCTTCACCCATTATTTTGCAGAGAGCTTTAATTAATGTATTTCCTACCCCAACCCCTCCGGGAGCTTCTTTTGATGAAAATCTGCCCTTGTTCCATGCAGTGATTGAATGGGTGGGTTTCTAACACAGACCTTTGTCACTCGGAAGCTGATACTGGGACTTTTTTCCCTTCCTATTTCCTGTGCCCTGGGAATGATAACATTCCTATGCTGAGAAGCCACAGGCATAATGGCAAAGCCCCTGGAAATTAAAGTGTGAAGCAACCAAGAGAACAGCACAGCCTTCAGCATTATGATGGCAGAAGCAGCCAGGGAGAAAACAAATGTCTGTGTTCTGATTCTCGAAGAAGTAAAATTAAAGCCTCAAAACCCCCAGGAATTTGTTTTGGGAGAGAGGGTGGGGCAGCTGCAATACAATCCTGGTAGAAATCGTTCCCTTTTCCTGGCACTGCTGCTCTCCTGATGCCACGATGAGCTGCACAGATTAAAATGAAGGAAGGGAACCACTCCCTGCTGGGCACTATTGATTTGCTGTTGAATGCTTACACTGACAGCGGGGGAAATATGAAACGTTCCTGTTTGCAACGTTTCACAACATAGAAAGTCACTTGTTTGTTATTCCTTGCCATTATGTTTTCTTTCCTCACATTCCCACTGCTTCGGAGCCTGTACCTGCCAAGCCCTCAGCTGGTTGAGGGCAAAAGGAAAGCTTTCTACTTTTACTTTCTGTAATATATTCGGTATTTCTAAGGAAAAGAAGTCCTCATGGAAGGAAAAAAGGACATGAAGTTACAAAAGGCCATGAGTCTTTCAAGACAGAATGAATAAAAATGTAATAATCAGAGGAGAAATGAAATACAAGAGACAACTTGAAAAGCCCCCAGTTGAAATGGGAGCAGGGTGGCTTTCACCAGCATCAGGACTGACTGCTGGATGAAAGGGCTCTGTACAGGAACCCCATATGGGTACATCTGGGTAGAGATCTGTCAGGCAGTCACCTCCCAGCTCCTTTTTGTAAGGTCTTCTCTGTAGACAGCCTTGGAGAACAGGGCATGTCCAATAAAATCTGGGCATGTTATTGCCCACACAGCAAGTCCACACAGAAGTTGGGTCAGGCTAGGGCACAAATTTGGGCTGGGGGACAAACCCTTACGTAGGAGGAGCCCCTGGCCTTTGTGAACTGCAGGCATTGAAGAGCCAAGGCTGGAGAAGGGGCTCCAAGACACAGGCAGGTGCCAATTCCCTGCATTCCAGAGGTTCCCATGGGGAACTGTGCAGGGGCACAGGGCTCCCACATGGACTAACAACAGAGGTGGGAGCTGTGGGTGCTTCTGGTGAGTACCTGAACCTAAGGAAACCACAGGAATTTGAACTGAATCATGTGAGGGAGAGCCTGCAAAGTTTAGTCTTCTAAAGTTCTCCAGTAGCTGTTATGAAAGATGTTGACACTGTCTTATCCTTCATTAGAGAAAATGGCTGGGATTTTCAGAGCTGCAATTCCAGTGGAACTGTGTGCAGTGAGTAAAACAAGTACACTTTCAGGAAATACCTGCAAATCCAAGAGCAGGGAAGAAAGACTGGAAATTAAGTGCAAGCTTGGGCACATGTAATAGGCTTAGTGGAGAAGTTCCATGCTCAGACGTGGAAAACATACACTTACCCCATGGAGCTATTCCACCAGGACTAGGGCAGGGAATGGAAAACTAGAGGAGCACTTCACAAGTTCATTCAGACATTCACTCAGCACTGCAATGCTGCCTTGGCTGGTTTTGCACAGGACACGTTTCCTTAAGAGTCACCAGCCCTGATGTGCTTCAAACCACGCAGGAACTGATGGGATTCATGCCTGAGAGTTCTCATTTTCCTGGTCACCTTCAGACTACTCAGTAACACTGGACAAGAGACTGTCTTTTCTGTCCCAGCTGCAACTCCCCAGACCCTGGGAAGTGCTGTGCCCTGGTACACCTGCTCCAGTTTTCCCATCCAGTTACATACAAAACCAGCTACCAGTCAGGAGAGTTCTCTTACGGAACAGTTACTGCGCTGTCCCCACTATTATTTCAAGTTCTCCAGTCTAAACTTGCTATTCATATCAAAAATGCATGGAATGCATTTTGACATCTGGTATGATCCCATTATATGCAGTCAGATGTTCATCCACTTTGTATCCTGCTCAAGGTGATGGAAAGTTAACAGCATTCCCAAACCCCCTCCTATCTCAGCAAGATGAAACAGTTCCTGAGTCAGATATGGATCTGACAACTTCCTAAGATACAGAGACATATCTCCAAGTAGATATTATGGTCAAAACCCAAAGAGTTTTAAAAATTAATTCAGAAAAGAAATGACCTGCATTAGACATGCACATCAATAACTCCGCTCCATAGCAATGTTCAGGCATCTTCCAAATTAAATGGCACTTGTTATGCAGAGACCTTCTCTGGGTTCAGTCATTTTAACATCCAGCTTCAAGAACATTGTTACAAGAATGGTCATAAATAAAAAGTACTACTTAAACAGCATTTATAGCCTGAAGAGGTTAAGCCTCTCTTGAATTCTGACTCTCCAAAGACAATGGAATCAGTGCCCGTTTTGCAGAGTGGAGCAAAGGAAGTCTGCTGGCATATACGGCTGAAAGCTGTGGGAGGAACCCTGACACTGCATTAAAGCGTGGCAGGGCAACCCCAGATTTCCTTCCATCCCTCACACAGTGAGCATTCAGCTCGAGTCTTGGACTGTTATGTATGCTTTGCAGGTGAACATTTTCAACACATGATTTTGATTAGCAAAGAATGAAGTACAACCTAAGCTTTGTCTTTTCAGAAGGCAAAGGCAAAAAATTACATATCTTTTTTAAATGAGAAGTGCCTTCTTTGATAAAATGCTTTCATTTGGGTTTGATTACAACCCCCAAACACACTATTTTCATTTTTGCTCATCCTCCTTTCCTGTATCCCTCATCACTAGGGTCAGCACACACAGTTATCTCTTGATCTGAGAAGTAAAGCTCTTTCATTAATTTTATTGGTTTTATACTTTTCCAATTTAAGCCAGAGTTTTCCTGATTACTGAAAGACAGACAAGTTGTTTTTTTTTCTTAAACTGGAAATAATTTACCATAACAAAAATATTCAACAAAAAGAAGCTCAAAAGGAAAGCACATAAAGCCCCATGAAATGCACATGACCTATAACTTGCATTTCAGTTCTGCAAATTTTCAAATAAAATTCTAAAATCTCATGGTATTGCATGGTACAAGACAAGACGGCACACGAAGCTCTGCACTACAAGACACCACATTCTGTTCATTTTCTCTTCAGCGAACTGAACTGCAGATAAATGACCCAGAAACCAGCAGGAAATGAGGACATATCACCAACGGGGTTTTATGAATATTATTTGTTAGAAGACGTAACTCTCTTAACAATACCCGACCCGTGACTAATTTCAGGAGGTCAAGGTGATCTTTGCCCTCCACTGTGTAGGGTATTATTCTTCTCTGGAGAAGTTCAGAGGTTAATGAATAAAGTGCCAGCAAAGAAGAAATGAGACTAAGCAAGAAAATGCTCGTTCTTGGTCTCTGCTATAAATAATGCTCTCATTAAAATTCTGCCTTGGAAGAAAGGCAAGTCCATTAGTCTAGGAGCTAATTTTTACTGGCTCCTTAGATGTATGCATATTAAAAATTCAGCGTTTATAATTGCCAGCCATCAACCACCTAGTCAGTGCTGTTCTTGGAGTTTTTAATTATTTACTTCATTTGCATAGACACTCCAATTTATGATCAACCATTTGGTTATCAAGGGACAGTTTTAGTAATTCCTCTTTTGCATTTTTATTTATTCCTTCTGTATCCCCAGCAGGAGGGCTGAGAGGACCTTTGCCAAGGTAGGTGGCAGTGGAATGGGCTCATCCCCAGCCTCCCACCCTACCTCATGGCCAGGCTCCATGGACACCTGCTGACCAGCTGTATCCCACCCTGGAGCATCCCAACCGGGTACAAGGACAGCCCTCCTACCCTATGCCTTCACCTTCTCTTCCTCAGCTCTTGCCAAAGGCCCTCGCCTGGCTCCTTGGCGCCAGAAGAGGAGGGAGGAGCTCACACCTGGGAATGTGCTCCCTCTTTGCTGCAGGTGCTCTGGCATGCTGTGCCAAAGCTGTTCTCCTTTGGGATTTCAGTCAGGGGCTCTACTCCCTGAGGATACAACTGCCCCGAAACCTCCTCCAGTCCTTACTGGTCCCTCCCTCAGGACCAGTAACCTCTGCTGGTCCTGCTCCTAAGCAGACACTCCATGTTTTTCCCAAAATGCTGTCTGCCCAGTGCCTTGGGCACACAAAAAGGAGAGAAAACCTTGGGGGTTCTGCAGTGGCACAGGAGCTTGCCCCAAGCATGTGCCCTGAGCAGCCCAGCTGCAACTCCTGCTGCCAACACACCCTCCAGCTGGACATCGTCCCCTCAGGGACCACCAGCCCAGGGGGAACACTGACTCCTGAAAAGCCACCCAATTTTTTGGTTCATCCTGGAAAACAACTGAATGACTGAACTCAAGACATGCTGTCTGTCCTCAGCATTCCCTTGTGGGCTCCAGCAGCAATGGGAATGATTGATTTGCCATCCTGGTACCCCTGTGTCCTCCCTGGGCACCACGGCTGACGGCTTTTTGCAGACAGGATACCAGGCAACAAATGCGGCGGGAGGGAGCAGACCTGCCTGGCAGGAAAGGAATTGATTACCAATCCCTCCTTTTGCCAGGAGCCATTGCTTTGCTGCCATTCATACTTTTCAACAGCCAGCCTCCAGAAAGCTTTGGGGGAAGCAAGGGCAATGACACCAGAGATTACAAATCAATCACTATTATAGAGTCTTTTATTTGGTAGAAGCTTCTGAGCAGAAAACAGATACTAAAATATATATAATATGGCCCAATTTTTTGTTAGCTGTTTCCTTTCCTTAAGCTCTTTTATGTCCTGTTTTTCTCTTGATGCCACTGCTTACTTTGCTTTCACATCCATCTTTCTTACTACTTACTTTTCATTTATCCTTGATTTTATCTATCATCTTTCTCCCTCTTAACCTACACCATCCGTAGTTATCTGAGAGGGAAGTATAATATGATCTATCTACTCTACACTGTCACCTACCCTCTTGTTCCATCCCAGATCCCTCTCGAAAATGGGACAGTAACACTGACAGAGAATGGAGCAAGGTCTACCTAATTTATTTTGCCTTGAAGTCTTAGATCACTCTGCCTGCTTTTGGTCACGGCATTAAGTGGGGTTTGGCACAGTAGGATCCATGCAATAAGGAAAAATTTTGGACATGGAATGAGACACCCCTCCTTGTGGGATACTTCTCATCAGGGCAGGAATTTTGTAAGCGCCACCATGGGTGCAGCCGGCAGGAATTAGGACACAGTGTTACTCCAGATCTGGGAACAGTCCTGAGCACCCAGCTCTGATTTTACTCACATTTATGCTCTTTCTCATGATTTAACTCGTGTCCTTTTATTAACAGAAGTGTTGTCAACAAGTACTGACAATGTGGGAAATAGACCTCTTCTAACAATAAACCTGGTCAAGGAACAGGTCAGTTTAAATAAATCAGCTGACACAAATTGGGTAAAATAATATCAGCAGTGCTGAAAAACACCTTTTAGAAAGTTAGGCTTACTGAATCAAAGCAACTTTCTGTTCTAAAATATTAATAAGTTAAGATTTAAGTATATTGTTAGAAACTGAAAAATAGATCAACATTGATGAAGGGGAATATCCAAAATTCTGTAGACACTACAGTCTGGTTTTGCAGAACAGAGGTTTGCTCCATGAATTGATACACAGAAAATTTTAAACCTCTTGACTTTTCCCACTAATCCAATCATCCCAATCTTGCAGATGGCAGGACACAGTTCATGGGGGAGTATGAGTGCCCAAGTGACCCATATCACACATCTAATACAAGATATGGGATCCAAGCTCTACCTCTACATCTATTATAGGATAAGATTGTTGACAGAACCAGTTCCAGACAGACATCCCTGGGCTGCCCAGGCCCTCGGCAGCAGAGCAGCTCCTTTGCCAGGCACTGCACACCCCAAGCTCTGAGCTCTGCCCACCGCAGAAATCCTTCCTGGGCACCTGCACTGAGCCCTCCCTACTCCCCCCAGGGCATGGAGAAAATTTCCACTGGGATGCTACCCTGCATGGGAGAGAAGCTTGCAAAATAAGGATGTTTCCACAGAAACAATTGGATCAATCAGGTTTTTATGATTAAATTCTGTTCCATCAGATAATTTTCAAACAATGTTAAGAGTGATTTTGTGTTTAGGTCTGTAACATATCCTTAGCCTCTATAATTATTTGGAAAACTATATTGTGTTTACTCTATTGATTCAACTATTGGAAATCTTGAGATTGCCACGAAATATTTCTTTTCATTATGCCATCTCTGAAGTTGAATATTGCTGAAAATAAATAGCAGGCAATTATTTTAATACTGTCATACTGCACATCACTTAGGAAGATTGTTCTAAATTGCTGAAGACAGAACCAATTTATCTAAACAGAGTTATTTAACACCAGTATGGATTAACTTTATATAGTCAGGTAGGCAGGAACTATGGAACTCTTCCCTTTCCTGGTCTTAAATTAAGGAAAAGAAGGCTGCTCCAGAACAAGTCAAAACATTGACTTTTATACCAGAAAGATGTCCTCCACCAAAATCTCTGCTACTTTGGTGATGCTCATAGAGCAGTTTGGCACCATTCAGAAAGCTTGTATTATCTGAATATATATATATAAGTACCATTTGCAATCCATGTTACCTGCACCTAAAGAATTGATCATTTCCTCTAAGCTCATATACACAAGAGAAGAAGATTTACAGAAATGGAAAACGATTTTTTGTGGCTTTTTTTTGTGTTTGTAGCTTTTTTTTTGTGTCTGTCAAACAAAAACCAAACCCACTGTTTTTCTGAATGTTTTTTATGCCCCTGTGTTCAGCAGATGTTTATCTAAATCATTTAAATCTGTATTTTCTGTTTTAGACACATTTAGTATTAAGGAATGATCCCTGAGTAACAGCATACATTAAAAGTTAATTAAGAGGAAGTTAAAGAAGAAAGAATTACTTTTTTCATACCCCCAGTAGACATTTATTTCATTTTGGCAGGTTAAAAAATGAGAAAATTTGGAGTAAGGTGTGAAAACCGGCAATGCATATTTTTGGGGAAAAGCTTTATTATCCATTTCCTCACATGCTAATTAGGAAATGCAATCCACTTGCTAATGTTGAGTGAGTAAGAAATGTAAATTGCTCCATTAATTTGTTTAATAACCAAACTCTCAAAAGTGGTAAGTCAGACAGCAGATGGGAGCTGTCACCACAAACCCAGCCCATTTCTGAACATTACACCAGTATGCACAATTTACTGCCTTCCTAGTTATCATCAGTGCCGAGTAATGTCTTTATTGTTTTAGATTTAATACAGATACTTACTCTTGACTACTTGTAAGTGTTTCTGGGGGAGCAAAATATATCTAGAAAAGGTGTGCAGCCCCATACTTGTAGACACACAATTTTGCAGGTGTGTGTTCAGCAGTTATTTACCTCTACAGCAAGTCACACTCCACTGGAAACACCAGGGTCTAAATTAAAAGCAGTATGTGCATTTTTCCTCCAGAAAAAGAGTACTTTTAGGATTAAAAAAAAACAAACAAAAACCAAACAACTCTGCAAATTCATCACAGTTCTTGCATTTTCTAGATAAGGGAAAGAAAGGTTTTAGAGGGACACAATTACACAAAAATATCTGCCCCTAAACCAAAATTATTCACATATATTACCCATTTTTTTCCCCAGAATAAAACTGCTTAACTTTTTCCCCTCACAGTATCTTGCACTGCCGATCCCATTTCCTATGAACCAGACTTTTTATAAACTCCAATTACACTCATATGAATACAACTGACACTTATTTGCACTTTTACTGGGTCAAATAAATTCTACCTGCATTTCCAAATGCAGTGAGTTTCAAACTCAACTTTCCATCTCAACCAGTAAAACCAGTTACATGGCAGTTCTGGATAGAGCTGGGAAGTGGGACAGCTTTGGCACAGGTCCTGACCACTCCTGCACTTCCGTAACTTTTTGCTCAAGCAACTCTTTGTTGCTTTTGCACAAATCTCATATAAACCAGGAGAGAATTAAATCAAAAGTAGGCCTGTGGCACAGTTGTATCAACACCACAGAGTAACCTCCTTTCCTGTGGTTTGCTCACAGTGCAGAATTGGGCCATTGATGCTGGACCATTGTCACCAGCAGGGGAAGATCATAGACAAAGGCTTTGTCACATTGCTGAATTCTGCTTCTTGCCTACCAGCTTTGTCCCAGTACTTTCAATCCGAGTGTGATGTCTTATTTCTGAAAGATTATTGCTTCTCTATAAAATGTTTTCTGAGGGGAAAGAAACAATCAGCTGAGTAAGGAACTGGCATGTAAAATACTATCATTTGCAAAACACTGGCCTGAAACCCACTTGGAGGCAGAGAAGCTGGGCTTGAGCCACAGAAGAGGGAAAACAGCAATGCAATAATCACATATTTATTTTTAGAGAAAATGAGAAGCTAAATAAACTGTAAAACCAGTCGTTACCAGTAAATCCTTTCTGTCCTGAAAACCACGCTGAGCATGGCAGGAACAGCCAGTTCCCAGGGGATCGTCTGGTGGTACCTCTTTGGCAGCACCTCATTCCGCCTGTGTTGGTGCCAGGACACTTTGAGTCCTGAAACAATTAATTTTAGTAGTGCCACAGTGAACCATTGCCACAAATCTGAACTTGAGAGACAATGATGCTGCTGCTGAAGATGGTTTTTCTACTCTAGGTCTGAAATCACCCCACAATCAAGAGTGGCTCTGGGACTGCTCTCCTGAAAGGAAGCTCACAGACCTCCGCCTGCCAGGAAAGCAGGACAAAAACCATCCAAACATAACATTTGTGAGGGGATTAGTACACTTGGAGTTGGATTTGTCATGGGATAGTGTGGGACACTGGGATTTATGGCAGGGATGAGCAACTGCATGCTGACTGCCTTGATAAATGTGTGTCTTTGAGGTATGTCTAATTGTTCCAAGAAAATAAAGGAGATGCCAGTACACACAGGAGGAGAAAACATGCAGAAGAAATTCTGTGAGCAATCCCAGGGTACAGGGAGGAGAAGCCTTTCCTCAGCTGAAGAGTCTGGCAAATGTCACGGTGCAAGAAAACCTGGTTGTCAACTGCAATGACACAGCAAGTCACATCTCTGACTGGAACCCTGTCTCCTTGACGGGAAATTCCAGATGGGCCCAGCGATGGAGACAGATGTCTTTCCATTGCCTCACATAAATTCAGCATGCAATTAGCACTGGATTCTTTGCTGCCGAGTGAGGGACACTCGGGGCTCTCAGGATACCAGAAGGGACAGTTCACCACAGAGTCACTTCTAGTTCTGACAACCTCACAATTCCAATGCCATGACATCACCTCATCTGCAAGGCAGCAAATGAACATGTGCTCCCATTCCTATGGGCGATATGAAATCCCATCAGGATTGTCTGCTGGAGCACTTTTAAATACAACCATACAACACACACAGAAGGACTCTAAAGTCTTGCCAGTTTTTGTCCACAGCAAGAGGTTTTTTTATTATTTAGCATTATTATCATTTTTCTGTGTGTTTGTTAAATAAATAGGTTTTTTCCTTCACTTTCCTCCGAGGAAAATTCTTTTTTCCTGAATCTGGTTGGGAGAGGGGCAGCTGTAACCTGCCTTCTATCAGAGGACGTTCCTCTGAATTTGCCTCAAACCAGCACAAACACAAACGCTCCCTGTTGGGTCTCCTCTCCAGCAGCCCATGCCAATGTCTCCCAATCCACACTGATACTGTTCGACACCTAAAGCTCCTTTTCAGGACATCTGTCACATTCTTCATCCCACCTCCACCATTTTAGCAATCAGGTCTGTCTCTCATTTGCACCAAATTAATCCTTTCTACAGAACAACCCAAAACCACAAGTGGAGAAGGTTGCAGAAAGAGAGAATTGAGTATGTTGTATTTTAGGATATGAGTTGAAACATCTCGATGATCCTTGGAGGTCCCTTCCAACTCAGCATATTCCATGATCTGTAGGTTGTTATACAGCACACTGACAAGGCAAGACTCCCACTTTTTAATGTGCTTTTCTCATGCCCAACACTGCAGTCCAAGGGTGAAAGGGGAGATGGAAGAGAGGTGAAGTGATATGGTGAAGTGCTATGCTTGCCACTCACATGCAAAGCCCAGGGGCTGTGAGTAAGACAAGAATCACCTCCCAGATTCCATATCAGTATTGCAATAGACCAACCAGGCTGCCTCTTAACATAAAATATCCTTAACTACTAAGCATGCTTCTAAATGCGGCAGATGAATTCAGCTGTAATCAAAGGGCTGCATTTTGGCCTTGGACCATAGCATGTGAACAACTCCCTGTGTTGTTGCCTTCAGGGTGTCAGAGCTCAGAACTGTTTAACACCTGTGAGTGCCTGGCAGTTCCCTGTACATTAAAAATGCACCACAAAAATTCCATCCTATGGGCAACGTTTGAAGTGCGAATTCCCACTGTAAACCTTCACCATCCATCAGCACTGCATGGGGTGTTCTACCCAAAACCAATCTGGCAGCCTACAGTTTTTCCTTCAAAACCAGGACCCTCAGCTCTTCTGCACATGACAAAACTAACTATTTTAGCTTTCTTGAAACAACAAGAAAATATTTTTATACAAATACCTTACATGGTCTGAAATTCTATTTGTCTGAACACAACACAGCTGAAGTCAACCCAAAGGTCTGCCTGCTTCCCAGTTCAAGCCATTTCCCAGGTGGTATCTGGTTGCTCTTATGAAAAGGACTTGAATTCCAAAGCAGCCACCCCATAAGGCTGTGGGGAGTTAGAGTGGGAATAAATGTATCCACAAGCAGTTAGAAGGGTGTAATCGATACAAACACATCGAGTCATCACCAATTGTTTAATTCAGTTTTTACCAAACAGAAAACCTAGTCACTGCAAATATCTTACTTACTTCACATTATTGTTAGAAGAAGGGAAATTGATTTGTAAGGTTTGGAGTTTGTTTGGGTTTTATTAGAACTTTTTGAGAATGTGTAGCCACAGCCACCATGGCCCTTAACTTCACAGACTAACAGATTTATCTATTTCTCTTACAACCTGAACTGCACAGGAATTTCCCCCCCCATGCCTCATCAAGAAGAGGATTTGGTTTGGAGCAGATGTGTTGAAGCAGAATGCAACTGCAGCCACCACAACAATCACTATCGAAAACAACAGTGTTAAGTGATCTTCTGAAATTTTTCTGGCAAACGCCTTCGTGCTCCCCTCCCTGCCACTTTTCACACCTGTAAACATCCAGCCAACCTGACTGACTTCTAAACCCTTACTTCCCATGCCTATAAAATAATAATAAAAATAAATGGTCATTGTAGTACAAAGCATTGTTTATGATATTAAATAATAACATAATAGTTCCAGTGAAATTTTGTGCTCTTTGGCTGATGTTTCTGGCTTCTGCCCTGGACTCTCAGCTGTCCAGAGTAGAAACATGCTACAGCTTTTTATCTTCTACTGCACTTCACACACCAGAGGCCTGGTCTGGAAGAGACGTGTTAATATAATATCAACTAAGTAAATTTAGCCATTATTTTAAATTAATTTAGGGATTGTGTAGTCAGTGGTCATCTGGTAGAAACATTATTACACACATGCACACACCAAATTGGTTTTTTGCTAATGACTCATTTGTTTTATTCTTGCCTCTTTCAAAAAGGGGATTAAGTTCAAAATGACCTTTTGAAGATTGTACTTGTGGACCAATCTTTTCATTTTTAATTACTTACTTTGGTTTAATTGTTACATTAGGAACTATTAAGAAATCAGCCAGCTTCATAATCAATAATTTAATTAGAGTTTTAGGACCAGGAAGTCAATTCAAATGTTATTCTGCAGCCAGGCCTTTCCCAAAGCCTTTTAAAGAACTTTACTCCCACTTTGTTTCAAAGTGACATTGGCGACATCGAAATTAAACTCATTCTTACTGCAATATGTTCTGCCCACACATTATGGATGGACACAGGCAGCTGGTAAGAAATTCAGATTCAGGTCAATCTGCTCCCTGCCCGGGCAGGAGCACAACCTGCTTCCCTCACTCCATTTCCCTCATTTTCATTTCACACCATACTCCCCCAGAACCCTGTGCCAGGAGCCACACAGTGTTTACTGGAACCCATGGCCAGGCTTCCAGTATGTTAAATTTATCTATTTATAGCTCTCTAATTACTACTAATATACTAAAACAAGCAGCAAGTGAAAACAGATTAAATCTGCCTCAATGGGTGATGAATTAATACTCGCCTTCCCTCCATGCTTCCCTCTGTCTGCCCTTCCACGTTTGCAACCCGTCAGTGCCGGTGAGCCATCACAGGGAACTGCCAGTGCAGTGGGAATTGCAGGAGCTGCTGCCTGGAATGCAGGTGTCCCTCATTTGTGATTACAGACACGTGGATCACATGGCTCCATCACTCCACAGTGCCTTGCCTGGCAGCAACTCCCAGGCTGAGTGCTGGGAACACCTCCCCATCACCCATCCTGGGGATCGAGGGAAACAGCACAGGGATGAAAGGGAGCCTTGAACCTCAGCAGAAGCTCTGGTGAAAGGCACTGAGCCCTGCGGGGCTGCAGTAACGGAGGCAATCCGTGTGCTGGGAGCTTTTGGAGCGTGGCAGCAAACAGGGATTCCAAGACAGGCACAGCTACACCTTGCTAGGGATGGATCATAGGGCTGCTCCAACTCTGGGAAAGGCAGTGATGTGAGGAAGGAGCCAAGACTTGCTCCAAGACACCAATAAGAGCCAGGCTGGGCTGCACCACAAGGAGCCTGGTCTGGAGGGTGCAAACTTTGGAGGAAACTCCTGCAGAGCCCCCAAGTAAATCATGACTGCATAGGAAGGAAAGCATCCAGCTGCAGAGGATCCTGGGGCTCTTGGAACTGGCTCCCCAGGGAATGGTCTCGGCCCCAAGGCTTCCAGAGCTCCAGGAGTGTTTGGACAATGCTCTCAGGGACAAGGCGGGACCAGGATTGCTGCTGTTGTGCAGGGCCAGGAGCTGGACTTGTGGGTCCCTTCCAGCTCAGCAGATTCTGTGACTCTCCAGCAGCAGCTGGAATGACTGTGAATATCATGATGGAAAGTGTTACTTTAATCTAACTTCACAGCCATTTATACATTTCACATGAATTCCAAGTCAAGCTGGAGATTTAAGCTTCAACACACAGAACAGTCCTGTCTTCTCAAAGACTTCCCCTTGAAATTAAAAATGCAGCTTTTCTATGTTGTGGGGACAAGGCAGAGGAAGACAACTCATTAATGGGCTGAATTCCCACTGGCAACAGGACTCTAACATACACTGGACAGGACTGGGCATATCAATGAACAGGAACAGCTTAATAAAACAATTATAACCTTTTAAGGGCCACTAATTCACCCAGAACTTTAAAATCATGGAATAGTTTACGTTGGAAAAGACCTTCCCGATCATCAAGTCCAACTGTTGAGCTCTGCAGAACAATTTGTCTGATCTAAAAGGTTTAGTCTAATTTAAACCTAGTTTAACAGGGAAAAAAGCCTGTGGGCTCAGCTGATTATACAGTTTGTTAAACTGTCAATTTAATGGTTTGATTTTGAAGACAAGACAAAGGAGGAAGAAGTCCAAAGGAAAGACATGGTTCCAGTCTGAGGGTGATCCTGGGGACAGCAGCCACACACAGTTTGGAGGGCAGTGGTTTTCCTGCCTCTCAGGAAGAAAAAAAACCCACAGCAAAACAAAAACACTGGATATTTTCTTGTTTGCATCTGGGTCAACTGATCCAATTTCCACTTATATGTTCATTATTTGAAATATTTTATTTCAATCTGCCTTTTTAACTGAAGTTGCTTTGATCTAAAGTCAGAATGTAGCCTTTTTAAGAACTACAGTGACCAAATCAAGATTTGTTTTCCCAATTATTTTTCATTATTAGAAAGAAATCTTGACTCTTTTCCTCAGCCATATTTCTGGTTTTGAAAAAATTGGCACTAAGTCTCTAGAAAGTGTCCCAAATAGATTTAACATAAACCTTTTCAAGTTTTACTTTTGTCTTTTGTGATACTACTTCTGGGAGAAAACATAATCTGTATTCATAACTATTTGTTCTTCATTTCATATTTCATTGTGACTCAAATTCCTTTTCATGTTAAGACAGGGAGTTTTAAAATATGAACCCATTATTTACAAATGCACAGAATCAGGAACACAGAATTTGTTACACTTCATGCCAGGAACTGGACTTATCCTTGCACATCCCTTATTTACAGCAAAATAATTCAATTGCACTGGGAGGTTTGGAGTTTGCATGGAAGAGCTCTTTGTCTCCAATACTGACAACTTCAATCTTTGACCTACTTCTGAAGAGGATTGATTTGGACCTTAAACTGTCTGTCAAAGGTTTTTTAAATGACCCATCCTGTCTATCCACTTGGCTCATGAATTCATTCCTCAGGAGTTCAAAAGGGTTCAAATAAAACTGACAAATCCAATACTCTGAGCAGATTCTGACTGATAATTTTGTGTTAAGGTGTTTACTTGGGGATAAATCAACTGGAATGGGCCAAAAAGTATAAAGACAACCAGACTGCTTTTCAAAATCGCTCCTTTTTGGCTGCACAGTGCTTCTCTTACACACCTGATCCTTAAATACTCTGTCATTTTTCCTGAATTTGCCTCATGAATGCCCATTCCAAAGGGACACAGGCACAGAACCCCCACCACAGATAGGCAGAATCCCTGCAGAGATCTGGGTGTTCCCACGAGCTTTAAATCTACTGATAAAAAGATTCTGACAAAATCCATACTGAAAAGTAAAACGTCTACAAGCCAATTTATATTTCACTGGAAGAAACGAAACTACAATGGGATATGTCAAGGAATTACTAATTTAAAAATTACTAAATACTGATAAAATAAACATTGGAAAGTAAGTGGTCTAGAGGATAATTTCATTAGAATAAAGTAAATAAAAAAGGTTATCTAAGGAAATTATAAGTTTGGAACAATTTCCCTGAATGTAACCAAAAGTTAACCAGCTTTGGGCTGCAACAGGAACAACAGCACGGCTGTCCCAGGCCAAAGACATCATAGGGTGGGAGAGGATGGGCTGTATTGTGAAGGAGAAAATTGCAAGACTGCAGCTTAGATCAGCATCCTTATAATTATTCTACATCCATATGAAACACACAGGCAGCCAAGTGCTCGTCATTAAAATGCTGCAGCACAGCTGGAAACCTCAGCCAACAGCACAGAAAGTGCCCTGTGCTTGCATTTATTTATTCTCTGGTAGGACACGGAGTGCAAAGCCCTTAGAAATGGCCACTGTCCTCAAAGGACCCATGTGCCTTCAGCCAGAGCCCTTTTACAAAGGCGAAAATGCCAATGACCACCCCCAAATTCTTGGGGTTTACTCTGCTATTTCTTTGGATGCACAGATGGATCGTTTTGGGACCTCTGTGGGGCGGATCATGAAAAGCCAAGGAGAACAGAGCAGGCAGAACCTCAATTGTAACACTCCTCAGAACATGCTGCTGGGGTTGCTGAGTGTTGCTGCTTCTCCTACCAGGTGGAACATCCATTTGGGTTTCCCTGCTGTTTCCCACAGACCAAACTGTGTGGGAACTCTATCAAACTTAGCTAATGTTCAAGAGCCATTAGCAGACATTGATAAGCAGATGCTGGAGCACAGAAGCTGCAATTTATTAGCAATCCCTGCTCTAAAAGAGGCTGTGCCTAAGAACCTCTTTTATCCAATGTCACAATTGAAGACAAAACGCTGCCCTACAGAAGCCTCCCCCTCTTTTCCCTGACTACTTCTTCTAATGAATTGCTCTGGGTGTGGTGAAGCCCTAGAGCCCCAGCCTGCCCTGCTGTATGAAGTGTGGTGCCCCACACCCAGGAACCATTCCCAGGGGATGACAGATCCAGTTTCTCCACAGTCATGCACAGATATCCCTTCGGGAGCCTGAAAGGAGGCTCTGCCTGCATTCCCACTGCCCTCCCTCGCTCTGGGGCAGGGGAAACTGCAGGAGTCTCTGAGGAGGAAAATGGCCAGAGCCAGGTTATTACTGGGAGTCTCTTGTGGCTGTTCAGGCAGGATTTTGGGCAATTTCGTTCTGTTTTTTCCCTTTTTCCTACTAGATTGGTGCCTGCATTATTCATCAAGGACCACGCTACCTTGGAGCTTCTAACTTTTGATTCTGCTCTTCAGCCCACAAATTACTGACAAGGACACAATTTGATGTGCAGAGCCAGAACTGGCATCTGGTCGCTGTTCTGCTGCGCTGCCTTACCCCTGCTCAAGTCATCTTTGACCCAAATAGGAAAAAGTTGACATCTTGATGCCTTCCTGCCTGAATATCCGAGGTATTAGTTTGATAGTGGGGTGGGAATGGGATCCTTTTATTTGTGTTATGCAGAAATCTTCTGCAAAAAGAATGCAAAAAAACCCTAGGTCTCATCTTAAATCACTGAGCTGCACTGCATAAAGAAATATATCCTGGATAACTAAAATACTAAACTTGAATATCAGTGAGCACTAGAGACCAAAATGGACAAGAATTATCAAACAATAGCTCAAATGCTTGTTATTTCACAAAATTGAATAGAAAAAGAGCATTGTATGACAGTGACTTT
>VZRO01001319.1:999393-1105984 GCA_013397915.1 Daphoenositta chrysoptera
AAACTAGACATAAAGTGTTTGCCTGTTAGAACTTGGTGCACAAGGTATCTGATATTCATGATCACTTGATATACAACAGTAAAATATCTTGAATAAAATAATTCTTTTGTCTCACAGTCTCATGGCAATGTTTTACACCACAAAATATGCCTTTTCCATCCCAGGACTCTTACACTTTTATTTGTGCCTAGGTATGCCATTTTTTAAAGGTGCCCAATGATTTCCTGCTTGCCTGTTCCACTGTAGAGGCTCTGAGCTGCTGAACAGTTTCTGACAAGCAAAATCCTGCTGCATTTTTTTGTGGGCACTTAGCATTTTTGAAAACATAGACAGCTTTCCATACCACAATGTGAGAGTGGTTCCACTGGAAGAAAGGGGATATTTTCCTGTAACAACAGTCTTGTGTCTGTGCCCTCTTCAAAGGCTGTGGGAGAACAATGTTTTCAACTTGCTTGACTGGGCTTGGGGTGAAAGAACACAGGAAAAGGAAGAAAGGTAAAGGAAAAACAGATATTTTGTTTGTCAGGCACTGATTTAAGATCTGGACCATCCCAGGCAGCCAGGCTGCACGAACAGGCTTGTGAGAGATTAATTAGGTGCCAAAGCAGGAAGGCCCATACAGAATCCCTTAGCAAGGTGAAAATGGACTAAAGTGATGGACCATGACAGCAGCAGAAGGGAAGGAAATGATTTGCACTTTTCCATCAGGAACACAAACACCCAGCCCTGACACAGCCTCTCTCCTTCCTACTTCCCTATCACTGCACACTGATGAGCTCTGGCTCTTGAGATCTCATTTACCACTCTGATGACTGACTGACTGGATATTTCTGAGAACCTTCCCCCAATGCTACATAAAATAAACTCATCTTTCCTTCCAGCTGAGACATAATTTCAGCAAGATTGTCTTGTACCAGCTATCTTCTGTTTGGAAAGGGCAACTATTTATCTAGATGTTCTTTTTCCACAAAAAAAGAAATTGATATGAAGGGTAGAGCATCACCCTGTTTTTCCATGGAAGCTCATGTTTCTATCCAATGGTACAAGTTTATCTACATTAGAATAAACCTGTAGCTACATTCACTGTCTGAGGGTTTTTCTCATTGTGAACACAGAGCCTCGTGGCTGTAAGCCTCACACTCTCTGAGTATCCTCGATCAGAAGACAGAGGGGATCATGTATGAACAGCAGGTTAGACACTTGCACAACTCTTGATGCCTCAGGAGGTTCTCAATAAATGATGCCACAGGAGAAACGCTGCTCAGTAGCTCAGTATTTTGCAGATTGCACTCTAAACCTCACTCAGACACCAGTCCAACCCTCATCCTTTCCCTGTGTTAGTACAGGACTAATTATCCTCAGTGTTCTCTTTTTCTCTGTAGAGTCAATTCCTCTCCCTTAAATCCAGGCGAGGTAATAATGTCCACCAATAAATCAGCCTTCATTCTACCTCACCAGGTTTGGATGTTTCCTAAGAGTTTCAAACAAACAGGGACAGATACTTATACAAAAGCACAACTATTCCAGGAATGTTGGCTCAATTAACCATACCAATACCGATATCATCAGCACGACAGACTGGGAAGATTTTATCTTTAGAGACTTCTCTTTTGAAAATCACATTCCAGAATGGTTCATTCAAATTCCAACGGGCTTTCAGTAAAACTGCATTGAAAACAGAGAATACCAAACATTTCCACTTACATTAAGACTTCAATGAATGTTCCCAGGCTCTGCACTAATTTAAAACAGCAGCCAAAAAATTCACCAGTCAGATATTCCATTGACTATGCAGAAATTAAAAGGAAATACAGGTAGTGGGTAGATTCCTCTTAATTTTCTCAGTAAAACTCAGGAAGAGCAGAGCACTGCCCAGCCTGCCCTCACTTCCAGACATGCAGCAAACCACAGACATGAGGCAGGTGAAATGTGGCCAATTCTTCTGCTATTGAAGTGTTTCAAAAAAACACCCCACACATGCATGCTGGCAATCCTACGGAATCAGGGAATCAGGATTTTTTTGCCCCCTTTCTTGGCTTTTTTTTTTTTTTTTTTTTAAGCATACAGTTTCTATTTCAGCTCTAGTTGGAAAAATTGGGGGAGCGGAGCGTGATACCATTTCAGTGAGCACTTAGGTAGTCAGAATTACTTATTTTATTTCTGTTCCATACTGAATCTCAGTTCAAGCACAGTAATTAAAACTACCTATATAGCAAATCGAAATTAATGAGATTTTGAGCTTGTTCTTTGGAGTCCATGCCTCTCCCAGCCACCTTTTTCCACACCTTCAGAGGAATTCATTAAGTGCACAGGCACTCCCAAACTGTACTATCTTTCCTGAAAACCACTCTCTCAAATCATCCCATGGAGAGAACAATAAACTAAACTCTATCTCATGTCTATTGAGAAACATTCCTCTCTGTGAGCTGCAATCACAATTTTCAGGGTAAGTCACACCAGAAAGTCACCTGCTGTGAAGGTGGACACAGCATTTCTGAGAAGATTTGGACACACTACAACCAGCCTCCAGTGCTCTTTCACTCTGATAATTGTCACAGGCAAAAGGAGAATCTTTTTAACAAAACCAAATCCTATCACTTTCTCATCACAGGGCTCTACATCCAAAATGTGTTTAAAGTCAGCATAGGACTGCCCCGGCCAAGATCAATGGCCAAGGAGAGCTGACTTAAGACATTAAAATGCCAGCTTGGTTTATGCAGTTATAAATGCATCCTATCATGTCTTTACATTTTATGACCTCTATTTTATTTCTAGGTAGCTTCACATATGACACATCCAATTATTCATGTCAAGAACGTAAAACTACCAGTATTTCAGTAAAAAGTGCCTGCCATCATTTATGACAGTGATTTTTTTTTTGACCCATTATTTCACTAAATGTAACACATTTTCCAAGACATTGACATGTGAGGACACTTACTCTGTAAAGTACATTTGTCTCTGAAAAGATACATGACAGTATGATGCTGTCAATATGAAACACTTTGTTCAATTATTACTTATGTTCAGTAAAATGGAGCTCTCTTCCAATTGTGAACATTAATTTGTGTCCTCTTTCCAACCAGTGTTTGACACTTGGAAAATGCAATGCTAAAGATGTTACTGCAGTTTCTGTGACACTGCAAACATTTCTCCTCCAGTATTTAGAAACATTTAGAAAGAAAATACAGATTTAATCCTTTAAAAATGTAATTTATCTTCATATTTAGCACTTGTGGAACGTTTTAATCTCTGCAATTTGAGTGCTCTGCAAAACAAGGGGCAATCCCCTGATTTAAACAAAGCTCCGAGGCAGGGTTTCTCTGGCAAGGGTCAGTTTGCAGAACTACTCATGAGTTACTCAATTTGGTGAAATCTGGTGTCAGACAATTTTAATTTTTACACTTTTTAAGTTCACCTTGAGCAGAAGCAGGATTAAACATTAATCCCTGCTGTCATCGATCCCATCAAGGGCTGCTTTGAGCTTGGGCACGAGGGGCTGAACCGCACAGGCGCCATGAGCACGTCCCACTCCCACTGGAAGCAGCACAAGCTGTGCCACTCTGATGCCAGGAGGAGCAGGATCAGATCCAGGTCTATCACCACACGAGCCTGACAGCTCACACTTTGCTCTGGTGCGCAGTAAATTGAGCATGTAAAAGGAAACTGATCTCTGAAGTGGGATGGACTTAACTGGTAAGCACAAGGGGGTGATTTTTCCCCTTCCTCTGTCCTTGTCTTCCTTCTTCTGCCAAAAGCAAAGCTAAAGCTTCCCAATTAGGAAGGCTTAGCCAAGGAGGAAAGAACCCCAAACATGATATAAACGCTTTATTAGTGTTTTCTAGGTATATAAACAAACATTACTCATCTGACTCAGCGCATTTGTAAGTCTGCTATAAAATCCTCTAAGATCCTTTTCTCAGACCTCCTTGAAAACAGTCGAACTGTTAAAACACAGAGGTTCTGAATTGGATCAAATTGTGTCCTTCCACTGACAGGACATAAGTCAACGTCAGCAGTTACATTTTTGTCTTGCTTGGTAAGTTTTGAAAGGCTGCAGCAGTTTATTTTTGAGAGTGCAGATTTCCTCTCTGAGATCGAGTAAGGCTCTTTTCCCCCTCCCTTTTCAGGAGCCGAACTGAGCACAGCAGCTTTCCTTTAACACCAGTTTGTAAAGACTCAACACAACCCTCAGCAGCCCTGCTTCAGCTCCAGCGGAAAACAGTAATAAAATCCACCAGGATTTAGTAGCTGATGGGATTCCACCTGCTGCAAGAGGGAGCTGCAGTCCCAACCCTCTCCTGGCCCTGCTGGTGTGCAAGGAACACCCTGGGCTTTGTGCTCACACAGGATGCACCTACACCTCCAGTACTCCCCCGAGCCTGCTCCAAATTTGTCTCACACACATTGCAAGCCCCCACTTTAAGCAAAACTCCAAGAGAAGACTGAAGGGCAGTGTCTGAGCATGACAGTCCTTAAATGTGAGTCTCTTTTGATGAGGTGCGAGCACACCGAGTGCTCCCAGCCCAGCCCAGCCCAGCCCAGCCCAGCCCAGTCCCACGCACTGTGGGGTTCACTTCTGAGAGCACCTCAGGAGTTTTAAAGCCTTCCCACAGCAGGGAGGTGGCCAAAAGCATCTCAGTGTGCCCATAAGCTTGTCTCATCCTTCTCTTCCCACTCCACATGCTCCCATTCCGTGGTGTTCCCTCCACAGCCTCCTACCCCTGAGGCATTAGTGTGCTGTTAACAAGATACTCTGTCAACAGCAACACCCAAACAGGACAGGAAAGCTATTTTATTGTGTTGGAAATTCATTTCATCTCCAGGGACCTTGCCTCCTTACATATTTTGCTGTTCTAAAAATTACTTCGTCCCATTTCTATAACTTGAAAGAGCCTCTTTGGCAAATAATACACAGAAAGGGAAAATTGAATGTACCTGAGAACAAAAAAATACAAAAAAAACCACACAGGACAGAAAAAGAGAGCAATGCATTACATTAAATGAAGTCTGATAGCTTGAACTTCAGATTCAGTGAGGTCTAATAGTGAGGGACATTTGGAAAAATTCCCCTAATAAATTTATAATTAACCAGCAGAAAGCAATGCTCCAGTCAGATTTCTATTCTGCAGTGAAATTAGGTAACAGCCAAATAATCACAGTCCTTGAAAGAGAGTTCTGTGAATGCAGGAGAAAGAGGCTGCAAAACTTCATGCCTTACCTTTGGGATTAAAGTGCTTATTTGCCTCAATTCCTGGTAATTTATGTAACACAATATGTATTACTGGAAAAGTAGCCATTTACAACACTGTATTTATTTTTCTGGCAGAGCTCTGCTGTGTGTATTTAAGCAGAAGCTGTGTGTTTATTGAGCATGTGGAAACTTCTACCACCAGGCAGACACTGATCACTGCACGAAGATGCAGCACTGAGTTAAAAAATACTCTCATATAAAAAGCACCAAGTTTTGAGGCCACCACTGGTTTCTGTGGTGTTTGACAAAGACCTGGCTGCCTGGTACGAGCCTGGGAAACAATAAGAACCTTATTTTTTACAACGTTTCTGTATCAAGTGATATAGATAGTGGTAAGGGTGGTCTTTACAAAACAAAGACTCTCCCTGGTGCCATGGTTGGTTAGAACTCTCTGGCACAAATAGACAAAAAAGAAATATAATCAATTACCTTTTGGTGCTTGATTGATTCCAATACTACTCAAACTCAGGATCTACTTTGATAAACATTGAGAATACTAAATATGATTGACAATAGCTTTATATGGTTTTGAGAGTGAAAAGCCCAAGTCACTAATAATGTTCTACTTAAGCTTTCATTAGAAGGCGTGAAAACTTTGCCAATAATCTATCTCTTTTTTTATTGGCTTGAAACATGAATAATGAATCTGCTCATTATTAAACTGAAGATTTAGCCTCTTAATGACTTACATTTCTCTGAATAAATGAAGTATTCTATGAGAAGTATTATTATTTGTATTATTTTCTTATTCCAGATAAAGGGATTTTGTTGTGAAGCTTTAATTTTTTTTTAAAGGAAAGATAAAACAGTAAGACATAAAATCTCTACTTGAGAATGGTTTATGGTCTTTTTGTAAGATTATAATATATTCTTCATTCCCCTGTACCATGTAGGTTCAGCCATACTGCATCAATATATCTTTAAAATCTCACTGCTCAACATCCAATTGTTGGCAGCATAGGGCATGTTCCAGCTTATGGCAACAGCTCGTGCAAAAGCTCACTTTCCACTGAAATTGGGCTCCAAATCAATTCTGATAACTTATTTCAATTTATTTAGTTTGAAGAGAAGCCTGTTACTTACAATCCAAATTTTTCAGAAGTGACATGCATTTTCGTATGTTTCAAATTTGGATTATGTTTCATTTGACAAGGATTGAACTTCCCCAAGGTTAGAGTTAGGTCAACAAAAATTACTTTGAAAGTCATGGGACAGAAGAAGATTTAGGCTTTTATATCCAAAATTTACATCTTGAGTGCCTTTTCCACCAGCTTGGGCAAAACAGACCAAGTCGATTACAAGGACTTGCTTGTAACTGTGTGTAAAAGAGCGATGCCAGGGAATGATCCAAAGTAATCCTGAGTAAATTTAGTAATTCTCACCTCAGCAGCCAGTCAGAAATGATACATTTATTAACACTAATGAGAATGTCCTAGGCATTCCCAGAACACCTGTAACATAGCCCTGGGATTTGGACCCACACTGGGACCCACTCTGAGGACAATGCAGGAGCACGCACCCGAAATTCCATATTTCAAAATCCAGGTTTCGTCTGCCTCAGGAAAATCAACACCCATGTATCAAACCATCTGTTTGTGGCTATGGCTTCTAACTTTTCCATCAAGTGTGTCTGCATGCAGAAAATAAATTCCATCAGCCGAAGGAAAAGCTTTGTGCAGCCCGGTGCTCCCAGCACTCGGAGCGACACGATCTGAAGTGGTTCCCCTCCCGGGTCAGCTCTTGTATTTCTATTATAAAATAAAATGCTGTTCCAGTCCTTCAGCCAGGAACTAGAACACAAACTTCTCCTCCTTGGAAATGCCTGTGTCTCCCTTGCAACAGACAGATGGCAGAGCCATCTATCCCAGAATTCCTAACCTCAGTCCAGGAGCAAGGTGCACTCAGGTTCAGAAAGGTACGTGGTGATTCTTAGACTATTTTTTGACTCTTACCCTTGCTCAGCATTTTCTGCAAATCAAGTTTCCTCAGGGGATTTTTTTTTTTGTTGGACAGGTGATGTCAGGAGCACTAGGAATCGTTTATTGAAAACCAGAGCCTTGTTTTATGAAACAATTATCTCCTCCCCCTTCCAGGCCCAGGGGTACAAGCTAATCAGATCAGCGCAGGCTCAGTAATAATGAAATAGCTGTAACCCATTTAAGCAGACATTAAACAGTGCAGGACAAGGAGTGTGTTTGCTGCTCAGCAGTTCTGCCACTGAATAAGCAAAGCCTCTCTGCAGTGACAGTGGGTTCTCCTCAATTACCACATCAGCTGACATCAGCACGGAGCTCACGGCCTGTTCCACTCTCCATATGAAGTTGCCACATCTTATTATTGATCTTATTATTTGTGTCTTCTTTTTTTTTTATTACAAAAATCTTTACCTGTATAACTATTGCCTTTTTGGGCTAAACCTGAACAAGCAAATGCAGATGTCTCAACCCCTCCTTGCTTCTGAAAGACAACAGCACACATGTGCTTTGATGGATCACTGTCAAGTGATTTAACTTTTGTGTCCATATATTAAGGCTTATGTGAGAACTATGCAAACAGGTTATTTTACAGTTTTAGGCTTTTGCTGTTCAAATAAAATATTGTGGAGAAGATGAGCCATCTAAACTCCAGATCCCCTTTATGGTGCATTCCAACCACCCTGAAGAATTTCTTTGTTATTTCTTTCATTCTCTTCCTTGTCATCATTTATTTCACTCTTCTACACAATCGTGTTAATAAATAAAGAATATGGCATTATATGCACTGGTGAGATATAACAGAAAATAACAAATGTGACAATGAAAAACAAAATTTAAAGTATCTTTACAACAGAGGACCAGATAAACTTACTACGTTATGCTGGAACACACATTTTCTTTGGAGTCCCAGCATTTTACTGTGAGGCTGATCTAATCTATTTCTTCTGATAACTCACAATGTAAGAAATAAATTATTTTTACAGGAGTTTAAGTCTGTAACAGTGGATAATAGCACACTTTTAAGAAAGGCTACTCCTGTGACACTAAAGCCTAAAATACCTCGCCAAAGCCTACTAAGTTCATCCCATAAAGCTTTATCATATCATATTCTCCATAAATGTACATATTTAGGATGAGATTTCCAAAGTGCCTGGACAAGGCAGAGTCTGAGATTCCTACAGCTGCCGGGTGCCCAAATAATGGGATTTTCCCACGTGACAATGTCACCAACATATTTTCAATCAACCCTTTGGGCTCTTTGAAAGATCTAACTCTGTGTGTATTAAAAGAAGGGTTAGGGTGGAGCAGCTGCTGGGGGAGAACTTTGTTCTGTGCAGTCACGGGAGTCAGGGAGCAGCTGATGAGAACAAGAAGTGGCTCTCAGGCTTCTGTTTGCCAGGAGCTGCATTAAATTGCCCAATGGATGACCCAGGTCTGCACTTTTTCTAGCACAAAATTCTTCCTTTTCTTAAAACAACAACAACAAAAAAAATCCACTGTTGGAAAACTACCAACAAAAGGGAAAAACTGAAACAAGAACTATACAGGAGGCCAACAGAATAAATCTAGAAGTCTCAACTACATCCACACAGTTGACATAAAACAGACTCTAATCAGCTTTCAGCTCTCCAAAAACTAATCAAACACGAATCCAGCAAACCCCCTGCACCCCAAAAAACCCCAAAACAAACCAAAAGTCCACCATTATTTTACCTTAGGATCCATTTGCTGGTCTAGCTTTATAGTGATGAAATTCTGCGTAGGATAGAGAAAGCAGTACTGGCACATGATAATTCAATTTCACCACCTTTTTAGTTTATTTTGTTTATTAATTTAGTACGTTTTAATTTATTTTTAATATATTTCTATGATGTCTTTAAACCCAACCCAGATGCAGGAAGACTCCTGTAAGCAGCATGGGTATCTCCTGCATAAAGGGAGCTCTGCCAGCCCTGCCTGCCCTGAGCATCACCTACAAATGCAGTGGGTACCAAAACCACCCCCACAGCACCAGTGACCCTACCAGGAGCTGGCTTACTGCTTTCTGACAAAGAAAAGAAAATGCCTTTACCAAAGAAGTCAGATAAAGAAACACCTACAGTCTCAAATTCGAAAATGCAATGACAAGTCAGAGGCCCCACTTTTATTACTACTGTATTGCAAACCAGGAACATTAGTCTTTGGGTTGTTTCAATTTTTTTTTTTTTTCCTTAAAGAGAACAGTCAGTTGCAATAGTGCAGGGAACCACGAGAGCCTGGGCCAGTCCTGTGTACTGTAAGTTAGCATGGAGTAACACAGAATATTAATGGATGGGTTTAATCTGCAGCATGCAGATTCACTGCATAAAAAGCCCTGTGACTCTTGTCGGATGTTAGTTTATTTTCGTTCACATCTTAAATTTACTGAAACTTCTTTAGACCTATTAAAGAAGCAAATCCTTTTTGAAAACAGTACAACAAGGCTGAGATGCAATAAATATAAGCACTTAAATATTAAAGTGAGGAAAATGAATTTCAGTGTGCTTTCAAATTGGTTTTCTTCAGTTCAGAGTTTCTTTATTTGTCCAAATAAAATGGATTTGAGTGGGTCGCAGCTTTAAGGAGTTATGCAGCACAATTCAATGGCTTTGTGAACTTGGGAAGGTATATGAATAATGGATTTGCTGTGCTCTTAGACATGGAGCCACAACCAAAACAGTGTCCTTGGAGGTTCTCTAACAAGGAGCTGCTGGAGTGAAGAATAAAGAGCCTGGTCCACCCACTGAAGCTACAGGTGCAGGAATGTTTGTTCAAATCAGTGACTGAATACAGAATGGGAAGAGCTAAATTCCCAAGGATACCTCCCACCACTTTCATCTGCTACTTTCTCACCATTTTTAGATTGTGCACCACCCCCGCTCTCCCCAAATAGAGCTGGAAAAGGGCTGGATTTCCCTTTGCCAACAGCTGGAGGAAAAGATTAACTTGAAACACACACACACAAAATATAAGAGTAGTGATTTAGTCTCCTCCTTTCCTAGCTGTGAACAGTTTTGTTTACATTCCTTTTTGTTCTAACTTTCCCCGTTAACAGCACGATTTTATCAATGTAATTACACCTGTCTCATCCCAGTGTGCACCCAAAATAAGTGTCATTGGATGAGAAGAGTATCCACTGTTCTCCAGGGGAAGAGAGGCCTTTGCAAATCACTACTAAAATCTGCAGCTCTACATAGCAAAGCTCAGTTTGCAATTGTTGAAGGTGCTGAATATGTAATCAAAGTACTGTCAGGCCATGACTGATAACCTGATATGGATCACTTAGAAGGCTGACACACTCAGAATTAGGTTTTCATCAACCCACAGTGCCAGCTGCTAACTTTACACCTAGTATTGCACAGTGTCCCCAAACCCTCATTTCAATCTTACCCTTCCAAACTCAGCTAAGAGCTGCATTACTATGAAACAAACCCTGACATTAGAAAAAACTACCTAAAAAAAGAGCTTTTTAAGGGGCAGAACGTAACTGCAGAAGATCACACACCGTATTTTTACTTTTTCTTTGCATTTCAGAGCAGGGATACAAGTCTGACTCCAACTATGTTCCCAGTGTGCAGGAAACTCGTGTGCCCTTTATGCCCCAGAAACACTTCGTGACCGTCTGCTCTGTATTAAATAATTCACAAATTTTGTTGACATTTTACTGCAGCCTCCATATTAAGATCCCATTATCTACAATGTTTGTGTTGGTGACAGAAATATGCTTGAAAGAGACACTAAAATATAAAGAAATTCATTGGGTTTGCATCAAGTGGATAATTCCAATACATATTTAATAGGTTTCCCACAGACACACACGCCTTTGCAGGCTCTGAGTTCAGTAAATAGATGCATAAAAATTGTCTTGCAGATGGTGAATTGATTCCTAGCTGGGAAAGATATTGGTCAGCCTAGAACAAGATTTTTATGTGATGATGTCTCTCAATTCACATCAGAAAACCAACAAATACTGATGTGCAGAAGGGAAATTGCCGACATTTTTGTTTGCTTCATCCTGATCTTCACCTCCATCAAGGCAAAACCCCCCTTATTTTCCTGGGAAGTGTCAGAGTGGTTGTGTCTGTTGTCTTCACAGACTTAACCACTTGGATCATGTGGGAACAGACTTTGTAGCTCTCAGTCTGCTTGAAGATTTGAAGATGTGTCTCAAAGAAGAACCCACACAGGGCACCAAAGAAGCTGTGTTACTTGTATCAGGGAAATGTAAAGACTGAGGACAGAAATGAGCCCCAAGTTTTTGAAAACTGCCACAGACAAAAGAAATCATTATTGGGCTGAAAACAGTATTTATCCACATTTTAAGGAGATACAAACACAAATCAGTGTCTTCCAATGTCAGTAAGAGACCCAGAGCATATTTTTTGTATGTAAGAATTAATTGTTAAAAGACTAAGATGTGACTTGTGTTCATTTTCCAGCTGAAGCTAATCAAAGATGAATAGAGTTTGCTCTAACAGGATGTACAACTAGAGTGCCAGCACCTGGGAGAGAGAATAATCTCGTGTAACATCTAAACCCTTAAAAGAAAACAATAAAAAGAAGAAAAATAAACCCCAAAAGCATGACACACATGTCTGAAGACTGCCTGGAGCCAGAGGACAAGAAGTCCAAAAATTCCAAGAGGAATTTACATGTATTAAGGCATCCACTACAGCGGACTTTTACTTTGAAATCAAATGACCAACTCATCTAATTTCAAACCAAGAGACATCAGCAGCTAAAAATAGTTCAAATTCAGGTGGATATGTGGATATGCCTGTCAGAGTATTGCTGCTTATGAATAGTAAGATGTATTCCTGTTCTTTTTAGTTCACTGGGAGACAAGCAGGGAAACAACCTACAATTACCTGTGCTGCAGCACACGGGGACTGTGGGTGACAGTGCTCCACTTAAACGTGGATCACAGACTGTGTATGTATTATTTGCACTAACTGGTACTGACAGGATATGGTGTGATGATGGAAATACAACATTTTAATGAGCTGTTGTCTTCACTGAATTCTGTAATAATATCTGACACTTTTCACTGCACTATGAATTACTCTGTTGGTACAATTATTTTTGGTTTGGTGGAGATACTATAAGTCAGTATTTCTAGGAAAACAGCTTACGTAAAGAAAAGCCTGCCAGTAATGAGTGACTTTAATGTGAGGGAGAAAGAAAACAAAGGGATAATGAGCCTGGATATGGAGTGGAAAACTATCATTTGACTTCAATTGTGCTGAATGCCCGAAGTGCTGATACTCTGCATTTGAGTTCTGAATGTAGGACAGTGGAAACACCCTGTCAAGATCTGACTAACATTTTGCAGAAGCCATGGTTATAATACCTGCACACTTGCAAATTAAGACAAAGAATTCAACTTGCACATTGTCAAAGAGAAAAAAAACCCAGCGCCTGAGCCTCCTCCAGTGCACACAATCCAAGTGGACTCAGCTTTGTGGACCTGCCAGCTGTTCTGGTTAGGATTTGGTGGAAGGAAGCCTCACTTTTACCTTCCTCATTCCTTCTGTTCCCGAAGCAGCTGCCAGGGAATCGAGGTGTTTGGACAAGTGAGGGACATCAAGCACAAAGGTGTTTAACTTCCACGGGAGCACATTTCCTTACCAGCTCAAACAAAGCTTCCTGCTGTCTAACAGGAGCCTCTCAGCCAACTACCCAGAATTTAGGGAACCTGGGCAAAAGGAGGACAGCTAGAACATAAAAACCCACTAACAACTGCATCTAGTATGTTTTTTCCAAGCCATATTAGATGCTGAAATAATGGAAGCAAGGAAACTCCTTAGATCAGAAAATTATATACCCTTTTATGTAAATCAAATGCAACTTTCTCCTCTATCTTTCCATAAAAGAAATATGATGTAGCTAACTCTGGTACAGTTCAGGTAAGCCTACCTAGAAATATCTGCAGAACTCAGACATTTTAGAAAGCAGCTCTATTTTCAGTTTCAGTTAAAAAAAAAAAAAAAAAGCAATAACTTGATTTTTTTCCCCCCTCCATTAATCAAAAACTGCACTGTGCAGTTCAAGACTAGTAGCCGAAATCAGAAAGCAAAGCACTTACATTTCTGTGTATTCAATGCTTGAGGAAAAAAAGGAAAAATATTCTGATTTTTTTTAAAAAATTATCACTTTAACTACTAAGATCTTCAAATATGCTTCCTGTGCACAGGCTAAATTGCCACAGATGGTTCCAGTAAAAGCCAGAGAGAACGTGGATTTATCTAGACCAGTAGCCAACAGCCACCAGTACAAATATTTCAGCAGACCTTATACAACTCCTGTCATGTTTTACAGAGTAATTAATTATTACATAAACATCTATTTCTCATGGATCTATATTATTACTGAAAATCCAATTCTGATTTTCTTTATTCTCACCCAGTAGAAAGATTTGAAGACAAGTAATTTTGACATACTTTTAACATCCCCAAGGAATGGAAAGTCAGGGTTTTAATGATGGCTTCAGTAGTAACTCACCCTATGGCCTCGAGTAAAGCCCTTCACCTCTTTGTTTACTTTCACCAGATGTAAATAATGGCTTGCCCATCTTAGGCATTCCATGGGAATCAGCTAAGATTTTTCTGGCCTTTGGGACCTGCAAATATGTGACCATAATAAACATTTCTCATTACAGCTGCATGTTGTCTTGTACTAAATCCACAATGTGATTTAAGTTTACAACATGGAGTTCAAGCTACATTTCCTGTAAAGTTTTGTACTTCAAGCTTCATCTTATCCAGTATTATGAAGATTTAGCCTATCTTCCCCTTAACTGAATAGCTTTGCTTTGAATATAATTTTTTCCCTGATAATTCACATTTTCAATTTCATTTTTTACAATTGGGTCTCTGGGAATTATAACAACTAGGTTTTAGACTTTCCTGATCCTGAAAAATGTGTTATGGAATTGTAGCATAATTATAAATTTGGAGACTTGGGCATAGGCCTGGTTTTGATTTGAAGGATTAATAGCAGCTTGTCTCTGCAGTGGTCCTTGGAGGATTCCAAAGGGAATTCTCCTTTATCAAAATGGCAAGCATTTCCTCCTGTGCTGTCAGGCGAGACATTACAAACTACCCAAAAATGGTCCTTCCACATTTCCTCTGAGTTCTTCTACCTGTCTTCTAATTTCCTGGAGGATATTTGTCTTCTCTGAAAATAGATTAGCTCCACTTTTACTGGAATCAATTAAACGTGGGATCTGGCCAGAAGAGCTTGTGGCTTCTGTCCCACTGAGCAGCCAGTCAGACAAGTCACCTCAAATGGGGTATTTGGACAAGGACTGGCTACACACACTCATCCTGATTCAAAATGTGAAAATAAAGCTCCATTTTGAGACCAGAAAATCTTAGAGATCCTTCAGAGGAGATTTTACAGGATCCTGATACAGATGCATTTGGTGTGGTGAAAAAACCCTACAAATCTGAGAGTAAATGTTGCATTTCAAAGCTGTCCATCGCCTAAAGGAAAAGGAAGAAAAAGTAAGAGTATGAATGTCAAAGATGGCAGGAGAAGCCAGGCTAAACCCTGGGCTCTGATGGTACAAAGCAAAGAGTTTGACCAGGCCACTTGGCAACTCCAGCAACATTGAATTATTACTTTAGTGAAACTAGAGAAAAAAACACCCCACCCCAAAGTATAACAGCAGTTTAAAATCAGCTTAACCATGTCTTGCACTGCACACACTCCAGATGTGTATTAATAAAACACATGCAGTGCCATCGTTGCATGGCATCACTCCATGGTATCATTCCATGGTATCACTCCAAGGAAAGCTGTAGCTGTCAAGGGGCTTCTAATTAAACAAAATCCATCCCTGCTTGATTTTTAAAAAATATTAACCCTAAATTTTCCAAAATTAAATGCTTCTTATGAGAAGAAACAAAACTGTAAACAGCAGTTACCAAGTCGACAGAAGTCACAACAGGAGATAAGAATTTTAATAGAGGCTTAGGCACAAAAGAAGGAATTACTTATATAAACTAGTAATTAATGTCATATACAACTGACACTTAGGCAAAGAGGTGAAAATGTCCAGTCTCATTGCAGAGAAGTAACAGGTGTTAACAATTTTTTTTGTGTATTTGGAAATAAGTAAAAGAATATACTAACACCTCAGTAACAGGACACTATCCTAGAGGTTGTACAGGAGAATTAACAATAATCACAATTAGTTACTTCTAAAATTTGCACCTGAACAAATGCACCAATGGATACTAGAAATGACTGAAGATTGAGGTAAATACACTTTTTAAAATAAAATTTGATTATGGGAGAAATTTCCATGAGTACACAAAAATTGCCCTGTTAATTGAAAAGGAAAACAAATGAGTGATGGATTATGGAACAGCAACAAGAAGTGGCTCCAATTCACAAACACTTCCTCACCCTGGGCTCTGCTGCAGGACAGCACAGTTGCATTTCTTGGTGGCCTAATTCCACATATTTTGTACTACTGAAAGAAAGTAGAGAAAAATGGAAAACTGGTCTAATGAGTACAGAATGGATCAACTGGAGAAAAACAATTCTGACTGTTCTGACTGCTGCAAACAATTTCTCAAGCTCAAAGCATAAATAACTATGTTTGCCTTTAATGTTCAGTGGTAGAGCATATGTTTGCAAAGCTAAACAACCACCTGTGTTTACATGAGATATATGATGCTCAGTTTGATTTGCATATCAGAGATCAGCCTGTAAATCTCTGATGATATTTACCACTGGATAATTGAAATTAATCCTGCCAAAATGACTTTGACAGTCTGAATTTACAGTCTGAGAAAACACCCCTGGAACTGCCTGCTGAGCTAGAACATAACTGGCTGTATATTTTCAACCTGAGCTGTGCTGCTGAATAAAATCCTGGTCACAAATTATAAAACTCTCCCTTTCTTCTCAAACTTCATATTTCCATAATGATTAAGAAGTGGGGATAATTTTGAAGGTAGCAGATATGCCCCTGTTTTGCTGGTTTGGTTTAATTTTTTCTAGCCGTGGCAGGCACATGAGTTACCTTTCTTCCCTGTATTCCCCTTCCTGATTTTACACCATTTTCTTTTTCATTTCCTTTAAAAGCAACCAATTCTCCCAGCAGAAAGCATCAGGAAGTTCCAACTCCAGAACTAAGATGCCCTCAAGTCCTTCAGTAGCTTGGATCATGCCTGTGTCTCAGCATCTGTCTGTGTTTCCAGGGAAGAAGGAAGGGGTTTGGATTTTTGTTTGTTTGCTTTCTGTTTTATTTCTTAAACTCAGATTGTATCTTTAAATAGAAGGCACATAAGTTGTCCAGAAGAACACTGTTCACTACAAAGCTACCTCACATTATCCTCCTGGTAGGAATGTCATTTGTGGCTTGATATATGATTGAAACTTTCAGCATACACAGAGGAAAATCATTGGTGAATAATAATAATAATTGAAAAAACCTCAAACAAGCAAAAACCCCAGCAGTAATTTCATGCTCTAACTAAATAAAATTCCAGTATTTAGTAGGCAGAATTTTATTATCATTGGCAAAGAATTATGTAATTTATTGAAACTGCTGGCAATCTTTTCCTATTCAAGAGATGTTGCATCTTGTACTCTCTGGACTCCAATGATGGATTTGATGATTGTGCAAATTGCACCTTGGATTTTGGTGCTAAAAGATAAAACAGCCTCCCCAGTTTCTTGACACCAAGTTTACAACTACGGAGAATGATGTATATTTTTCAAAAGCAACATTTATAGAAAAGTATGTTTCTAATGTATAAAAGTGGTCTTTATTGAAACCTGGAAATAAAAATTCAACTGTCACACACTATAAAAATGGATGTCTTCTTATTCATAGCATTTATTTACAACATATCTCTTTCAGAAAGGTGGCAGTGATGGCTTTGATATCCTTCTTGCTTTTCTTCCCCTACAATCTGCTGGTTTCCAGGCCCATTCAATTTGAAAGCAGGCATCCATCCAAATATGTAATATTAAGGAAGAAAGACAGCTCTCATTTATAAAGTTCTAATTCCTTGTTAGTGGAAAGAATAAAACCACTAGATTAACTGTGATCACTGTGATTAATATCCTCCCACAAGAATGTTATCTTGGGCTCTGTCCCCTGCTCAGAGCTTGAGGCACCTGGCAGGGGAGAACGCTGACGTTGGCACCTGGATGAGCACCTGTTCTGTGGGGATGGGGAGAAAAATAACTTTCCAAGCATCCTAAACCACGGAAAGCCTGCTCCATGTTCCTATTGTCACACAGCCCCAAGCTGTCATGGAGTCTGGGGAGGGCACACATTCCTGTGGTGCCCAGCCCAGTTGGCTGTGCTCCCACCACAGAACTCCAAGCTCGTGGTACATTTACAGGGGACACCCGGGAACAGCTGGATTAGTGCTGCAAACTTGGACAGGTAGCTCTGCAATCAGCACTGCTGAGCCCAAACTCACTGCAGGCTCTTTTGTAGAGCAGCTTCAAATATAACGGCACCAATTTAACAATCCAATGGAAACCACCAGCTCATTAATCTGTCCACAGCCTTCCCTTATTTCCAAATCTTGCCATACATCCTGCACAGGTTGATTTTTCACTTGAATGAGCCAACACGGGCACAAGGCCCAAATGCAGCTGAGCGTTCTGCAGAACCGGGATGGATTCAGCCTGAAACAGCCACATCTTGTCACCATACCCATTTTAGAGAAGGTCTTCAAAGGTCTGTCATTTCTGCACAGTCCTCATTTCATACTAAGTGCCTATACCACATGCAGCTCTACAAACTCACCTGAACCAACCGCAGCAGAACTCACCTGGCTTTTGCACTGAGGCAATTCAACAGCACCCAGCACATGGCTTTCACTGGCAACACACCAAAAACCCAGCACTGAGGACTCCCATGGGGGCTTTTTCTTTCCTACTCTGAATACACCTTATTTTAATCAGACTATGTCACATTTTTATGCCACTTCCTACTGCCTTTAGCCACTGAGATTTTGCATAATTTTTGATGTTTCAATAATCCTACATGGATAGTCAGCCTTTCACATCATGGCTGGGATGTTACTCTCTTATTTTCACATGCAAAGCACAGCTCAGATAGACTGGAGGCAGAAATGGGAGTTGGTGATGAGTGTGAGTGGGAGGCACCATGGGTTGGTGATAAAGGTTTGCTTTGATTCCTCTGACTACAAAAGCTTCCTCAGTAGGGAAGGCATTTTCAAATGTCTAAACAAAACCTTTCTCTATGCAAATTCAAACCCATTCTGACATCAAATTAAAGCTATTCTTAATATTATTTCTTAAAGGTCATGAATATGCCATAAAGGATGATCAAAGCATTAGAAATCTACAGCAGGTTAAGAAAAGAGGCAGCAATACATTAGATTTCTGCTGTTTCCATTTCTAAGGAAAACACTGACCATTAATACTTATTACTGCAATGGCAGAAGCATCATCTGTTCTCAGAACTGACTGACAATTTCTGTTATAAAAATCACCACTCAGCTGGCTTGAACTTTGCCAAACCTTAACTAGTTTGTTTTTTTTTTAGCCGAAATAATTTGTAATAATGCATGAAAGCATAGGTTCAATTCATGGTTTGAAAGCAAGACTGGAAATCCAATACAGACAGAGTTTTAATTAACTCTTAATGAAATCTGGATGAATTACAACAGTTTGAAAAGTCTCCACGAAGGGCTCACTGCAATTGCAGCAGACTGGGAGGGATTTAGGAAAAAAGAACGTAAGAAGAAATTTTCCCTTGCTTTTTCAGTGAAGCTTCTTCCCCTACAGTGGCCAACAATCTTGAAGGAGTATTTAATCTCATTCAAATGCAAAGGAAGAAAAAGACCGATAGGAAATGGAAAAATCCATTAGGAGTGGATAATAAAGAACCACGGGAAAGGCCTATAGGACTGGAAACTTCTCTGCAGACTGATGGCATTCAGCTGCTAAAAATCAGACCTAGTACAGTACAGTAATTCAGGAGTCTAGAGGAGATAGTTTGAAAAGAGATAAATCCATCCCATTTCTTTAAGGTGGAAGTTAATCAAAACTGAAGACTACTGGAGAGAGTTAAGGAACTAATAATTAATTGGTAAGCACAAATACACTGATATTCTAAAAGCACCTTCATAAAAATGCATTTGCCTGGATAATAAAGAAGGCATATGTTGATTTATTAATCAGGAGTCACCTTGCTGAAACACAGATAATGACTAAAATAAATTTCCACTTGGCTAACCTTAAACTGTGTTGTGTACTTACAAGCTTGAAACAGTATATAGAAAACTTACTGAAAGTTTTATTCACTTACTTATTCAAATTACATATTGAAGATCCACGAAGCTCTTACCTTAAAAAAAACCAGCAGTGAAGAACAGCGGATGCCAAGTGAAAGCAAATACTTTCATTTTGGCACTATGTTAATTTAAGTCCTTCCCAGCTCCCTGTTTAGTAAAGCCTTTATCTAGTCATCCCATCAAAGGCTCTTTTTTCCAGCACTGCCTTTAATTTCCCTGTGTTCTCCGAGTGAACTCCACGAATAGATGGGGAGCTAAAATACAGTCCTGGTTATTAATGAAGGTATCAATTAGCAAACACAGAGCCTCCATACCTGGTAAGATCCCAGATCTTGCTGGTGCCATCCACGCAGGCAGAGGCCACAAAGTGCCCGCTGGAGTGCCAGCAGCAGCTCCGCGCAGCGCGGGAATGGCCCCGCAGGGTCAGGAGGCACCCGTGCCTGGACATGTCCCAGATCCGCACCGTGCTGTCCGCGCTCGATGTCACCAGCTGGGTGCCACTGCTCAAGGAAAAAAAACAGGTTTGAGCCACCAGAGAGGAGAGGAATTTTCAAGCAAAATAATTTAACTCTGTTTAGAAAGATAGGTTAAATTGCAATTGTTGATTTTACCTTAAAATACGCATGAACGAAAATGACCTTTGGAAACATTCATATCTTTACTGTGCACAGTTTTCTGACACATTATAGATGAAGTGTCCATGTATTAATACTCTATCAAAAGAAAAGGAGATAGGAGGTAGCTACACCCCACAGGAAAGTAAATATGGCTTTCAAACAAATTCCTACTTTTTGTAGCCTATTATGAGTTCACCCATAAAATAATGTAAGCCCAGAGGACTGGTTTCAAATTACAATAAAATAGATTCAGGGAAGAATATTTTCTAGTTTCCCAAATTCACACCATTTTCAACATATGATTTATTTTTAAAAAGCATCCTAATTTTGTTTTTTCTAACTCTGTATAAACACTTCAACACATTCACCATCTCTTGGGGTCATTGATATATTACATTAATGAAAAATACAGAGTTCAGCTCAGATTTTTTTTGACCAGATCTCAGATATAAACTAGTATAATTCTGTTTCCTTTAAGCATAGCCATATGGCTTCAGACTAAGAGTCCGTGTGTAACATTTTATATAACTAGTAGGGGATTCTTAATAAAATAATAAGAAAAAGTATGTGGAGTGATTCTCTTATTAAACCTTCCCAGACCTACCCTGTGGCTCAGGATTTCTTCGTGCTCGAGAAGAATCCATGGATTTTTTTTCCCTTATGAGTAATTGATTTTTGAACATATGCAAACCTTTGGCACCTGCAATCTCTTATGTCAATGAATTCCAAAATTTAATTATGCCTTCTGTGAAAAGCTCTTCTGGGGTCTTAAATACCTTACTTCATTTCATTTCATGCTTCTAATTCTACTACTGTGATTAAAAGCAAACACTGAGTACACCTTCACCATGTCTAAGAGTGTGGTACCAGGCGTGGTGGGACAGGACCCTGTCCTTTTCCACTTCCAGGATGAAGACTCAGACTCATTCCTTGCACAAAAGTGATTCCAGCCCTTGGAGCACATTTCCCATCTCTCTCAGCACCCTTTCAGCTGAAAGGGAAGGAACAGGTACCCAAGGAAGGTACACAGTGGCACTGTTCCCTGGTTTATTCTGTGTTCTTTCAATTTAATTACCATCTTTTCCACTACCATACAGAAATTTTCAGCAAACTGGCCACAGTGGCTCCAAGATTTCCTTCTGAGTACTGATAATTAGACACATTCTTACCTATTATCTGTTCTTATCTTAGGGCCATTTCTCCCCATGTGCATTACTTTGTGTTCACCTGCACAGATTTTCAGCTGTTGCTTCACCATCAAGTCAACTATTGAGACTGGAAACTTTTCCTGTCATTGTTCACATGCTCCTTTTCACGGCCCTGGCTAATTAGCAAACTCATCCACCTCATTCCCTTCTCCAATTCCCAAGATCATCTTAATAATTCACATCCCAGCACAGATCCCTGTGGGACTCAGAAATTAATTTCTCCATTCCGAAAGTGGCATTTGATTCCTATCCTTTCACCAGTTTTTAAATTCGTGAAATAAATTTCCTTTTTATTCAGGACAGTTCTGCTTCCATGAGAGTTTTTGTCAAATGACCTCAAAAAGAATTTGCTGAATATCCAAATATAGGAAATTCATGAATCTCCCTTGATCAAATGCTCAATAAGCCCTTCAGAGAATTCCCAAACGATTTCTGAAGCTTAATTTCCAAATCCACGCTTACAGCTCCCAGGGCTTCACTGCCATAAATGTATCCATGTATCCTGTAATTTGGCTTCCTAATATCATTCCAGTCAAGCTAGAAAAATTAGATTAATCCATCTAGAATGCCTTCATCCCAAACTCTTTTAAAATATTGAAAGAAGTTAATGCAGCCTTCCCAGGAATAAGGGAGGTTTACATTTTCTAAGCAAAAATTGGTTTCAATTGTTTTCATACTAAACAAAACCAAAAACCCAGGAAAAATGTTTGGGTATAATACACAGAAATACAGGTCAAATACAGTTAAGCTGTAGGTTTTCAGACCAATTTATGCCATTATCTGAGCAACATCAATAAGATGACCTTGCCCTTAGGATCCAATAAACTCTTTTATTTGAATAATGGCAAAAGTACTATCACAGGCAGTAGAAATCCTTCTTCCAAATCTCTAGATATAAAATTGTGGGGACTGAAAACAGCTCAAGGGCTGATCCTAAGCACTACTGTAAAACTTCAAGTAAGAATATACTCAGAGATATTTAATTCACTGCTGCAGTTTATTAAAAAAAAAAGGTCTGGGACCTGTGGTGTCAACCCTTTTATTTTATATTCTCCCTTTTCTCCTTTTTCCAATAGATGTCCACCAAATTGCTTGGTAAAAGTAGCTACTACAACAGCTTGAAATATGTGCATCATTTACCTGATAGATCTTAAGGGGGAACTTGCCACTATGAAAGATCACCTACCCAAGTTTTTTACTATTTTTAACACTTGTGGTTTAGGTTGCTATTTTTTGTGAAAATATCATTATAATATTCATTAAGGCAGTTACACCCCCATGCCTAAGACAAAGCTCTGAGAGATTAATCTCTCAACATTTTTTATAACATTGCACAGATATAATTCTGAAGCTTTTGTCACATATGCCAGAGCATAAAGGCTTGAAGTCTGAGTAGGGGTTTGGAGGAGACCCTAATTTTGTTGAGCTGTCAGGAAAAAATGTGCTTTTGTTAATGAAACACTTGCACTTTTAATAAGCCAGATCTCGCTTCTGGAGATACATAAAATTAGAGAAATGACAAATTATCACAGCCCTTATACATTTATGAAATAAGAGCTTAAAACAAATTCAGAGTCAGGTATAAAGTGGGACTGATGAAATCTGCAATTGATTCAGAGGGAAACATGCACTGCCACTGTTGTGAATCACAAAAAGAGATTTATGGCTTATGCATTTTTTAATATATAATCCCCAAAATTCTACATGAAGAACTGGTTCCTTGGGCTGAATTTCAAGAATACACCACCCAGGCAGTGATGAAAATCTATCAGAAAACAGATATGAGCAGGAAGGTAGTTCAAATGGATTCAATTTGGCAATCTGCAGCACGGGAAGGAGTTACAAGTGAGGTTTAGCACTCCTTACAGATCAAAGGAGAAAAAATAGCGGAGATTGAAAACAAAAGTGCAGCAGGAAACCGTTTTGAGCGACAGACTGACAGTAGAAGTAAGGGCAAAAATACTCAGGAACAGAGGGACCCAGTGCCCCAGCCCCCTGCAATACAAGCTCCCCAATATTTCCTGTGCACAAAAAAGCATCAGGTCATTAAAGGATCTGCGATTATCCACGTAGGAATTTAACACCAGCATTTCTGGGAAGCACAAATGGTGCTGGTGGGAATGCTGGCTGTCAGGGCTGCTTCAGCACAGGGGCTGCACTCTGTGGTCAGGAAACCCTCGGCACACACAAGGATTCAGACCAGATACACACATAATGAACAGGAAAGTGCTGTGTCAAGCCAAGTCAGACATCTAAATCAAAATGCTGCTATTAGGAAAAAACCCCATCTACTTAATAGCTGATCAATAATGACACATTTTCTCTGATTTGCAGCATTTTTCAGTCCTGGGAGATAAAAAGAAACTCGCCAAACTCTGAGGTAATGTTTTGTTACCGCTATTTTTCCTTTCAAGAGTATGCGGGGAGAGGGGGGAAGAAACAAATGTATCAGAAAAAGCAGCTGTTTTTAATGACTTAGGCTGTTTAACCGTGTATAGTACCCTCACAGTGCTCTATCATATGACTGATTTTCAAACAAAATGCACGCTGATTTTGATATTAAAAACATATGAAAATATGACATTAGAACCTTCACCTTAATTCTCAGCAGCTATATACATAAACTCCATTTGAATTTAAGATGGATCACTAACAGGGAAAGCTCCAACAAATCCTGTGCAGTGTGCATATATCTAACTCAAAGGAGAATAAAACAATTTAATTGTTTTTTAACAAACACATCAAAAAACTAGACAAGATATTGGGAGACAAGAAAAAGGTAAATCCTATCTTGTTCTGTCACTTCAAACACATTCACATACCTGCAAATAACTTTGCCAACTTCGAGAAATGTGGTGGTTTTGTAAAGAAGCAGCACCTTTGTGCATGGTGCTCTATGGATCCCAGTCAGCTGGGTTTGTATGGTCTTGTTTGGTTTGGTTTTGAGGGATTTCTGTTCATACTTTCTAGCAGACCAAAGGACTACATGGAATGAAATATGCCTGCATTGATTCAAGTAGTCATACAGAAGAATCTTTCCAAAGTTCTAGGCAATGGAGAGCCCATGGGGATACACATTATAGAGTCAGTCCCATGTTGAGGTGGAATTTGTGTTTTAGTTCTATAGATAGACCATTTTTTAAACATTAAATGCACAAAAAGTTCTACCTTTCAACTAATTTCTGGTATTCCTAATTGAGACTGTAAACCTGCCGTTCCAGAAACAATTAGTGGAAAAACTTCGGAAAAATTAATTCCACCTTCCACAAAAAGGGATGGAACATTAACTTCTCAAGTCTTAAATCTCTCCTCCCCCATATTCTAAACACACATACACATATTTCCTTTCATTACACATTCCTGCTCCTTCCAGCTTCACTGTTCTCACTACAAGACACCACTCCATTAACACTTCCCAAGCTGTAGACACATTAATAATTAAGACTCACATTCAGCAACAACACGAGCCTTTGGCACAGAGTCACTTCACAGCATTTCAGGAGGCTGATTGCCTTTGTGGAAAGCCAGGCAAGTGAAGGCAAAGGTGCTTCCCCGTAAAATGTGTCACTCCTAACGCCAACAGCCCGAGCAGCCTCAAATACTGCTCCTGGTTCAAATATTTCTGGACAATGGACTCAGATCTGAACCTCAAGCTTCTCCAGGGGATTGCTCAGGTTCCCTCTGAAGACCCTGTGGAACACTGAGCTAGAAAAGCTCTTCTGCTCCACAACATCAGCTGCCAAGCAGGACCACGCATCCCATCCTTCAACATTTACAAGGATTGTCATCTTGCAGTAGCCAAAATAAATGATAAATCCACCTGCATCATTAGCTCTGTGATAAGCTCCAGAGAGGGGACTCCACGCTGCCTCCAAGCAGCTCTGTCCTGGGCTCCACCACGCTCCATGGAATGAAGTTCTTCCTCATGTTGAGGTGGAATTTGTGTTTTAGTTTATGGCCATTACTTCTCGTCCTGTTGCTGGGCACCAGGGAAGCATCTGGCAGCACCCTCTGATACCCACATTTGAGATATTTATATGTGTTGATGAGATCAACACATACACACACACACACATATATAAAAATACATTAATTATGTATGTAGTATACAGATAAATTATATAACATATATATTATTGTATATATTATCTAGTATATGTATATATATATGTGTGTGTGTGTGTGTATTATTTCTATAGAGGTGTGGACAGGGCCAGTGTTCTGCACATAAACTGAGACACAGCCCCTTCCCTCAGACAACTCCAGCCCAAACCAAAAGGTGGTGAGCAAAGCCTTACACACAGTGCTGGCCAACAACAGTTCTCAAAGCAAAACTAAGCCAAACACAACTTATGTTCAAGTTTTTTATCGTAAAGGAGCTGCAGCAAGAGGCAGCTTCTGGCTGGAGCTTAAACACCACAAGCTTCAGCAACACAACAGCAAATTTTAAATGTACTCTCCAAAACGTTACAGGGGTAAGGTCTTTCACCATGACAACTGAAAAACATTTTAAAATCAATATTTCAATCAGTTAATTGGAAAAATGATATCTCTTTTCTTTACCTCTATTCATGCAATTATTCTAAAGCAAAATTCTAAAAGCCTCTATGTTATTTGCAATATCAGCACAGACTGACAGTAGGCACAGTAAAGTACAAGGGAAGAACTGCAAATACTGCTAAAGTTTACTTGAATTTTGCTAACATTTTATGCTAGGTCAAAGGGGAAAGATAAAGGAAGAAAATGCCTAGGAAAAAAAGTTATTCCATGAAGAACAGAACTAATGAACACCAAATGCCCATGGAAGCATCTTTTGTCTACTTCCTTCATCATCTTAGCTGTTGATACAATAAATACATCAGGAATTGATTGATCCTTTAGACTTCTGTCTTCCATTTTTTGCCAGAATTACACTGCAAGTTAAAAGTTACCAGAGACAGTGGAAGAGAGCATAAGGAACAAGGGGGGTTGGGACAAATACATCCTTGTAAACTTCATTTACTTGGAAACAAGGTTAAAACCAGGGATCCAGACAACTCCACTTAGGAAAGTAGACATCTACTAACGGAGTCCCACCTTTGGTTATGAGAGCTGTATTTAAACACTCCATTTTCCAGTTGGTACTGAAAACAATGTAACGGATGGAAATGCCAAACATCCATTCAGCTATGCAGTCACTGCAACTCTTCTTTGTTCTCCTACATTGTCACTGCCCCTCATTTTCCTCTCACCAGAGAAGGGGAAAATTGGGATGAATTTTAAAAAAGTTGGAGTCAATTTACTATTTAAAAAGTTCCCATTAAAGTGACTGAAAAGACAACAGGTGATTTTCTGCCTCACCAGGCAGGATGCTTGCACAGTTCCTCTATAAAGGATGATGTGGATCCAACTCTCTGCGGGTCCAAAGGAAGATGGCACAAAGATTTGGAAGAGGAATGCAGCAGGGATTACATGGAAACAGCATCTGGCTCAAGATACTTTGAAATTAGAAGTAGAGTCCAGGGGGGTACTAAGACCACACCTCATAAATGCCTTTACTATTCTTAGCCATTCTGAGGCATCCCCTGGTACTCACTGCTGGGAACAGGATGATGGTGCAGAAAAATCTGGCACGCAGAGCCATCCTTATGTTCTTAGTCTGTGTTTGAAAAAAACACTCAGCAGCAAAGATTTTGTTTCTAAGATTTGGTAACCTTGAAACAGACTTGAGATATAGCTCACTTTTTTGTTGCTGGAGTTCTGAGACTCATTAATTATTTACAGTGACACTTCTTATTAAGAACCCCCAGGGTTTTTTTTTTTGGATCTATGGTTCATTTTGGGTGTTGCTTTAATTATCCTGGTGGACTATGTGTCTAAGACCCATTTTATGTAGTAATTGTAATACGTGATGGATCCTTCAGAATACTCTTAAGCCCAATTTTACTCACTTTAATTACAGACACGAAATGTCATTTATACAGAAGGTGAATGTGAGAATACTCAGCAGTAGAAATACAAAGATACCTTTTCTTTTCTCATTTATCATCAAAGGTGAGGAGAAAAATAAATTAAATTTCAAAAATGCAAACTCAATTATAAACTGACATTCTACAAGCCAAAGAAGCAGTTCCAAAGGCAGGAAGCAAGGCAGTAACCAGCAGATGGTGGATGGCACATGGCTTTTTGTCGGAGAAGAAGAATGCAACCATCCTGCAAAATCCTCTGCCATAAGGCTGTTGGCTGGAAATCCTCAGAATCCTGTCGATGTGTACTATGCCAAGTGCAAAACTTGAGGCAATTTTTCACTCTATATTACCTAATTTTGAGATCTTTCTGTGATGTTCCCTGCTTACACATTGACCTGTGCCAGGAGAAGCATCTCCCCTCGTGCTGCCTGGCTGGCATCTGGCTGTGACAGCAAGGGCAAACAGGAAAGCAAGCTTTTGGCACCAAACTGCTTCTGGATAGACAGACACCAGAACTAGGCATCACAAAAGCAGCAAACTTTTGTTTTAATGAAGTTCACATTCTCGATGAAAACTTCCTTGAGGCTACTTCCCACTTCAAGGGTGACACTCTCACACCTGCAAACATTTAAATACAACACGCTCATAACCAGAAAGAGTCCTAGTATGGTATATATGAACTTCGAGGTAACAAATTCAAGCCATTTATTAACAAGTTTCAACTTAACAAGTCCTCCATACTCAAAATCATCTTTCCCTTCAGAACTGAGTACTGCTAGCAGAAGCTGCCGTGTCTGACCACACACAGAGAAATCCTGTTTCACCTGAGACCTTTCCCACTGCTCTTACTTGCACATTTTCCTGTGCTCAAGTACTCCTTTTTTTCCCAAGGTTTTGGCCCACTCTAAACACAGCCTATTGTTCTACATTCAGGATCAGTATAATGATTTTTAATCATTTTGTTAGAATGATTTTTTGTTAGAATGATTTCTTGTTATTTTCCAGACTGCTCCCATGCAAGTTACAAACCACACAGACCCCACTCAGACTTGCCCCATTCAAATCCAGTAGCTAAGCTTGGTACCCCCAAAAAAATATTGAGTGTGGTCCCATTCACTGCAGGCCAGACTCTTTAATGTATAAAAAATGGGTTAGCTGCCACCCAGTATCATGCAATTAGAGGTGGTTAAATGAGAATCTAAAATTATTTAGGTGCCTAGTAGAAGGCACTTTTTAGTACATGTAAAATTGGCTTTTAGGAAATTAGGGAAGCACACCAGGTAAGGAATAAAAATGAAAAGACAAAAGATAAACTAGTTACAGTACTTGCAGATTAGATGTAGCAAAATATGTGTCAGCAAGACAGTGGGCACTACAGAATGCAGGGCTCTAGGCAAAAATTAGACAGCAATGAATCACCTTTTTACAATTATTTTGCATTAAAAAACTGATGCCTTTTCTAAAATCCTCCTGCCAATGCATGTCTAGCACCCCACAGCAAAATCAGACACCTATTTAGCAAGGGGTAGGAGCATCCTGGCAGGAAGCTCAGGGGAGCCTGGCCAGTGATATCTCCAACAATTATTAAGATTCTTATGCTGAAGGCAAACAGTGTTCCTGGGTCCACTTGTGCCACCTTACTGTAGCCTACTGCCAAGTAAATCTTCCTCCATTAACTTCATGAGAAATAACTATTTTACCTGAAATCAAATATAATTAGTAAACATAGCAAAACTACCATATTTTCCAGAAATGACATCTATTCTGTACCATTCCAACACTTTCTCTTAAACAATCCAGTGTAAGTTAAAGTCTTTCTATACACTGTTAAATTTTTAAAAGAATGTATTTAGCCTACATAAAATCATGCATAGTACCAATCAATATCCCTGACATACATTAAACAGTGTGCCATTACAGTGTTATACTTCATCTCAACACCCATCCCATCCAGCTGGGTCATTTTTCCTCCACTGGAATGACTCCAAATCCTCAAATTTTAATGAAGGGCTGTTGAAGTAGGGAAAAATGTAGTTTGGAAGGAGTTCAGATACATGAGTTCCATGTACAGAACAGATTTATGACCTATATTAACAGCGATAATCCTGTGTCTCAGTTCCTCAGAAATGCACAGTTGTGGCTCAGTCGTTTTAAATCCATTATCATCCCCCAACGGTGGTCCAGTGATGTCTAATCGCAATCAATAGCCAGTAATGAACTGCAGTCATTAATCCCATTTGCATGTTTGTACAAAGCATCATTTTTAAGCTGCATATTCATATGCAGAGAGAGTTCAGTGAGTGCACAGAGATTTCGCAGCCGGTGGAAAGTTCTGCACTGGGATTTGAACATTCCCAGGCCCCTGGAAGGATATTTAACTCACACTGTGTAATGATCCTGACAGTGAAGGCCAAGAAAACACACAGGACAGTGCATGAGCCCAGTGTTTGTACTTGGGGCAAGCAATGATCTCCCTGAGCCATGCCCAGGGGGTGAGTGAGTTAATGAAGACAGTGATCAATAACAATCTAACTCCAAGAGGGGAGAAGGAACAGAGATGCTGAACATGAGCAGAATCCTGGGCTGGTACAAGAGAAAGCAGAATAGCAAAGTGAATATAAATTTCCACCCTTTCTGTGAAAGGCTTTGCATGAAAACTGAACTTTCATCCACGAGGCCATGCAGCCTAAACACTGACTGCTCAAGAGAGGGGGGCACCAGAAAACCCTTTGAACCCAACAACTCTCAGAGGTGATCTAAGCCAAGGACACAAACACCATGGCCTTCTCCCTCTGTTCCCCATTTGTTTTATATACACACTACTCAGATGCAACGGAAATAACTACCACAAACTAAGAACTTGGTTCCACATCCACGTCCCTCAGCAGCCAAACAAGTCCTGACGCTCATTCCCAGCTGGACAACTTCTCCTCCTACCTGTGCTATGGGAACTGTTTTGTACCTGGAATTCTTCAGATTACTGCAGCCACACAGCTTGAGGGGAAACACAGAAACACAATAAATGACTGTGCGATTCATACCTGGAGTTTGTGCTCCAGACAAAACCTTGTAAACACTCTAAATATTTGGGGGTTATTTCCAATTCAAGTATCTTAGATATTGCCTCAATTGAATTGCCATTTTCTAGTCAACTCTAACACTAATGTTTGTTATTTTAACGGCTGCACTTTAGGAAAGGCTCATTTTAACAATATAAAAAACCAGATATCTCCTCAGCCACTCTGCTAGAACCCTTGCAGCAGACTTGAGGGAAAATACAATTGCCTTTATTGCACAGAAGAAAGCAATAATGAACCGAGGATGTTAAAGGCATCAAGATTATAATTGCACTCAGAGAAACATAACACAAGAGATTCTATTAAGAGAGATGTTTTGACGTTTATAACGACTCTGAACAGAGTGAGAGCAACACGTTTCAGGATCAGAGCAGTGAACTGAGACTCCCCAGCCCCAGAGAGATGGCAGCTCCCTCTGCAACTCCAGCTTCCCAGCACAAAATGCTGATGAAGCCAGAAGAAAACCTCTACTACTCAAAATCTGAACCCACCACAGTAAACAACAGTTTTAACTCACAGCCTAAATAAATGATTAGCAAAACTGAACTGCTTCTGGTGACTCCCAGGCAGCAAGAGCTGCAGGAACTGAAAATCAGGGAGATGTGCAGGAAGAGGAACCGAGAACTCCTTGTAGAGAAGGCAAATTTCTGCAATACTTTCAGAGAACACACTCAAGGCTTCACTGAACCTGAACTAATAGGTTTAGAAATATCCCATTTTATTGATACACTATAAAGAGATTTCAACTGCCTATTCCTCCACCTTTTCTCTATCAAAGTGGTCATCATAGAGGAACTACTATCTTTCTGTCAAGTAAACACCAAATCTGATTACCCACACAGCTGATCAGAAAGTATCCTTGCAATTTCTAAGTCAAAACAATTACATCAAAATAGTGATTCTGAATAACTAAATAAACTTTTGTCAGAAAGAGAAAGATTAAACTTGACACCTGTTTTGTGAAATTGATAATCACAGTGTCTTTTCATCCTAATATCAGATTGGTTTAAAGCTCCCAAAATTAAATATGTCTGTTTTCGGGTCAAAAATTCAGATAATGGGAGAATGTAGCACACAAGATCATCACTTAAGAAAAATAACGTTATTTCTATGTAAGCTAAGCATTCAGTACATTTGGAAACTTTACGTTATAGGCAAGCATAACATTTAAATGATAAATTTTGGAGATAAGGTAATTAACTAATAAATTAAACAATACTACACAAAGACTAGCTAACTTTTTATCCCCATTAGGATTTCTACTGTATCCAAGGTCACACATTGTGGGTATGAAGATTGAGGTCTTTTTTAAAGAGCCTTTAAAGAGATGTTTTGCACCTGTGATGGCAAATTAATCAGTAGAAATCGCATTAGTTTATCAACAGGTTTTCAATCACGGGCGTTGAAGTTCAGAACGTGTGCAAAGCCACCTGTGCAAGCACCCATAGAGGGCTTTCAGCAAAGGGCAGCATTTTATTACAATGAATTTTCCTCCTGTAGTTATTTCAAATATACATTTGAATGGCTCAATAGGAGGACTGCTGCTTCTGCCAACCATTTCCACCCTCTCCTCTCTCCAACTGTCCTCAGCATTTCTCTCTCCTGCTGCTTGCTGAATTATTGTAATGGAGATATTATCAGTGAATCACTAACTCAGAGTGGTCAGTGTTTCCACCAACCAAGAAATACAAGCCAAAGGTAGTTTTTCATCAAAGCCTGGTCACTCTGGTTGAAAAGTGAAGCCTATTCAGTAACCGCACTATGGAATTGCACATGGTTTGCTTTCTAAATCAATATAATGACAGACTCTTCAGGTTCCATGCAATAGGAACATCTTTTGCTCTTTCTATTGGTGGGGAAAACTACTTCTTTCAAGCAGAGGTAACATCCTTAGAGAACAGTAATGGCCTAATTATGAATGTTTCTGAAGGCAAACCTTCCAGATGGCACATGGGCTGCCAGAAGATGAGAAGCACTGGGGTAAAGCAGGCACCTGAGGATTTGTCAACAAAGAAGATCTCCAGAAGTCTGGACATCTGAGAACCCTGGTCTGTGTGAGGAAATTCTCCTCAGCATGGCAGAAATCGCAGAAAAAAGGCAACTTCTGAATAACAAATCAGGATCTAAATCTGTAGCAAAGTTACAGTTGTTATCAGTCCATATTTTCCAAAAGCGCATTGCAGAACTGAGCTCTCTAACGAAAATAAAAATGAGATACAAACACTGTTTTCTCTTGAAAAAGATAGTTAACAGAGCTCTCTGAAATGAAATCATACTTTATGTAAATATTTACATCTCAAAAGCCCACAGAGAATCACCAACAGTTCCATGTGCCAGAAGAGATCAGTATGGGTAGAAACATTTGGCTTGTGGCAGTGGGTAGAAGGGGAAAAATTTTAATCAAATCCATTACCTAGTTATTGATTTCTCTTTGCCAGACTGATCCTGTAGAATACTTATAAAGCTTTTGACATTGAGACGTTTGGCCAAAGATATTGGATTAGACCAAGCAAAAGCTGAGCTTCTCATGTAATCTCTCATATTTCATTTATATGTGATTTATTCCTTTGTCCAGCAGAGGCTTTTTATTGTTAAAAATGAGATTGAGAATCCCAAAGGAAATCTAATGCCCACCCAAACATATTTGTGAGATAAAAATAGTAGGCTTTGTAAGCTTGAGAGAGAATGATGTTATGTTAAGACTGTTTCCTTGTATAAAAACTATGAAGCTTGTCAAAGATTTTGAAATAAATAAAGCTACTTTTGAAATTTAAATTTTGCTATACTTGAAAACACCATGCACACAGTGAATACTGTACACAGAGGAACTAAATGAAAGACTTTTGAAATAGTTCTTTTCCTTGCAGAATAAATGAATACAACTTTTTTTCTTTTGACTCCTGTATTAGCTCCGTTTGATGAAACACCTTAACAGATGTCTCAACTGCTAAATATGATGTGTAACATAAAGCCAGTTAGATGACTGAAAATTAATCGTGCCACTCAAAAGAAGCCTCTTACCACTGGCAAATTTAATATGTAATCTGGTAACTAAAGGCTTTACTGAACTATGCAGGAATTCAACATCCTGTAATAATTTAAATCACTATGCCATTTCATTAAATAAGCGTTCAAAAGTCATAAGTAGAACATATAGACTTTCTCATGTTTCTTTCATAGCTATCAATAGTAGTAAAAGGATAAATAAAACCCATCTGTTTCTGCAGTGAGGCCTGAATTAGGTTTTAAAGACTATTTCAAGGCACAAATCAAAATAATTCTACTCCACTGATAGCCAACAGAGACCTTTGTGATTAACACGAGTCTTACAACTCTTTTTTATGTTAATGCTTAGAGGGGAGTTGGTGGCTTTCAAGTCTCAGCCTTGTTTAATGTATAGCATGAAGCTCAGCATTTACAACTCCAAAGCCAGCAGAAAAAGTGTTCTGTAGCTCACTGTCCATGGACCTTTTATTACCAGTAATCTCCAAATCCCTTCCCTGGGAGGACCAGTGGTCTGGCTGGCTCAGTGGCCAGGCAGAGGGCGAAGGCTGACATTCTCCTCCTCCTCCCTGGCTCCCAGGTGAGCACAGCAGCTCCCTGAGCAGCCTTACCCCCTGATTTCTGCCTTGCTTCAGCTCCTCGCTCTCCAGCTGAAAGATGCAATTAATGGAACCCTCTAATCTAAACACTGACTGATCATAAAACCACTTCCAAAAGTTCTGTCTTGTCCATAATGAATCTAGCAGTTCCCTGAATGTGCAGACAGAACATATCCCTGGGATGTGCTGCACATCTTCTGCCCACCTGGGCAGCTCGTGCTCAGTACTCGACTCCTCCAGAAGTACCTGACCAGCTGGAGGTGCATTGCAGAGCCATACGGTGCCTGTGCAGTGAATTACCTGGGAGGTCCAGGGCCTGTGTAAATTTTGTGGGATTGGGCAGTAATCCCACAAAAGCACACACAGCTCTGGAAAAACAATCAAGAGCACGACAAACAGGAGGGTCCTTGAGCATATCACTGCTGAAACTTTTCCATAATGGGATTTGAAATGGTCCCTGACAAAGCTGAAATTCCAGCCTGTTCCTTTCTCGGTATCTCCAGGAGCTTCCTTTGGTCCTGCTGGTTTACATCTACAGTGTCACCTTGGTGTGACTGCTCACCCAGCCTGGGCAGCCGCTCTAAAGGATGGGTGATAACAAAACCCAACACTTCAAAATCACTGACTCCAAACCTTTCTTCATTTCTTCCTGCGGACAGATTTTTTGCAGAGCCCAAAAGCATATGTGAAGGTCTCTAATAAGAAAGAGCCTGCAGCAGCATAGTCAAACCCCACTGCTTAATGTTAAATTACAGCTTCCATGCAGACAAATGCTGCTGCATTTCACTAAAAGAAACAAACGTTAGATTGTAGCAACATCTTGTAGATCCTCGAGTCGTAACTTCAGCAGTGACTGTTCTCTAAGTCCCCCTAGTTTCACCAGCTAACTGCAGCATCAAATCTTGGAAGCCAGTACATTAAACAAAATGGCACAATAGATAATTCCTGCTTCTTCTTATGGAAATAAAAATGAATTTAGGAATGGCATTAGGAATTATTAAAGTACAAGGAGAAATATATTTGATGTTACTAGAATTTTTAAAATTATCTTGCTACTGTGACTAAAGAACCTACTCTTCTCAATATGGCATCAAGTGCTTTTCATTTGCTGAGGCTTCGTGGGCCCTGTACCACCTTAGTTATTTTAAAAATATTATTTGAAATTTGTAACCAAGAAGAAAGCAGTCATTTATCTTTAGTATCAGATTTTGTGTGACTCTCTTCATACTGTGCAGATGTTTCTCACCACACACCGATACCTGAAGATATTATGATTGTCAAGAAGATTGGTATGGATTGATGCCTCAGCACCTCCCAGGACTGGGACCCTCCTCAGCAGCACAGTCTGTGGGGAGTCAAGAGCAGCAGAGGTGGGGGATGAATAAAGAAGCACACCTTGTAATTCACCTTGATAATCAAAGCACTTCGGGCTCTCAAACTACAAAAGCACGTCCACTGAGAAATTCTGAAGTGGTGCCTGGACCTGCCAAGCTGTCAAGTCTGATTTTTTCTCCTCAATGTTTCCCTCCAAGCAGAGAGTCCTGTGAGACACACTCAGCAAGGAGCAGTGTCAGCCTGTGCCTGCTGCCTCAGAACATCTGACCCCAGCTGGATCAAACCCAGCTGCCTCTCCTTTCTGGGACTGCCTTCCCTCCTGAATTTTGGCCCTTGCTCCCATCACTCCTCAGAAGTTTCTCCACACCCTCCCTCCCTTCCTTGATTACTGCTCTGCTCAGCTTTTCAGTCTATCCTTTTTTCAGACAAAGTCATCTCTGGATAGCTTCTTCACGAATGGTAAGACAAAAAAAGAAATAGAAATAATGTACAAATAAAATTCGTGACTTACCTGAGTAAGAATTAATTTCAGTTTCAAAGTTTATTCTGACTTCAATTCTGCTCAGGAACTTGCTTTTTAAAAAGATTTTATAAAAACTTTTCTAAGAGTTTTTGTACGATGAGAAAATAACTTCCACGCTGATGGAGTCTTACATGCACAATTCCATATTTAACAGTCACTGTTCTTGAAAACCTTGGGCAAATACCATTATCCTGGTCCCTCTTCCCCACTCTCGATTGTCAGTAACATTTTGTACTTGGTCTTCAGAGGCCAACACAGTGCTCTGTCACCCACAGTCTGCTCCCATGTGCTACAGAATTCCCCTAAAAGCTTCGTGTGTGAATTCAAGCCCACCTGGAGTTGCTGTTCCCTCCACAGCCCATCCAATCCCTCTCCAATTCCTCACATCCATCCTCAATGTATTCTGCTAATTCTCTATCTACAAGGTTGTCTCTCTCCTCTATCCATGCACAGGTTTCCATCTGAGTAACATCACCTCCTTCAGCTTTGAGAAATACCACCCACAGCTGCCTCTGTTCTGGAAGAACATGGGTTGTTCTTTCAGCCCAACACCTCATCTTTCTCTTGCTTTCCCTCACTGGCACATTTTTCTGGGGTATCAAACATTACATGCCTTTATTTGCATGTTTTTATGCATGAATATAATTATTCTATTTCTTCTTTATTTTTTTTTTAATTACTGAGGAGGCAATACCTGCCTCCAGGTTTTCCAATAGCAGTAGAACTTACAGAAAATCCACTCAGTTAAAGGTAATTGTTGTAGCAATTTTTATATAATAATAAATTGAAGACAGTTTTGATTTCTTTCCTCAGTAACTGTGAGAGCTGCAACAGCAACAGAAAGGACACCAGAAACTCTGCCTCTTTCTTAGGGGAACAGGACATTACAAAAGACCTGACAATCTGACAACTTTCAGAGGAAGTTTTAAATAGCTTTTAGAACCTACAGTTTGTACTTCTCTTCGATTCAGAAATTCATTATATTCCACAGAATATACAGACAATGTTTGCATGAAAAAGGCTACAAACATTTTAGAAGAGTTGACTTGATTAATATTTATGAATATATTAAGGACATTACATATTGTACCAGCCCACATGCAGGGTAAGAATACAATATTCTACTGTTCACTGGGATTTTATCAGACATTAACACACACCTCTGCTATGCTGCAGAGCTTGATTCTTTAGCCACCCAGGAAGGTTAGTGACAAAGATAAATAAATCTAGTACATGCCATGAAATATCTTAGTGTAATTAGAGTATGGTCATTAAAGGTACAGCATTAACATCCTCAGCTTATGCTGGAAACTGGTAGAAGATGCAGATTTTTGTCTGCTATTTCAACTATTTGAGTCACCTGGCACCTACAGGTGCACTACACAACTCTTCCCCACGAAGCCTCTGTGTACGACTGTGACAGGAGACATTCTGAGCCCCTCATTCCTTCACATCTAGAAAAGGCAAGCTGAAAAATACTAAATTTTTCAACAGTGACAGGAGCTTGAAACAGCTAATTCATCTGCAAAGCAGTGTTCAGCCAGACCAGAGTGAACACATTGTTTGTTTTTGAAGTTTGACCAGGTGTCACCTGAGTTTCAAAGAAGGAAGCGCTGTTCTCCCTCCTCCCAGCTGCCGCACGCTGCAGATGACAGGACCTGTTTGAAGTTTTACTTTTATTTTAAAAGCTTAAGGCAATGTTTTACTCTCAGATCTGCAGGGAGCTGCTCTGCTCTCCTCACATGCACAAAGCCAGGCTGCTGCCCTTCACCTCCTGTCCTGGGATCCACTGCAGGGAGAGCACGTGGGGCACCCAGACCCTTTGTGCCGACCCAGGAGCGACACAGCGGCAGCCTCGGAGCCTCAGCACACTCTCACCTCAGCCTGCTTTGATCACAAGTGAGAGAGAGGTGGCTTTCAGCAAAAAATCATTGTGGAATGAAGCACATTGTCAGAGAGGGGGCGCGAGGGGGCGGGGGGTGGGAAAGACTACTCCATCCAACAAGTCTTTGCTGCTAAGGTTCCGTGGTGATCCTTAAGGATGGGGTACATCAGTACCAGGAAAGCTTCAAAGGATAATCCTCATTTCTGTAACATCTGGTCCAGAGCCTAAAACACACATTTACCTTGTTATTGCTACTTCCTAGAACCACATTCTCTCATGGCTCTTGGAGACACTGAAGACATATCAACCCAACAGCATTTTAGCTTCGAGTTTCTAGATCCTCCCAGCTCCCAGTGAGAGTGGAAGCTTTACCCTTACTTACATGGTGGTGGCACAGAGACAACCACAAGAAAGACTCTTGCTCAAGTAATACTCTGTGAGCACATAAAAACCCAGATTTCTGGGATTTTAAGTCATTTGTATGTGCAGAAGCATCAGTTAAAGGCGCATCACAGCTCTACATTTGTTTCTCCGCAAATCATCAGTGCCTGGCTGCCAGGGTGTGGGTTATTGTATGATCCTGTACCAAGATGATCTGACAGCAGGCTCATGTGTGGCTGCACATAGAACACTTCTCACACCAGAGGTGAAGATTGTTCTAGATCAGATTTTACACAGAAGAAACACAGAGGAGAAATGATCTCACAGAGGACAAACAGGAAAAACTGTAGAACTCTGGAAGTTCTACCCAGATCACCATTTAATAGCCCACTGGCACAAAAATATCTTTCTTTTCCACTTCTGGGGTGAACATCATTTTAAATCTTTGAAACGAGAACAAAACTAGAGGTTATCTACATTTGATTCCAGAAAAAGAAAAAAAAATTCTATTAGACTCTTCATTTTAACTTAATTGGTTTTACTTCTGGAAAAAAAAACCAGATATATGAGTCTCCTATCTAAAAAAAAAAAAACAAAAAAAAAACCCAACAAAAAACCAACAAAATCCCCAAAAAACTATGATTAAATGTATTCTGCCACATTAGATATTTTATTCAGTAACACAAGACAATATTTTAACAGCACTGCTTTTGAATCACTCCAGAGCATTCAGCAGGAGTCAATTTATACTGCAAGAGAATAATGATGTACCTCAACTCATTTTAATTTCAATAATTGAATGAGAAATAGGAAAGCCTATTGAAAGGACTGTATTCTGGTCAAAGACTAATGAGAAAATAGTTTTGGGTCTCTGAGTCAGCGGATGTCATGGTAACAATGCATTATCGAAATCTGATTAGTATGCCCAGCAGCTTTATAAATGATAACATGCTCTTCTAATTGTACTTCCCTTTCTTCCCCTGTGCTAAGTTTTATATTCACAACAGGTAAGAGGTAGAGGCAGCATTCTGTTTATCTGCAAGTTTAAACCATGTCCAGCACTCACAAACTCTGAAATCTGTCATGCAGCAATAGACAAATTTTCCTACCACCTTAAAACAAGCAGTTGAGCCTTCCATTTCTCTCCTCCTGTATTATATTAAATTATTTAAGTTAAATATTATCCTCTTCTTTTAAATGTAATTATTTCTAAGGATGCACACATGAAAAAGAGAGCATTGTGAAACACAAGCATCTTAAGAAAAAGCCTGTTTCTCATAGGAGAAAGTGATGCAAGAGAAGAGTAAGTGCATGTTTAATTCATCCCAGAAAGTGTGACTCCTTGTTCTTGAGGTTTTGAAAAGGAGGGGATTTTCTTGTGTTTAGATAACTGTGTGCGCCTTTGGTAGCTGATTACAAACTCAGAAATCGGGAGGACCCATGAAATTAAATAGGATACATTTCTTCCTCATGAAGAAGAGAGCTAATATTGCTTCATAAAATAAACACAATGAAAATACAAGGTTGAAGGCTTAATAACGCTCCTTTTATAACCGAGCCTCAGGTGAATAGCCTTGCAGACCTTTATTATATTAACAGTAAAGAACTCTATTTAAACTGCTGCCTCACAAATCTGATGTGAAGTAATTTCAACATATAGAAGCTCAGCCTTATCAAATGGATTTTAGTTTTGAGAGTAAAATGATGTCCTATTTTTCAACAGATAGACCAAAAAAATCTAATTCATGTTTGCCCTATTTCCATGACCCTTGTAACTTAAATATTTAATTCTTATTTTCAGTGTTTATTTTCATTTATTAATTCAGCTTCAAATCCATATGATCAAAGAGCAGGAAAGCTCATATTCTTATTCTCTAGGTACTCCAAACACTCTTAGTCATATGACAAATAATGCCTAATACAAGAAGTCAACTTTTCAGTATCATTAATAATGGGACTGTGTTTGCCATAGTGCACCAACAGGGAGAAAATGAATACAGCGAGACCTGAAAAGCTTATTACTCCTTGTTACGTGCACTGGCACAGGGACAGAGTTTAAAATGTACAAAATACTAAAAGCAATCAATCTTAAGTCAACACTGTGAAAGGCAGAGGAACGTTTTATCTCCACGTTTAGGAATTCAGCAGAGAGCGCGGGTCCCCCCTGAGAACAGAGAGGCAGCAGAGCAGGCCAGTGAATGAAGGAGCTCCAGGAGGGAGCAGGGCCGGTTCAGGGACTCTGGGCACTGACCTGGGGCTGAAGCAGCAGCCTGAGAGCCAATCCGTGTGACCTTCCCCTGTCATGAGGATGTTCCCATCAGGGAAGCCCCATGTCCTCCACAGGCAGTCATTGCCGCCGGTGAGCGCGATGTTTTTTTGGGCGTGTAAAGCCAAGCTGCAGGAGAAGAGAAAGGCAGGTTATGTTCAGTATCAGTTCCATTTTATGTGAAATATATAAGATCCATTTAACTCAGGGCAACAGCCCCAAGAGTCTGATTCTGGATGGACTGAGCAAGCAGTGATGCTTTCTAAGTTCATGAGAATTCAAAATACATGCTGTGGAGATGAGCTTCTGCTGCTACTGAAGAACACAGAACTGGACTGATTTCTGTGAAACCAGAATTGTTTTCACAGTCTCTTGAAGTTCCAGTTAACAGTCAAAAAATGCTTTGAAATTGTTCAGGTTATGTTCTAATTGTTAGGTTATGTTCTAACAAACATGTAACAGAGTAACAAGCTGCACCAACATGATTAACTTTCCCACTTATCCAAAATAATTTCAAAAAGCACTGGTGTCAGCCTGTCCCCACTTGTGTCTCCACTTGTGCCCACAGGTGTAAAGTCTCCTACCACTGTGAAATAACTCAAATGATAATTACAGTCCAGGAACTACAGTCATTGCCAGCATTTTAGAGCCCCTTCATTGGGACTAGGTCAGAAAATTCATTTCAATTCTGTACTCAAAATGTGTTCCATGTTTTCATTTTTTAATATGTAGCACGCTGTGATGTAATGGAAATCACAGACTTAACACACCCCTAGACTGAAAACTCAGTTTATTTTTGATTTAGCAACTGCAGTGCAGCTTAAAATGGATCCAGGGAAGAAAATCAATCTGTTGGAAAGATAACAAGTAGCGTATTTCATGTGGATTTGGTTATTTTATTTAAATCATTGTAACGCCTTACTATTTGTTGAACATCAGAAAGTTCTAGTAGTTGACTTTAGTCCCAGGAGTGGATTATTTAGACAGATTAAATCTGGAGTTCAGAATTAAAATGCAGTAATGGGGAGAGGAATCACAACCTGAGTGTGCACCTATTTCAGCTGTGCATCAGAGCTGACAGCTCTGAGAGAAAAACGCTTATTAAAGGAGAATGAGACGAGAGAGAGACAATGCTAAGCACACAAATGGGAAGAAAAGAGAGGACTTAGAAGACACAATGTCATAAAAATCTCTTTTTTTATTAGTACTTTTCTCCTGCACTTGTATTATTTCATAAAATTCCTAAACCAGAACCACAGCACCTACTATACAGGGAAAAATAATTCCCTCTATCAAATCCATGCTAAAAATATATTTATGTCAAGTAGAATTTCATCAGAAAACATCTATTCTTGCAGTTTAATGCCCAGCCTAGGAAGATTCCTACAGACTCATCAGCTGAATCCATCTGCTCAAGCAAGGAGCCTGGGATTTACTCATTCTCTAGTTTATTAGAAAAAAATGTTTTCTATCTTTTCCTAAAGAGGATAAACTTCCTCTGCATTTATAGGAAAAAAGAGAAGGAGGGAATGATGCTATTTAAATTCTCCAGAGATGTGCAGAGAGCAGTTGTATCACTTAGACTGGCCACAACAGATATCTAGAAGAGCAAGGGAGGAATAGAGATAAAATGAGAGAATTAAAGACTGAGAGAAGGTACCAGTGGCCTGCAAATTACAGGCTGAGAACAGCTGTCCCAGAATCCCTCTACTACGGAGACCTCTGCAGCACCAACAACCCCACTGCTGCTATCTGCATATGAATACAGCTGACATTATTCTCTTAACCTGCTTCAGATACTTCAGATCCCCTCCAGTTTGTCCCTCCAGATATTTCTGCTCTAAGTGGGGCTGTTGTGAAGCCTTTCCATCAGCTCACTTACTTTCTGCCTAAAGATCTCCCTTCTCAGTTCCCAAGGTGCGTTATACAGCCTCAGATCACCTTCAGTTCACCTTTCATGCAGAGAAAATTTAACCTGGTGGCTTCCTCTAGACCCTGGCTCTCCTCCTGAACAATCCTTATGCCCTGGCCAGGCTGCAGCTGTGCTCTCATCCATCCTGCTTCAGCTCCCAGGAACATTCTGCCTACCCTCAACCCTCCCAACACATTTCCAGTCCAACTTCTGAAATGCTCAAATGTCTGCAGTGACCAGGCATTCCTTTTGGAGCTTTGAGAAAATCCATAAAGTGAATTTCATAAGGAAGAAAATATCTTGCCATCCGTACCAAGGCTGCAAATTTGTTTTTCACAGTCTTTACTTTTAATTGCAGAGCTTTTGTAAAATGCTGCTGCTGTCCAATGTTTTTCTTCCTCCATGCCATTTTTACAGGCACACAGTGAACACCATTTAATTAACAGCAAATTTGTGACACGACTGCTGTCGAGCTGCTTCTGAGAAAGGGAAGCCCATTCATCCAAAAGGCATTCTATATGCAACATTAATTAGGCACCCTTGTCTTCATTTCTGGCAATCCAGCATTGTATAGATTTTTGCTTCATCTCTGTTCACAGGGTCTAATTATTTCCAGCACAGAAGACTTTGGGTTGATTGGAATGGAAATCAATAATGGAACATGTGTGATAGGAACATTCGTTTTCTCCTCCTCTTCCTTTGGGATAAAGTGGGATCGGTGGAGACTCAGCCAAGAAAAAACACAAACCCAACAAAAAACCCTCTTGGAGATTTGCTGCTGTTGAGTATATAAATACCCTTGTTTACACAACTCACTCTGGCATTATAAGATATTCTCATCTCTTCAGCACTTGCCATGGTAGATATATAGTACTCCCAGTAATTTGCTTTCAAAACAATCATCGATTATTTTAATTTATTTTGACTGAGCCATAAATAAAAATACAGTATCTTAAGATGCAAAATACTTTCAGTCTCAGCACGTTCCACACTTGACCACTTCATACACATAAAACCAACCTTCAGCTCAAAAAGTGCTGCACCCAAAGCTGCCTGGGGAACCTCAGCTGGGTGTTTAATACTAACTTGAGGGAGGGCAGATCTCAGATCCATGTGAAGGAAAACTTCCTGGCATCAGGGTTTCTGAAACACTGGAACCAATGCGCCATGATCAGCTTGTTATTCTGGGTCTCAGCACACCCACAGGTATTACCCAGGTAGATGGTTTCCATCACAGTTAGGAGAAGGGACTGGTCATTCCACACACAAAACTGACAGTGCTTGTATGTGAAATAAAAACCTGACCTGAATTGTCTCAAAATTAGGCACTCAGAGAATGAAAACCATAAAATTAATGACCACCTTAGTACTCCTAAGTGACTTATCCAGCCTCACCTAGTTGCTCTGTGGCAGAAACAAGGACAAAACCCAGTTTTCAATGGTTTCACGTATAGGAGTTATACAGAAAAGTATGTTCTCAATATAGACAGCATTCAGCTGCCAAGTTCTAATAAAGCATTGTACTGAATATTGCTTGTGATACATAATTTTTAGAACCTCATGATTTGATGAAATTTATTTGCATTCCCAAGTACTGGCAAAGACGTTTGTTGTTAATGCCAGTGGCTGCTTTCAGACCAGAAAGCTCTTCTGCTGCATTTCTTGCTCCAAAATATGAGAGCAGCAGAGTTCCTCCAAGATTAAAAAAACCCCAAATGCATTTTTCTAGTGACAGAAACATTTCAGCCAACATTTTCTTACACAAAGAATCAGCCTTGCTCACCATACCTAGCACAGGAAATTTTGGGCTGAGCAATTACATTTGGGTGAAGTTACAACCGGCTGAAAACCTCGGTTTTATAGTGGAGACTGTTGGGAAGTTGCTGATATTTCTTTCTCTGCTATCAGGGTGGGTTTTGGAGGCAAGGACATGACATGCACTGAATTCCAGAGGATGGATACTGGTTACAGCCTCAGACAAGAACAAATATATATAAATAAGAGGACACCAACAGCCCCACTGAAATCAGTGATATTGTTCACATGCACATACTTAGCTATATTGCTGGACTGCGCCCTAAAAATCTGCAGAGTTTGTAAAAGCTGAAATTTTATTCCAGGCCTGATTTTGCTGCACATGAGCCAGTTGTACCGACACAAAGGACAAATTAATGAAAGCATTAGGAACAGTTCCTGTGGCAATGGATGTGTGAACTGCACAACCTAACCACGTTTTCCCACCTCTGAGTTGCCACACAGCCGCCACTACCCAGCTTGGTCCCAGGAACAGCTGCTGGGTGTGTGGGATGGCCACTGCTCCCTCACACCCATGCTCCAAGGATCTCATTGGAAACAGGGTCAACCTATAAATTTATCACAGGTAAACAGGTAGGGCCCACACAACACAAATCAGATCAAGGGAAGGCCCATTTTCACCTCAGGTGGGCTGAGGGGTGGCAGCGGCAGTCACGGAAATTCCCTCGCTTCCAGAGGGGAAGGGTGGTGACAGAAAACACAGAGGTTACCCTTTAGCTGCAGCACATCCCTTATTTGCCCCCTTACCTATGTGAGGGTGCATGGGGATGAGGAAAACCAAGCAAACAGCAGCACTCTGAGGGCTCCAGCCGCTGCCCCCACAGACCCACGGAGCCCCTCGGCCACACTGAGAGGACTTGGGGCAAACAAAGATCAAAGAAAGGGCACAAACTGCCAGACAAATGCTCTCAGCTAAGATTAACCGGCCAATAAATTAAAACTAAACACATCATAACAGCCTAATCAATAATTTTTCCTGCTACAGCTCACCCTAACATGCCTTCTTTGAACATCGTCTCTCTAATAGAGTCATTTCTGCCACCTTTTTTATCTTGGCTTGAGTTACCTGGGCTCACCTGACAGCATTCTTTAGTAACAATTATAACCCTGACATTTAATTCAGAGTTTTATTATGCAACTGTAGCATAACTGAATAGCTTGCATTCCTGTTTGAGGTCTTAAAATTTATCTTTTCTTGACAAAATGGAAGAGGGGAAAAATGTTTTCAATAGGGAAAATAAGAGCTAAAACAGACCAAAAAAAAAAAAAAAGGATAAAGCAAAATAAAAACCCATAAAAGAACATTAAAAGGGTAAAATACTCAGAGCACAAAGCTCCTATCTTTTGTTTCATTTATGTAAATGCCCGTCTGGAAGTCAGTGATAGATCTCAGTCACAGCAATGCTTAAAAAACTCTATCCTGTCTGGTGAAATTCCTGGCTGCTTCCCAAGCTCCTATGACTCAGGATTTGGGAGGGAAAAAACTTGCTAGAATCGCAGCATACCTGAAGTTAACCTTCTAGACTGCCCAGCAGACCTTGGTACACCTTAGAAAATAATGAGAAAACAGTCTTCCAGAGACTTGAACTTCTATCCCTAGAGGCCAAGCAACTACCTTATTCACAGTTGAGTTTATGTACTTATTCTAGTCCCGGTGCACACGGAATCTTCACTCTCAGCTGTAGAGCAGCAGCAAACATATTTATTCCTCTAACTTGGCAAACCCAGCTCTCCTCTCAAAAAGAAACAACTTCAGGAAGCGGACACTCCATACAATATACAGTGCCTCCAAAAATAATTGTACTAAACACATCGCTGCAAATCCCTGATACAGACACAGTTGTAAAAAATTCAGAATATCCATTTTGTGGTTTTCTCTGATCACTTTCTGTTTATCCACTCCATGTGCAATTATCAAAATGTATTAGTTTATATTAACTGAGTGTTGTTACCTACCCAGGCTTTACTGCATTAGATCTCACTGTGTACATGCTGTGCCAATATAAAATCATTTTCTTCTTAACAATGAAGTTTGGCCCTGGATCAAATCTGAGAAAAAGTCAAAACTATCCTGTTGATCTGCATGTGTTTTCAGAGGTCTTGTCCTTTGATGATACATGCTGAATTATGCAGTACCAGTACTGCTGATTTCACAAAATATTAACTTAAAAACATCCGTAATCCTGTTCAAGACTGAGTCCTTAAGAAGATCAGGGCAAGAGGATTTTTCTAGAACCTGTGTAATAACATGCAAAGTGTTTCTGTCATTATAGTCTCATGTATTGTGAACCTCTGCAACCTAACATTAAGCCTTTTATCTAGGATGCCTGTAAATACAACAGGCATGAATCTAAATTACTTCTTAAGAGAATCTATACTTATTCATTCCTTTTACTGTGCTTACAAGGTTGTTGATAATTACTGCTGGCCAAAGGAAAAAAAAATCACTCAGTCTACAGCATCAGCTGTTACACATTGCAGAAACAGCTCCTTTCTAACCTGCCTTAAACCAGAACAGCAGGCAAGGAACACACAGAGAAACACTGTTTATTTTCAGTGCAAAATATGGGGGGGTTGGCTTCATTTTTAAATTTATTTAAATTGTCATAAAGTTTAGATGCTGACAAAGCTGTGAACAGAACAAGAGAGAGATCAAATAGCTGGGGTATTTTTGGTAAGACTGAGGGTGCTGTTAAAGAAACCAACTAACTCAGGAGTTGCTTGCTGTGACTGTAGCTCACAAGCTCTTATTTAATATGTATTTGAATCAATTTTTCAAGCTTAGTCAACTTATTAAGTAAGCAGCATACATCAGGGAGAAATAATTAAGCCAAAAGCAAAAGAATGAGACTAGCAACAAACAAGTAAATGCAATTAAAAAGTTAAAACATTGACATCCTTTCCTAATATCCTTCCTCTGGAGAGAAAGCTGCACTTCTGTGCCTGAAATGATTTATGCCATGATTCACACTGCCCGTCACTCACCTTTTACTGCCCCTTTATGACAAATGCTACATCACTTCTTTTAGGGAAAGGCAGCCCCATAGGAGTATTAAATCACAGCATCCAAAATAGCAGTGTAACGAGATTAGCTTGGATCTGCAGCCTCTGGAAGCCAGCTCCGGAAGGGATCGCAGCTCTCAGGACAGCTCTCCAGAGCAGCAGAGGAGAGGCACGGAAAACCAGGGTCAGACCATGGGTAAAGCTTGGCAAAGGAAGTGCCCCTGGGTTTTCACACTGCACCTCTGCTTGTGAACACTTCATGGGCAGAGAAGCAAAGGGGAAGGCAATGTTGGACAACTTGGCTAAAACCTTCCCTACTCAATACATCACTGTTGCCTCCTTTTCCGTCCTGTGCATTAGGCACTTGTTGGGTACAGAGATAATGGCTGGGCTTCCTTTGGAATGAAAGAGACTGCTTTTCTAAAAGGCTATTCTAGCTTGACCAGCTTGAAAAGATGCAGATTGCTTTCACAAAAGCTTCTACCTGTGGCCTGGTTTGAATTAGTTTCCATTATTACTGTTAGCAATTCCCAGTCTTCTGTTGCATGGCAGCTTTTTCACAGATGATTAGGAGCAGTGTTGTGATATAAAAGAGTTTGAAAGAAAAAGTACTTGAAACTTGCCAGTTGGTAAATTCTGTCAAATTATCAAGGTTGATAAAGGAAAATATTTTAAAATATAATTTGCAATTAGAGCATCAAACTAACTCAGATTTCTAAATTAATATGAAACTGAAGCATTACCTTTTCAAGGTCAGTTTCCTGCCAGTGTTTCTTTCTCACTTTTGGAGGCAGAGAAGGTTTTAATGCTCTGTGCTTTATTTCACTATCGTAATGATGAAAAATGCTTCCATCAACAGAATTAATGGAAACTCTTGTGGGTAGAAAGTTACATAAATAAATAGTTTCTTCACAGTTAGGACTAAGAAGAAAAGTCAGTAGCTATGAATCATGTTCTTCCTCTGGTGATCTCCATCCCCAGGTGGGTGTGTATGAGAGAGAAATGGATTTTGGGTTCAGAAATTCTCAGTTGTAGCTGCAGCTCCACAAGGCTGTGCTGAGTCTGACCCATGGGGTGGGCAGCTTTTCCCACTAAAAGCAGCCATTCCATGTTTCCAGGACATTTCAAGAGAAAAATTTTTCAAGTTATTTATTCTACTCTCATCTCCTGCACAGTTACAGACATATGTGCTGAAAGGCATCGCCTCGCCCACCCTGGGCTGAGGAAGGTACACCCAGCACAGGTGTGTGTAACTTCTCCTTGAAAAATAGGTTCTACAACAGCTCTAGGTGGCTTTTTCTGGGGTTCAGTCTTCAAAAAGTGTTTTGTAAAACACAACCCTCATCACTGTGAGTGCAAATAGCAAAAACTTCCCTTAATTCTTCACTCAAGAATATGGAGAAAATTTCCCTCTCCCTTTAGTCTTAAAATCTTTATATATCAGACGGTTGTTACTAACACTGTCTTACCTTAGGCAAACTCAATTCTCTAAGTGATGCAGTTTTCCAGAGGCTTTTTAGTAGCCATAACCAAAGATGGATATGGCATGTCAACTCAGACCTCACCAGCCCTAACCTGGAGTAATTACCCAACATTACAGACACAGCATCCCTCTTCACACATTCCAGAATTACATTTCCTTAGTTTGCAACACTAATGTACAATAGACCTTGTTACCTGTTTTTCCTCTTAACAGGTATTGCCTGTCTTGATTTTGTGTATCTAAATTCTTTTCCCTAAATATATCCTGCGGCACTTCACTTAATTTGAGTTCATCTTGCTGATTTCAGACCATCTCTACAATCTGCCAAGTTTATTTTGAATTCTGATCTGATACAGAAAAGCATTTTCAGATCCTCACAGCTTGGTGTCATCTGCATACTTTATAAGCTACTCTGTATTCAGTCCTCCTCACTGCTAATGAAAACACTGAACGGAACTGATTTCCTAAGCAAATTCCCAAACTGAAACACAGCCTGTGGAGTTCAACCAGGAGATTCCTGGCCCAAGCCACTACATCGGTTTGTACTACAACTCACCCTTTAGAAAGGAACAAAATACGTTTTAAAACCCTAAATACAAGAAAAGCCACCATTTCCTCTGCTAAATTGTTGTGATAGTTAATTATCCTGGTTTATTTTTGTAGAATTTTACTTTAAAATCAGGCCAGCTGCATATTACACTCTAGTTACTACATCAGAGAAAGTATCCATAGAAAACACTGACTTAGAGAATTACAGCCAGGCTCTTCCACATTCTACCATATCATTCCTTAGAACTCCTATGGATTAATCTTCACAGGCAGTGAGAGGTTAAGAATTTCTGTATATTTGGTGAGACTTGAACAAAGGAACACTGCTTTAGGAGAACCAAGTCATACTTTTGTTTGCAGTTCCTGGCTCTGCTCTGGAATTATGTACAATCACTCACAGAACATTACTGCCCTCCTGGGCAAAGCCAAGCCCTTGGAGACCATGGAATTTCTAGAATGTTTGCTACACAATATTTGGCATATTTGGCAAATTCTCTTCCTATCCTTCTTCCCCATTTTCTGTCCACAGGCATTACAGGGAAGAAAGTAGAAAGCGAAGCTCTTCAAAACTGGGAAACAACCTTAGAAAGGCCCAGATCCACTTAACTTTATGAAAACAAGAAAGAGGTCTCAGAATTTCCTTCAGCCTCCAGCATGCACAGTGAAAAAGAAGTTTGAACAGAAGAAATAAGAGATTTATTTTGGGGGACACTCACAGAGGGGAAAAAAAAGCTGAAGACATACTCCAAGTGTTGTTACTTAGAGATTTACATTTTGACAAAGCCCTGAATATAGTCCTTGTAATGAACGTTGACCACACAGAGAACAATCTTCATGGTTGACTCTCCCAGTTGCCACATATTCCTTTACCTCTTCCTAGACCCAAAAGTTACAACATACCAGCCCCTGGAAATGCTTCAGTAAGGTAGTTCTAGCCTTTATAAAGATGCATTAAAGAAGACTGACAGAAGAGTCTGGAATAATAAAAATGCATACATATTAAAAATGACTGCTGATACTCATGAGTTGCTCTGATACATGTGGGAGCTTTACAGCCAAGTTGCAGGATTTATCTGAAAGGAGTTACCTGAAAGGTGTCTTCATTCTCTTTAAAATGTAATGTTTTTCATTACTTACTGATATCGACAAAACAACACCCCGAAGACTCAAAGTCATGCAAGCTACAAATTTTCAATTCAAAGCATATTTGGAATAAAACACCTTTTTCCGAGTCATATCCAAATGAAAATGATGAGATTCCAGATTTCAATTTTTCACCTTTTGTTAGGATTTTCATCATCTGCTGCCATTGGCACCATCTCCTGCCATTTACAAACCCCAGATTCATGTTCCAAAGTGTTTCTAAATCTTAGGATGGTCCCAACAACCTAAACATTCTGCTGTGCCATGGATTTAGCCTATTAAGCAGCTGGCTGGTGTCAGCCAAGAATCATAGAGTATCCAGAGCTGGGACCCACCAGGATCATAGAGTCCAACTCCTGGCCTTGACCAGGACACCCCACCCATCATCCCACCCTGTGCCTGAGAGCATTGTCCAAACGCTCCTGGAGCTCTGGCAGCCGTGGGGCCGTGACCATTCCCTGGGGAGCCTGTTCAGTGCCTGACCACCCACCCTTTCCTAACATCCAGCCTAAACCTCACCTGGCAGAGCTTCACAAACCTCCTGGAACACACTGTCACACAGTACCAAGACTTCCCAACCCTCCACACAAGCATTTTGTTCGGTGGTATTGTCTGTGCTGAACATTCAAACTTCTGCAAAGATGATATTTATGAAAACCAGAGGACCATGCCCACAACTGAGAAGCTACAGCAATATTGACCTCAAGGGCTGCCCTGCTTCCAAATTAGTCTTCATTCACTTCACACTGGGCTATAGAGAGGGATAAAGATCAGTCTCAACAAATACATACTTTTAGAGCAAAATACAGTCCTGCTTCCAGAGCAGGAAAAAGAGGGACAAAATTGCTGTGAGACTTCAAGTCATCACTCCCATGGAAAGACATGTAGAGCTCATTTATAAACAGATGTATGGTTTTCTCATATCCTGTGTGAGACTCAGAAAAGCTGAAAACATCTCAGTTTCATTTTGCCACCACCACTTTGTGTCCCACTGCGTGTGCATCATATGCCTGTTTACGCAAGCAAAAAAGCCCTAATTCCTGGAGACAAATACTAGTCCACAGAAAGTGAAGACCTCTGAGAATCTGACCAAATACTACCAAAACCCCACAGACTAACATGTCTAAAGTATTTTTTTTACACATTAAAGCATTAGTGTTTCATTTAAGATGCCAGTGAACTATGAATGAGAAGGGTGCCTGCTTATTTTTGACATGAGAAAGACTAGACTTACAGGAAATTATGTTGTTATGCCATCTATTCTGTAAAAAGCTAATGATGTCTTCAAGAAAGGATGGATGCAGTGGGGCACCACAGCTTGTACAAGTCAGTCAGAAAAGCCTCATGGACAGAGCTGCAAGATTTGCTTCTGATGAAGCACAGGTATGAAGCACAACTCAAATAAGAGTTTCCTTTTGAGGATAAGCACATCTGCATTGCTGCATGTCTCTACCAAGGCAGTGGCTATTTAGTGACCAGGAAGGCTGCCAACAGCTGCTGCAGAGATGAAATCTCTGGATGAAATGTTGGGACATGCACTGATTACCTTCACAGGTGATCACAAACCTATGAACCTTCCAGCAGTACCTCTGCGTGTGACATCTGCATAATATCACCAGAAAGACCATACAAGTTGTTTGTTGGTGGTTTTCTTCTCTTTAAGTACAAGCTCAAGTCACTCTAAACTCAAAATATCAGAATATTTTGTACCACTAAAAATAACCCCTTTGTACTAACTAAAACCCAGCAACCTAAAAGCCAATCCTTAATCAGCTTTACCAAAATAGCTGATCAAGTGTAGTTGCACGTGGCTCTCTCACACATTCTAATTTTAACATCTGTATAACACCATCTACATTTGACCAACACACACTGCAGACCAAAGCCCCCATCATGCCTATTAGAGCTCACTATAACTGCAAATTTAAGAACTGCTAGGATGTAGAGAGTGCAACAGAACTCCATAGTCTATTTGTCATAGGAAAAACAATCATCAATATGGTAATTGCAGAAGTGCAAAATGCACTGTAAAGACCAATGCTGGTAATTTTTTTTATTCCATGAAGTAGGAACTAATGAGGCATATCTTAGATTAGTTTAGGGTAATCCTAAAAGCAGTAAATAATGCTTACTATGTAAGTACTTTAAAGTAGATTGCTTGAAGTGAAAAACAGACAAGATTCTACTCAAATGTTACAGATGCAGAAGCACAGGAATTTAAATCACCGTTAAATGGACTATTTTTATTACCATCAATTACTCCAATTTGGCAGAATACTTCACATCACATTAACTCCAATTTTAATATGTTCCATTTTCTAATTTAAAAGAAAAATCTATGGTTTTGGGCTTTTTAAAAAATCCTAAATAATAATGTCCACTGGATGGAAACAGAGTTTTAGGGGAGCCACTCTATAAAGCTGTAGTCATCTAAAAGGAGCCTTGTCTGTTCCCCTTCTGTGTGGAGTTAAAAAGGCAGCAATGTCAGCATGAACAGCTTAAGCTCTGTATCTTAAAGTGGCAACAGTACAGACAAAATGTCCCCAGAGAGCTGCAGTAGAGTCTGGGGCAGTCCATGGGGTACCAGGGTCCAAAGCTCGGGGGAGAGGAACCTGAGCTCTCCCTGGAATTCGTAACGCCAGAAAGGACACATTGAACTCCTTTGTTCCACGGGCCACACCAAAAACACACAAAGGAACATCCAGAGCAACTCCAGGGTTCAGTTTTGCAAAACCACGCGGCTTGGAACAGGAACCAGTTCTCGTAGTGCTGTGCTGTCACATGGCCACACCTTTAACGTGCAGCCTCTGCCCTGGAACAGGCTCCTCTCCAGGTCTGCTCCAACACACTCATTTTTATCCAGCAGGATCATTTACTAATGATCTTGAAGGTCCCCTCCAACCCTAACCTTTGTCTGATTCTCTGATTCCAGCTCCAAAGGGGCCAACAAGAGGCATGCTTTCAAAGGGCTGTTTGGGATTTCTTTCCCACCAAGACATTTCTCCCCACCCCAACATATTATTTATCTTAGCATGTAACAGCGATAGAGTTTCACAGTGTTCACGCTTGAATCCTCCCAGCCAGGTGTTAAAGTTAACGTAATCAATAGAAATCCTTTCTTCATTTAATGAGGCTTGTACAGAGAATTGCTTAGAAGAAAAAAAAATACCATTAAAGTTCATGGGAATTTGGAGTGACTTAGGATTTCAGCATATAGCACTGTGCAAACAGTTGCTTAATGTGCTTGATTCTCCCTCTGTAAATGCCACTGATCAGCTGTGTGTGTCTTCCAGCAGGCAAAAAGGAAACAATACCCCATGTCCTATTCCATGAAATAGCTGCACTACCAGTAATAAAACAGGGATTTATAGAAACATCTACTTTAAACTGTTTTTAAAGCTTCTGAAATATATCTGGTCTAGTTTCTTTTACCCCTGCAAACCTGTACAAACAAATGCACTCCGGCCATTAAGGCTTTACAAGTAAGAAAATGCAGAGGGCAGCTGTACCAAAATATGCCAGTCTGTTAAACCACACCTAAAATCTCTCTTAAAAATACTAAATAAAGCAGATATTATGTGTGTACATGAGTATAAAACAGCAGAGCTTTATAATGCTCTATTTAATACTTAATCCTGCACATATAACAAGCTGAATAGAGGTACTTGGGTTCTTCCTACAAATCCAAGTGTTCCAAATACGAGCAAATAGGGAAGAACATGGATAATTGAGGGGGATACAGAAACGGAGTGTCACTATGCTGCTATAAAATATGATCCTGAATTGTGCTTTAACTTCTGACTGTAAAGAAGTCAAAAGCTCATGTTATGTGCATAACTTCATCCACAAAGCAGAGCTGGACATCAAACTACACCAATTTATTTTGGTGTCAGTAGGATTAATTACATCCTTCAGCTTACCTACTGCCTTGTATACTTATGTCACTTGTGCAGAGAGTAGCTGATATCAACCCCACCACTCAGGAGCCCCCACTCCCAGCTCCCTCGTATCCAGGGAGAAGATATTCCAGGTGTTGTCCAAGTCGTACACGGTGAAGAAAAGAAGAGACATTTTGTGAACCTGGAAAATCATTCATCTTGCCCTTGTTACGGTGTGTGTTTATATTTCAGCACAGCTTGCTATTGCAGCTGGCCTTCATATTTCTGTATAATAAAGTAGAATACTGAGAACAAGTATCTGCGTAATTAGCACATCAATCATGTCGCTCTTTAATATAAACCAACTATTAATTCACTTCTCCATAGATCCCCTCACCGTAACTAACACCAATTATTAATTAGCTAAGCAAAAGCAAAAAAAAAAAAAAATGCAGGAAACCACTGGAGGTACAGAAATTCCAACAGTTATGGCTCAGGGAGCACCCACAGGAGTGCCCCACCAGCCCAGGTGTGGCAGGGAATTTGCCTAGCATTTCTCAGAGACACACTACTTAAAAATTTAAATCTCTTTGTTCATATCCACACTGCACACAAACTATATAAATGTATTTTTCATAATACTTACAGCCAGAGACAGCAATAGAAGACCATCTTTCCAGTTTTTCCCCAAACTATGTAGTGACCTTGTTTAGAGGCCATAAGAACCCCAAGAGAATTATTATAGAACTGAAAACTGGATATCATGCCAAGACAAATCCGTCTGAACAATACAGTATAGATATCTCTTCCCTAAAGGACACTACAATTTTAAATGTCATTTTCTTACTTTTGTTTCTGAAAAGAACCATCTTCCTCTTTCTGTATCCATTACAGCAAATAAAAATTTGAATTTCAAGGAAATCGAAGAGCCAGCTCATGAGAAACCATGCAACTTTTTCCCGTGGATCAGACTATGACCAACTCACCAAACTTCCCTGTCACATGGTGGTGACATAGCTCATCCTACAGGATTCAAGCAAGTTTATTGACCCATTCCCCTCTATATTTTTGAAACAGCTTTCTATTGCATTCAACTTTTAAATCTAAATACAACACCTTCTAAAATTTTGCTAAGGTTTTTAGCTCTTAGAAAATTTTATGCTTATATGTGACTCAAAGGACACACTGGACATCTCTTTCTTTTCCTTTTATATGTGCTACTGTCCCCTGGTCATTAAGCAAGTGAACCATATTTTTCTTCTTCTCAAAATATATTGTAAGCCAGACCAAAAATCCAGTGCCATGCAGTCAGCTATACAGAAAAATAATGGAAAAATTCAGTTTTCTAAGAAAAGCATAGTAACTTCTTTGAGGGAAGGAAGGTGAAATTGTTTCTATTTATTTAGCCAAATTTTCTTCTAAAACTTATTTATACTAGGAAGATGACAAGTGGCAAAACTCTTCACCTTGAATTAGTTATCTGCAATAGCCATTAAAGCTCGGTGGCTCTGAGTGCACAGGTACAGAATCCCCTCCTTCCCTTCCCATGTGCCATGGCAGAGCCCTGGAGCTGGCTGTGACCCTGGCATGTGCAGGTGGATTTGGGACTCCAGGCCTTTTCCAAGTGCAGGCACCTGGTTTGGTTCACTCCACAGGGGAAAGCTGGGACCATTTTTGCCATTTTGTTCCACTGCCCTTGATGTTTAATAAAGCAGCTGCTTCTCTGCCTGACTGCTCCTTGTGTCATTCCTCAAAACTAAACAAAACAAATGAGTGCAGCTGAGCACACTGAGCACTTCCAGGGGCACTGGTGACATGAGCCATCCCTGCTGGCACCCTGGGCTTACCTCAGACTTCCACAGCTCTACACGGCATGCGAGGGCAGGGAGACACAAGGAGGAGCACGAATACTGCTGCAGAAGCAGTGGTAAAAGGCTGGTTGGCTTAAGGGATCCTTATCCACCATTGTACTGGAAAAATTAATATCTATTTGCATTCCTCAGGAATCCTACCCTGGATCAAACACTCCTGCCAGTCAGGAGCAGCTGCAGAGCAGTTCCCATGCCAGTGCAGCCCAAGGCAGCCGGCAGAGGGCAAGGGGAGGTGGCCACAGCAGGAGGGCTGCCGGGAGAACGGGGCACCAGGAGTGGCACTCGGGTGGGCACAGGAGAGAGAAACCGAGTTCGTGTGTAGAGAGAAAAAGGAACCGGGGAGGGAAAGGATGAGGTGGGGGCAGCAAGTTTTCACTGTAATGAGACTCCAAGGCTGTGAGCCAGGGAGCTGCAGGTCACAGGCACCACAGACACACACTGGGAGCAAAGGAGATGGCAGGGCTCATCCCGAGGCTCCTCCCTGTCTTTGAAGGTGTTGAGGTTGCTGTGAAGTGTGAGGTGCCTTCACCAATTTCCTCAAGGATGTGTCAAAAAGCAAATCAGTAAGTGCAGGATAATATACAAAGAAGGTCCTATCACTGGAAAAAGGAGCACAAGTAAAGCAGCAGTAGGAAATTCCCTTTGAAAGGGCCAAATTCCACCCAAGCAACAACCCCACAGCTGCATGAGCAATCACCAGGTGGCAGGATTTGCCTACTAAACTCAAACTATTCCCACACCTCCCAAAAGCAGCAAAGGAGTGGGTAGCACCCAGCCTGCTCACCTACCTACCACAGTTAACAGGCAGGGACAGAAGAGAGGCCAGAAAGGAATGAACTAGAGATGCAGCCTGTGCTATCACTGCTGTTAACACACCTCTAGCTCAGTAACTTTTGTCTAATGATCTTCACTTTTCTCCTCCCTAAGGGCTTCTAGATCATGCTTCCATGGAAAGAGTGAAGCAGAAATATGTAACATATATAACACAGATCAATTTCCAAAATACTTATAATTTTTATCCTTTTCAGATGTGCAAAGAAATCAGTAGTGAAATATTTTATATTTTTACCTCGGATTGGTTGTCAGAGATTCTAAAAAGCCTCCTAAGGCAGTTTTACAAGCCAGGTCTTTTCTGCTGTTTGCCTTTAATTTATCAAATGATGAAGGAGTTGGTTGGTTGGTTGGTTGGTTTACAATTCCCTTTGAAGTGAAAAGGCTCAGCATAAAGAATCCTATGAATAAAAAATGCTGCTGTTTCCCTCTTCCATTTTACTGTATGGATCACATGTTTTTCACATTTTCCCATGTCCTAGTGGCTAAGCCTGGAAGAAATGTTGGAGAGTAAGCGTTTTATGCACCATACCCCAAAGGGTGAGAGTAGGAGTGGTAAAACATTCTTTTTCCAATGACTCCATGATGCAGAAGTGGCAGCTACAACACACACATCAGGGCAGAGAAGACAAAGTACATTTCAAATACAGAACGAAATCTGTGTACAATCAATGCAGAAAGGACACACTGACAGATGCTCGAGCAGAGAGTCTCTGTAAGATAAGGAATATGAAAAGGGCATTTTTTCAAATAAACAAAACCATGACAGCTTTTTTTATACAAGGAAGAATTGAGGAAAAGGTAGGCCTAACAGGAAAACATCGGAAAGATGGAATCGTGTTTCACAGCAATTGACACGGGTGATAAACGAGCCCAGGAGGGAGAGACCTCAGAATGAGAACTGCAACAGGGCTCTTGTCTGCTGTACTCTGACACTGCTGCAACAGCTCATAACTCTGATTAAATGATCTGGTGTGTATGTGCACATATACACACCATACACACACAAGGAACAATCTATTTTCTAGCAAGCCTTGTCTGAATTTAGGCAAAACACAGCACCACTGCTCAGTTCAGCCCACCAACACCAGCCTCAGCAAGCCCAGAGAGCTGCCCTCCTTTTGTCTCAGCTCTATGCTTCTTCTGCCATGTCCTTCAGGGGGAAGAAGATGTCAGTTGCGCTTACAGTGCAGCTTGTTACAATCTCATAATTCTGAACACATGAATACTCCTAAAATTGACATGTTTCTGTCAGAGAAAAAGAGAGAGAAATGTGAAGTTTTGGATTCTACATGGAATATTTTTTTAAACAAGGTGCATACACACATACGGGTCATTTCCAGCCCCTAAAAGGCCTCTTGGGCATTTTTTCCTCATCATTTATTGATTCCTGTTATGTGATCACTAACATAGTTAAGCCAGGGCTTGACAAAGGTGTCACAGAGATCCTGACACACAAACTCCCTCGATTCTACTTAGAAGAAACAGTTTGACTGTTGACGTGCTGGGAGAGTATTCCCTGCAGGCTGGAGATGAGGAAGAGGATGCACAAGGCTTTGTAACCACAGAGCACAGTGGCAGCAGGGCAAGAAACCTGCTGTTTCACACTAAATCTGCTACACTGGCGAGAAACATCCTCATATTTCACACCAGTTAGACCCAGTTCCTTCTGGCCAGTGCTTAGAGGTTTAGAGTGCCAGGTTTCCATCAACTGGCTGTGGCCAGAGAGAACAGACACACAGCATCTCCAATTTCTTGTTAATTTGTGAACTTTTTAAAAAATTCACTTGCAAGTTGGACAGGAGATGTTTAACATACAGAAATTTGTGTTTTCAAACTATTCCCCAGTGCCTAGAGCTATAGGCTGGTGTCCTAAATATTCAATAAATACATAAAAAACCTCAAATGCCTAATTTCCAGAAAACTTATTTCTCAGCTTAACACAGTAAATTTTCATTAATTTCTTCCCCTAGGTTAATATGAAAGAAATTACATTTCAGAAAATGTTAATGGAATTTCCCTACAGTTTCTCTCTTATGTACTTATACCTGCAAATGTTTAAATATTGTAAAAACATAAAAGTAGGGTGAGACAATGGACAATTCATTCTATTGTAAGCACAGTACTGTGTAGGATGGATTGAAAACATGAGAGGAAAAAAATATCCCTATCTGAAAGATCTGGCTGCAACAGTTTGTTCTGTCCTTAAAAGAATCCTGAGAGTAATGAAAGCATTAGATGGTGTCCTGCAGCGCTAGGGAACAAATGGGTGGGGATGCAAGGTTCAGTGGACAGGAACAAGTGGTATCAGGTACAGAAATCAGGTCAGGAAGACAACAGAAATAAAGTTTGGGGTGATTCCTCTATAGCAGGGTAGGCAGAGAATGTCAGTGACAGCAAATCAAGAAGCCCAGCTGACATTCACTGCCATAGAGGGCTAACAGTACAGGATTTCACATTACACTTACACAGGATCTGCTGCTGTTCTCCCAAACATCAGGATAAACATTACTGAGTCAAGGCACCACCCTTCCAAATCAGCTCTACGTGTTGTGAGCATACTGTTATGCAGTTTTAAATGTCTCTGTTTTGACATATCCACCCACAAGGACCATTTCTAATAGACAGTTAAATGAAATAGTAATGCAAGTATTTCCAAATGCACATTGTGTGTCTTTCTGACACTGCTTCCAAAGGTAAAAGCTCCCCACTTCCATTGGTGATTCCCACAGGACAGTCAGCAGCAGAGCTGCCTCAGCCCATTCCTCGCCCCCCAAGTGTAAGGCTGCAGATCAAATTCACACCGGTGTCAGGCTTCCAGAAGGATTCTTCCCTGCATGCATCAATGGCAGAGGATCCAGCAGCACTTCACATGGCCAGGATGAAGAGTCTCCTGCTAAATGGGTAGGTCCCAAGGGAACGTATGCTATTCTGCTGTAGATTGCACCTATTTTCCCTGGTATCCCAAGAGGCAGAATTTCCTGTAAGGATCCCTAAGGGGCAGCACAGCTCCATGAAAGTGCAACCCATGTTTTACAGGGTTCACACACCTTTCATTCGGAACCTTCAAGTGCCAGGCAATTCCTAGTAAGCTGCAGCTATGGTTCCCATAGACAGAGTAAGGTTTGAGAACCTCCATGTGTTGCCACACTCAGACAGAGAGGAGTTTATAAATTCAGTGTCAAGCCAGGCTTTTACAGTAAGGGACAATCAGTTTTTCCATCTGCGCCTCTGCAGGTCAGGGCAAACCTCCTGTATTTGTACAGCCAGAAGTGAGAGATATGGTCAATAAAGCAGGATGAAAAATTACGTGGTCCAAGGATTCTCTCGAGTTCAAGAGGTGGGATCAGCAGCATCAAAGCCAGCTGGCATCAAGTTAGAAGGGCACTCCCAGGGCTAGTGCTGGGGCAGAGGCTGTTTACCTTCTTTTAGGAAAGATAATCGTATGGCTAATATCTTATCTGGAAAAACAGTGCTAACACTAAACCAGAACATTTCTCTAAGTTTTCTGCTAACTAAAATGAAAATTATGAGAATCCAATTCTCACTTCACTGCAAACCAGAAGCCACTTCACTGGTTTTAGAAGTATTCTGACGCCAGTACTTATAAAAGGAAAGCTCCACCAGTTCAAGAGCTGTTACCTTCCAGAAACACAAAGCTTCCAGTAACTCTCTCAGGGTGTACAGTATGAGGATGACTCAAGTGTTTTCTTGATGGCCAAACTGCAGTCTCGGTTAAGAAAGAACTGAGACCATTTCCTCAAACTCACTTTGAGCAACAGATAGAGCAGGACACGGTTATCACAGCTCTTCACTTTCCCTGCCACCCCATATCCCTTCATGTTGGTGTACTGTTCATGACTCGGGCAAAGGAACTGCAGCCATTCCCTGTGTAAAAATGGCATTTCTAGCTCACTTAGAAACCACCTCATTGCCCTAAAACACAGGTTTCATCTTGGCTAATGGTTGCTTGACAGGTGGTTTCCCTTAAAGTAAAAAACCTATGTCCCTCCTGCTCCTAGTTTTACTCAGAGCAGAAGGTTCTTGGTCTCCCAGACCTCACTGAGAGAGGGTCTCTCCCTGCAAAGTGATGCACAAGGTGCAAAACTACTCAGGGTTGTCGGTGTATCTGTTCACTGATGTTTGCACACACAGCCACATTCACTGCTTTCAAAACCAGGACTGGTCCTGTATACAACAACAAAACCAAATCAGACTCAGAAAGCAGAAATCTCCCTGGAGCTTTATTTTCAGTTCTGATATTCTGCTTCCCCCCACAAGCACCCACAATTCAATAGTGAATGTAATGCAGGCAGAACACATTTTACAGTTCAAAGAGATGGGCCTGGAACCTGTTTCCATTTCAAAGAAAAAAAGGCACACATAAATTGATTGTCAAACAAAATCATTTTCACTGATGTAGAAAACAAAACTACTTTAATTTGTATTTCCTTTTTGTATGGTCTGTAAAGAGAATCCATGGAAGAGAACGGTATTTTAAGAGAGAATGAATTAGCATAGTTTATAAAAGCCAATTAAACTATTGAAAAAACACTCAGCATGCCATATTTTAAAGAAACTGTGTCGATTCATTAAGAGAAAACGAATGGCTTATTTATGGTTAAATTCCCTTCCCTTTATACTGGGGTATTTTCTGTCTTTCACAATACTGACACACAAATGACATGAGATTTTTTTCTGATCTAAAATAATGCAGCTCAAGTAGGACACTGCACTTTTGTATGGCAGAAAAGAAAAACGTATTCATAAACTTCACACCTACAAATGTTAACACTTCTTATGCCAAATTCTTCAAATAAAATTATGGATTACAAATGACACGGTCTGTTTCATTAATATTAGAGTTCAGCTCAATTCATCAGACTTTCTGTGGTATCTCAAAATGGTAAATAAAAATTATACTCCATCATAATGGAAATAACTTGCAAGATATAATTATACAGGAGAAATTGCAGGAAAAGAAGGGATGGAGTATGGAAACATACCATGCCATGGGCAGGGATGCCACTCAGTGATTAGGGTTAAAAAGATATTGTGCTGCTTTCAACCATCATCTCAGTAGTGTGGCTGAGCCTTGGCTAAATCAAAATAAAAATCTTGGGACATAAATTTGTGAGTCTTCTCATATGACTATAAAGAAACACAAGGTGTGAAACTGTGCCCCAGCTCCCACTGACTGCACTGCAATCAGAATTTCCTTCCAACTGAATCTGGTTAGGGACTGGGCAGGTCTGATTTTTTAAAACTTTGAATTAAAACCTAATCCTTTAAGAACTTGATCCCTACAGGTGATGATTTTGTTCTTACAAATATTTATTAGCACAAATCTTCCTGCTCACATAGATAATCCGCTCAGGTTCAAACCCAGGAACAAATATGCTGTACTAAGGAAAAAAGAGGGGAAAAGTCTGCAAAAAGGAGGAACTGAAGATGGTCACAAATACTGACAGAGGCAATGGGAACAGAGCAGAGCCTGGAGAAAACAGAAGAGCAGAACACTGAAGTGCTAGAGGGAAGAGATGAAAGCCTGGAATCCCCACAGAATAGGTGACACAGCCCCAAGAGTGGGAGAAAAGGGCATCTCTGAAAGCAGTGATTTCCTGAGACAACACACTGGGAGGGTGTGAATGAGATGAAGGGAAACCAGGAAGGCAAAGGTTTAAATCTGGGCAAGTCTGAGTACTGGAGACCCCTAAACACTGAAAACTCTCAGCAACCCTTTATCAATAAAGAGGAAAAAGGACAAGAGTAAAAGGAACAGAATATGAAACTCAAGATAACAAGGCTAGAAATAAAAGTGGAAGAGTAATGTAAGATTAACTAAAAAAAAGCCAAACCCAAGCTTATATTTAATATAATGAAAAAACCTGATCATTTTCTGATAGCTACAGGCTCCTTATCTGAGTCTGTGAGAGCTAAAACAATTCACATCAGAATGCCAGTACCACAAGGAGCAATCTTAAACTGGGATGAGCAAAGCCATACACTGTCATTTCCACCTCTAATGTCTCTGTTTTCAACATAGTTATAAACCCCTGAAACACTACTTGGGTTCTGGTCATGTGTATGACAAAGCATGAAACAGATATGAATTCTGTTCTGAAGCCCTGCATTTCCACCAGGCAGGTATCAAACAGACATACATGGAAGAATGTAGATGTTGTAAGTTAATTATGTCCTATGGATGATATTTCAGAAGAAATCTCAGTAGCAAAAATACAAAATAAATAAATAAAAGGGATGGGCTTGGTAAGACTCAGAATATTTGGTTACCAAGAGAAATGCAGGGTTATGTGTTACAGTTCAACACACTTCACGGAAAACATGAAAATTACCAAAAGGCAACTAAATGCTACATTATAGACTATCTATATTTAAATCCTTGTCTGATATAGATGGAAGACAACAAGAAAATTAAGACTTTCCAGTCAATGATTAAGTGTTTCAGTCAATCAGGTTAGAACTGGAGTCTCGTTTTTCTCCCCTGTGACTCCTAAGCATTTTGTCAGATGCCATTACCAGCTAGTTAAACAGCAGCAGTTTAAGTGGTAGACAGAATTAATTCATGGTAGAATGAAAAATGGCAGCTATTTCATTATAAAATGTACAAGCAGTGTTACACCCAAGTATGAGCCCTCTGGATGGTCAGGATGTTCAGATCCTGACCCACCTCTGGATGGCTGGATCAGTTTTACATCCCTGCCCTGCCAGCAGCACAACACACCTAGGACAAAGCAGTGCCTGGGGGCACACAAGATTAGCAGCCACTGAACCCATTACTCTGTAATGAAACGGGTTGGTCATTGTGTTGTGTGTTCAGCCACATCAAACTGAGTCCTGCCCTGTTCCCCACCATTCCTGGTATTCCCAGTCAAGCATCTCCCAGTGAGCACCATATGAACATGTATAAACAATTGAAATATGTTTTTATTTTGAGGAGTATGCCAGAAATTAAAAAGGACAAGCCTGTCTTCTAAAAGTGCCAAGGCAAAGAGAGATGCAGCTACATTACAGCCATTGTGGAGGGCACCTTGCTGTGGTGGGCATGGACCTCCTAAGTGGAAAAGGGTCATAATGAGGAACAGGGGATGGGGAGGAGAAATAGGAACTGGCTGCTAAAAAGCACGAAGTATGAGCTGCCCATGTTACCTGTGACACCCAAGGTTAATTAAAACAGGGACACAGTGTTAGTTCCAGGACATGCAGCTTCTACAATGTGACTGCTGAACTGTGAGCTCCAAGCTTGATTTCACAGACTTCGATTTCACAGCATAGTCTGAGTTGGAAGGGACCCACAAGGATCATCAAGCCCATCCAGGGATGAACTCATGGCCCATCCAGGGACTGCAGCCACAACCCTGGTGTTATTAGCACCAGGCTCCAACCAAGCCAATCTCAGTTTCTCCACCTGGAAAATAGTCATCAGAACTGTCTCTAGTTTTTTAAAGTTCCATGAGCTGCATGCTGGGGGCTAAGAAAGTTCCGTGAGCCCTGGGTCTCAACCAAGTTATTTTGAAATATATATATATGTATATTAAATCCTACAGCAGTTGTATCTCCTCCTTCAGAGTGCAAAGTTATTGTTGAAATCTTGTTATTCCAAATTGACTTTGCAAGAACAAAATTTGACAATTCTTCCCCATATATCCACAGGGCACAAGAGATAATCTCAAAGCAAAACTTTTGAAGGACGTTTATTAAGACTTTACATATTCCAACTGCTAATAAGCTAATGAGAAAAAAAATTACTTAAAAATATTTTTTTCTGTAACAGAAATCAGTGATAAAAATGCCCAAAGGAACAACATCACATTCATCATGATGCAGCAACAGCCGCACACTGGGATGAACACGGCTTGGAGGCTCAAGTGTTTTTAGGGCTGCATGTCGATTGAGGAAGGGCTTCCAAATGCAATCTCCTTCCCACAACATAGGCAGAGTTATAGCTTTGCTTAGAGCCAAACTGTCATAAAATAGTTCATCCTAACACACAACCATTTGGCGACAGAATTACGGCTTGTTCCAGACCACAGCATAACAAAAGAGCATCAACTTCTCACCAGGAAACTGCTGAATCAATCTTACATTTTACACCTGAGCTGTCTGGCTTTAATTAGAGCCTTGCAGTATCTCAACGTTGCTGCTAATAGCAGTATCACCAGCAAACAGATATTGATACTACAGGGCCTGGAAAAATCCCACTATTTACTCTTTCTAACTCATCCTGATGCAGGATGTGCACACGTGATTTAATCAGCGTGGAAGAGACAATTTTCACTGAGAGGCAGCAATCAGTTACTGCTCACTCAGACACAGAATGTCACAGGCCTGAGTTTGTTCCCAGCTTTTTGTTCTTCCCTGAAGAACTGGAAGAGATTTGTGCTTTTCAAAGAAATGATCATCAATTCTTTACAAAATAATTACAAACAACTCCTTGTAGGATAATTACCATCTCAGTTATCTCCTCGGTGCTTTCAGCAATACTTACTTTCTGCAATGCACATTCTAAAGGTGACTGGTCTTAAGGGGTGACATTCTGAGGGGCCCATCCTCAAATACCTTCCACGGTTTAATTTGCAAAATCATGGCTTTGAAATTCTCTCCCAGCTGTCACTACCTCAAACCTGATATTAATCACCGGCTTTAAAAAGAAAACATGTCATTCATCTAAATAAAGCAGCATTTTGTAAATAATTAATAAGGAAATTAATAGCAGAGTGCCACCAGTAGCAGAGAACTTCCTGATTTATTTTCCTTCAAACCCATCCACCTTTCAAGCAAAGCCTAAGTAGCAATAGCCATGCTATTAACTTAATAATACTTAGGTTAATATTTGTACTAAGCCTCAGAATCTGCCACTGTAAACATAGCTTTGCCTAAATCTGCAACAAGTTCATAACTCCTCTTGATGAAGCTGACTCCAGAGCTCTTATTAGGACTCTATAACACATTTCTTTACTCATGATTACTGTGCCTACTCAAAAAAATCCAGGTGCCATCTCCCCTTTCTCCAAGTAGTTTTTGTGTAAGTGGTTAATGTAAAGGAGTCCTTTAAACCCAGCATCATTTACTGATAATTTTTACCACGGGCCTGATTAACTTTACCACAGCTGACACCATTCATCTGTCAATAACAGAATACTAACAAGGGTGGAAGCAGTGTAATTATAAGGAAAGAGAACACACCTGCTGTAACACCCAAATACTGCTGGCTGCACATTAGAATTTCAACGTACTCATTGCTCCAAGTCTGTAAGGTCAATTTTATATAGGATGGGTTTCAAGTTCCTTTGCCATGGAAAGGCATGTGGTTTGACTTATAACAACCACAATTAAATATTCATGTCAAATAGTCCTTCAGTTTCTCTGTGCTTATGGTCAAAGCAGGTCAATCACATCCCTGTTTTGTAGACAAGTTCTTCTCCTGAATAACCATTAATTTTTGAATATTAAATATGAGGTTTTCTTGGGTTTTGAGTTTTGCTGACATAAAAGAATCAAGGCCAGAAGTCTCAATCATACACCTGGATGCCATTCTGCCTTTCTTATTTGAAAAATACTACTGTAAAGATGGTCCCACTGCTGCTGGCTTCGAGCTGAGCCACAGCAAAGCCCTTTTTGTCTGGATAAGCTGCTTTTTGTCTGGCTCCACAGAGGAACAGCACAAGGAAGTCTTGTGTCAAGCAGGAATGACAAGAGAACAGAAAGAAAAATCTTTTGGTTTTAAGGAAAAACCTGGGGAGATGGTGTAGGAAAGTTCCTTGGGCTTTTACATAGGTGTAAAGAAAAATACTTTTTTTTGGTGGAAACTGAACATGGTCTATTCATCTTACCAGCTCATTCCAGCCATCATTACAATGGTACCACACTGCAGGAAGCAAGCACACATGGAAATGAAAATTTAATTGAGTGGGATCCGAGTAAAGGGCTAAAGACAAAGTTGTGAAATAATGTTCCTGTTCTTTAGCATAAAACCCTCACTATTTCACCAGACTCAAAGCATGCACTCCTGCAGGAAACAGATACATAAACAGTGACACAATACAGAAATGTTCTGAATTAATGTCCCACTCAGCTCTCTTACTTAGGGAAAGTTGAGATGCCGGGTTTTTAAAGAATGTCAAACAAAAAAAGTCACAGGTAACTATCATTCCACTTGTATTTCAATACACAGGGAGAAAATCAAGCTTTTTGTTGTTTAGAGAACATTCTAGATTTCTCAGGGATAATTGCTGCCAAATTTTAGTTAGACAAACTGCAGTACACTTTCAGGAAGAACTGCAATTTGCACAGGAAAAAAAAACCCAAACCAACAATCTAAATTTTGTTCCTCTAGGTTTTAAGTAATAATAATTATAATGATTAATCCCTGAATATAAAACCTTTGTACCTCTTGTGCTGCAACATATACTTAAATTAATATGAAACATACCTTCACCTTTCCTTTCATCTGCCCTTCTCATTCAAAAAGCAAAGACAGTGTTGGAAATCCATACTAATAATGACAGGTTAATTTTCATATCAAGAATCCTATTTTGGCCCCAGTATCACCGACTTTGTTCAGACCACAAATTAACATTCCCAGATTGCAATTTCTCATCTACCAGCCTGTTCCTGTGTGTATATAATTTTAAATCAAGACCAAATTCCACCGTGTAACTTTTGCCACAAAGGAATGCAGAAACTGAAGGAGATGGAAGCAATTGGCTGTCACTTAGCAGCCAACAATCCACCAGCTCAACAGTCTGGTTTGCCAATGAGCATAAAACAGCACATAAAAATCAGAGTAAGCTTTTGGGTTGAGACACATTTGCTTTCATCCTTTCTGATACAAATGAAGGTAATCATGGAATGGTTTGGGTTGGAAGGGACCTTAAGGCTCATCCAGTTCCACCCCCTGCCCTGGGTAGGGACACCTTCCACTATCCCAGATTGCTCTGAGCCCCTTTCAGCCCGGCCTTGGACACTCCCAGGGATGGGGCAGCCACAGCTTCTCTGGGCAACCCGTACCAGGGCCTCACCACCCTCACAGGGAAAAATCCCATCTCAATATCCCATCTAACCCTGCCCCCTGGTAGTGGGAAGCCATTCCCCTTGTCCTGTCACTCCATCCCTTGTCCCAAGTCCCTCTCCAGCTCTCCTGGAGCCCCTTTAGGCCCTGCAAGGGGCTCTACGGTGTCCCTGGAGCCTTCTCTTCTCCAGGTGAACACCCCCAGCTGTCCCAGCCTGGCTCCAGAAAAGAGGGACTCCAGCCCACTGATCAATTCCACATCCTAATGCTGGGAGCCCCAGGGCTGGGGGCAGCTCTGCAGGTGGGGTTTCACCTGAGAGGGGCAGAGGGGCAGAGGGGCAGAATCCCCTCCCTCATCCTGCTGCCCACGCTGTGGGATCAGCCCAGGACATATTTGGTTTCTGGGCTGTGAGTGCCTGAGGCCAGCTCATGTCCACCCTCTCACCCAGCACACCCCCAAGTCCTTCTCAGATACAAACACTGTTTATGTGACAGGCCAAAATCAGTCCTCAATAAAATCAACTAATAATTTGCTTATATCCTATAAGCAATCGTTACAACTATTACTAGTATATGGTAGTAATACTGTTAGAAGATTTCTCCTGAATTGCTAGTTGCAAGTAATAACAAAATTATTCCAGGAGGAGCAACTCCATTCTTGGAGTAAGTCCTTGGCTTGCGTACAGATAGAAGTTGGACCTCCTTGATTGAATTATAAAAACCCCAGTACCCCTCTGCAGCTCTGAGAGGTGTTTTTTCTGCTTTCCTGCTGCCGAGGGAACGCTTCATCAGATGCTCTGAGGCATACAAATTGCTACATGCTGCAGCAAATGGACCTTGTTCAAAACCTGCCACTGAAAGAAACACTCCAGAGCAGAATGGAAAATTTTAGCTTTGATCAGAGCCTTTAACAGACATCATCTTTAATGTGGTCACTCAGGTGAGCAGAGCTTACCGTGGTGCTCACCCTAGGATTTATTTGTGCATACCCTGCACACACCTGTGACCCTTGGGTATTTGACACTTCTCTTTCTCCCCTTGTAATTTCAGTCTTAATTTCCTAATCCTCCCTCTTTTTTTAAGGACACACGGACTACTTCTCAATTATGTTTTTCCTTTCATGGAGGGTATGATTCTTTTATTATTTTTAGGGGTATTCTTCTTCTTCCTAATCTCTCTCTCCAGAGAGGATCACAGACACTACCTCGTGTAGATCTCTCCCCAGTGTACAGCCTACAACAGTACTAAGAGTGTAAATAGAAGTATTTGACCTCTTCTCACACTGAGAGGAGCCAGCAGTCTTCTGTTTTGTCCTGTTTCACTTGAAAAGGAAAACATTATTGCTTAAAAGTCCAGCTCCCTCTTGCTTACTGTAATGGCTCTCTCAGTTCCTACTGACTGTTGGATCCCATCACACCAAGGAACACTCTCAGGTGTAGATATCTTTACATTGTTTTTTCTTCTTCTTTTCCAACTCTGTATAGCACTGTGCCTTTTTCATCAAGTTTCAGAAAATACATAATTTCTATTCTGACTTTTTAGGGGAACAAAATGAACGTAACGACACATATTCTTAATGACACCAAAAGTAATCTAAAACCCTCAGTGAAAAATATTTCTAGCCAGGACTAGAGGAAGCCTGTTATGTGGTGACCTTCACTGATATCCTTTTGAAATCTCCACATGGTTGCAGCTGCCGTGGTTTCTTTTATGGGTCAACAATCTTGTCTGATTAAGTGTTAAAAGAACCCTTCTCATTACTGTTGGAAGGCAGTATTTCTCCAAGGGTTGTTAATCTGAATGAACATTTGAGTTTGTCTTTTAAAGGCTGTTATTTGCTACATCCATTTTCTGAACTTAGAACAGAAGATCCCTTTAACTCCTTTAATCTCCTTGTTAGCCATAACCATCTGTCCTTGCAAGAATCTCACAGGGCAGCAAGGAACACAGTTAGCAATTGGAAACCCACGCGTAATCATTAGTTTCAAAGTCACATTTCAGCACCCTCAGCTTGAGAGAAAACACAGCGTTTCACCCTCGACTTTTGAAACTTACTTTAATTCTGAAAACACTGGAAACTGATGATCCTAAAAGAATTAAAAAACTTGAAATTAATTTTCACATATGTATTAAGAGGGGTGCTAGCCCAAGAGAATCCCCAATTAGAAATGAGTTTCTGAAGGGAACACACAGCCGTGGGTGGACATCATAAGGCAGGAGCACATTACACAGAAAAACTCAAAACAGCAGGAGTTTTCCTGGTATTCATTTTACTGCAAACAAGATAAAAAGAAAGTGTCCTAGCACAACACCCACTACTTAATTTAGCAACACCAACACTTTCAGATGCATTCCTACTGACCCACAAAACTTGCTAATATAGACACAGGCACTGAAACTGAGCTCAATCCACTGGCTTTGCCTTCTTGCAGTTCAGAGTATCCTCATCTGCACTATAGCTTATCTTTTTAAATAAAAAATAGCATGTCTCATCAGGCCACATCATTCACGAGGAGTGAGCAAGCTCCACACTGGTAAAAAGAACTCAGAAACAACAGAGCAGCACAGAACCCCTTTGCATTTGTGACACTCAGGGCTCCTGACAGGGCTCAACCTATCGAGGGACAGGTATTTATCAGGCAGCAGAGAAGTTTAATACCAAGGAAAGAGAGTTTTTCCCCCCAAGAAGTCTGTGATGAGGAGGCTGAACTGAGTGAAGGACTCAGTACATAATCCAGGCAACAGGAAAGAATGGCTGGATTGGTATTTACTAATTAGGCAGCAGCTGATGCAGTTGGACCCCCAGAGTGCCAGGCTAGACCAGAGCACCCAGAGCCACCATGGGTGGCCAAGGCTGGCAAGGGACCTGGCACAGCACGAGGAGACTCAGGATCCTGCTCTCCTCAGAGAGGGCAAATACAGGTAGCCAAGTGAGAGAAAACAGGAATAACACACAGGCATGTACAGCACATTCAGCACAAGTCCATGCACTGTGTGCTTGAGTTTGTACTTGCAGCATGTTTGGGTCTAAGAACCTGCACCCTAAGGACTTTCATACTAAAACAATGAGCTTGTGATATTTTGTCTTGATGTTTTCTCAGTAAACTCATAACTAGGTGAAGCACTCTACTGATTCCACTGTTCCAACACAGCAGCACCTTCCCTGTAAACTGATGAATCCCCAAGAATGAGCGAAGTTTGCCTCCACTTCCCCACTGCCTCACAAGAATGAGCTGTTAAACAAAGACCAAATCTCCTGAAGATGTGCAAGTTCCAAGTCAGTCAGGCAGCCAGTTGTATTTTGGCTTAGGACAAGCCAGCACAAACTCTGGGATGGCTTACAAACAACACAGAAGTATATAAACATGTGTGAAAAACTATTTAACATGATGCCTATCTAGCAATTACTTCTCTTCCAACCTTAGAGTGAAAGTGATAGTAAAACTAAAATATCTTCAATGCTTCTTTTCCTTCCCCAGGATTACTCAAAAAGCTGTTGAGTACATTGTATGAATTCTACAGAATTTAATTTAACTAAACAAGAAAATAAAGCAAGATGTGAAGAAAAAACAGGCACAGACATGCAAAATAAGAAGTAGTAATATAGGCAGCTGAAGGAATTACGCCAGAAAGTACTATGGGCTTGGTAGTTGGATTCTTGGCTTGCACTACAACATCCCAAATCTGATGGTGCAGACACTGAAAGATCTGAATGATGATGGTGCTACTTCAAACCCACCTACAGAGAAATAATTCTGAAAGCAGAAATACTGATAGCACTTGTACTTGGAGAAACTTACTGAAGCCAAACAGCTGTGCTTCATGGAAAAGATTCTCCCTTCACTGAGATACACTGAAATATTCAGAACTGCACAAATTAAATTACAAAATTAATTGAAGTACAAATGCAAATGAAGGAATCATATGCTGATAGAGTTACCAGCAATTTGCAAAGCTTCAGCTGTGAGCTGTATACACAGAGGAAAAATGTTCTTCGCCTTGTTTTTCTGCTGATGCCCTTACTGAGATTTGTCTTTATATACACATTGTTAAATTTGATCAGTTGCTAAGTAATAAAATAAATTGCACTTTTTTTTTTTTTCTTCTTCTTAGCATCACAGAAAGGTTTTAGAAACACACTTTGTAACAGCACTACTGTGGCCAGCAGGACCAGGGCGGTGTCCATGCCCTGTGCTGGGCACTGCTGAGGTACCTCCCATCATGTTTCCAGTTCTAGGCCCCTGAACTCAGGAAGGACATTAAGGGGTTGGAGTGTGTCCAGGGAAGGATCTCAGGAAGGGGCTGAAGCACCAGGAGCAGCTGAGGGAGCTCAGAAAAGGAGGCTCAGAGGGGATCTTCTCACTCTCTACAACTCCCTGACAGGAGGGTGCAGCCAGGTGGGAGTCAGCTGGGGTCTGCTCCCAAATAACAACAAAGGATGAGAGGAAACGACCTCTTTCCTATATTAGGGAAGATTTCTTCACTGAAGGGTGCCTGGCAAGGGGTGGAATCACCATCCCTGGAAGTCTTTAAAAGATGAACAGATGTGCAGCTCCCCTGTCCCATGCCACTCCATCACATGCTATTTTCAATAGCCTCAACTGCAAATTCACAGCTGAGCAACTTAGTGCATCCAGAAAGATGATGGAAATGCATTGAGCCAGGCAAGGAATTAGTTTGTAGCTTTAAGTGTCTCTGAACACTGGGATTCCTGACTCCATAAAAGTGAGAGTTGGTGTATATTCATCATACAAGTTACCTGGAAACTGTCACTGATCACTTCAGGAGCTTGTTCTACCTGCCCAAGTCAGCACTGGAACAATGACTGATGGGTCAGTGAATGCTTTTTATTGACTACTGCTATTGCACATTCTTCCCGTGACCCCAAGCCCTACAGTAACTATGGAATATAAAATAGTGTGTTTTGTCACTATTTCAATTGATTAAAAGCATGTCTTCCTGAAAATCTAAAACAGGTAGCTAGAAGGATATCTAGGATAACAAGGCAGAAATCTGAAGATAGGATATTCACAAAAAATAAAGTTCAAAATTTCTTACTCCATGGGTTTTTGGACTTTCTATTTCAGGATCCAGAATCAATAGTTCAATAAACACCACAAAGCCTATGAGACTGAAGTCATCATTCTATGGCTCAAGCATAGATTTTATTTTGTCATTTCATAGATGCTTTGCAACTTGTGGAGAGGTTCATGTTCTTATCATGGAAGAAATAAATTGATCCAGCTAGCTGAATTTCCATCACAGTATCTGAATGAAGTACTGTTAAATCTGAGCTCAAGAGAAATGATTATTTGTAAGACACTAGACCAGTGACCATCTTCACTAAGCAAAGCAGATACGTCAGAAATATGTCCTGAAATATGGGGGGGAAGAAGCAGATCTTGTATTCAAGCTGCAAGTCACCTTTAGCACAGGACTCAGCACTCTGAGATAAGGCACTAGAGCTGTTTGATGCTGTGTAGGTTCCAGTATTCAAGTGCAGTTATTAATGGTCTCTATGGCTGTCCATCACTGGAGCTGTCTGCAATAGTGGAGCTCAGCAGCAGCAAACAGGCTGTGACCCACTGTGGTGCATTCCATGATTCCACGTTTTCCAAGGGACCTGCATGACTCCTTGCAGAGTTTTAGGATTTCAAAGAGCTACTTGATGCCCACAGAAGTACCTGCAAGAGCAGCATGATTTATATGCAGAAAACTCAGGGGGGTACAAGAAATACTGATGCTGCATCTGGAGTGGCCTCCATTGAGGAGCTTTTGCAAGACTAATTATCCCCTCACTGTTATTCCATGTTGGAAGTTTTGTTGGTTTCTTTAGTGCTTCTGCTTCCTGCAGTTTTAGGAAGTGTCTCTTCCCTTCTCTCCCAGACTACAGAGACAACACTTCTCACAGAATCATGGAATGGGTCGGGCTGGAAGGGACCACACTGGCTCCTCTGGTCCCACCTCCCTGCTCAGGGAGGGCCATCCCAGAGCACAGGGCACACGATTGTGTCCGGACAGGTCTGGAATATCCCCAGAGAGGGAGACTCCACGCTCTCTCTGGTCTCCGTTTCAGTGCTCAGTCACTGCACAGGAAAGAAGTTCTGTCTCATGTTCAGGTGAAACTCCTGGGCATCAGTTCTCACGTGACATTTTCAACACAGGCACTGACAACTGCAGTGCTGAGAAAGCTGCTTCCCTCCCAGGAGGAAAGTGTTCTGAAGGAAAAGGATCAAAGGTTCCTATAAAGCCTCCTGCATGGAATGATTCACTGGGATAAATTATGCCATTTTATAGCAGACAGTAGAAGTCTGGAGAAAGGAAAACCAACCAAAAATCCCAGAGAGTCTAGAAATATCATTTAACTAAGATACCTCAATTTACTGTACAACTATTTTAAGCATCACTAGGAAAATTTAATAACATCTTACAGTAAACCAACAGAAACCCAGACATTTTGAACATTAAACTGTCTGCAACATTCACTCTGTGATCTTGACATTACGATTAAGAAGGAAAATACTTAAGTTTTTGTTTAGCACTTTTGAGGGTGAGAACACAAACACCACAAAAGGAAGATCCAGTGAGAATTCAATTTCCATACGCAATTTGCTGCAGTGAGATCACCAAAGTGCAACACTTCCATTAAAAATGGAAAGCTATTCCTGCATAACCAAAGACAAAACCTTCACCATGGGAATCAGCTGGGACGTCTGCAAAGTTTTGAAGCAGGACATCACACAATCGAGAGCCGAGAGCTGCAATTTGCATTTACAAGAAAAAAAGGCGTTTTTCCCTTACTTTGATGTACTAAGCGAGAAGTTAACAAGACAGTCACTTCAAAGATACCTTATTTCACTGAAGGACCTTCAATTATGCTCTCCACTGGACAAGGATTCCTCATCCCAGCAGTCTCAAGTTATTGGGTGGCACAACTTGAAAGCCATCTGTGCTCAGAAAAACCACAGAGCCCTCTGAGTGAAAAAATACCCCAATTAAGACAAACATGTTGCCTGTGGAATATATCCTGTAATACATGTTTTTCCTCCTCTACTTAACACACTCTTTTGCATCTGTAGGTTTCTGTAGAGAATAAGCCACTTTTTTTTACTACTGCTGTTGCAGTTTATTTCATGGTTATTAAAAAGTGCTGGATGTGGTACTTGGGGACAAGGCTCGGTGGTGGCCTTGGCCGTGCTGTGGTAAGGGTTGGAGTGATGATCCTTAAGGCCTTTTCCAACTGAAACGATTTAATGATTCTGTTTAAAACTTACAAGATACAGTCAATGTTACCCTTACAGACTGGATAGAGCATAGAAACCATGTGCTGCGTGTTTTCCATAATTTTTTTTTTTTCTCCTGTGGTCAGGGAAGCCAAGGGAAGCCAGGGTCCAGTTCTAAGGAATCACAAGAAAAGTCTGAAAATTACAGTTTTGGGACAGGAAAAGCAGTTATACAACTGCATCCTAAGAGATAAACACTAAGAGGTGACATAAATATCATTTTTTAATTTGTAAAGAACACAAAATGTTAAAAGCAGACTCTGAAAGGTCTTTTTTAAAAAAAATAAAAACCAGCCCAAATGCCAAGTTTGGCGTGGTGAGTTCTGTTACACAGTACACCCATAATTCAAATATCTCACAAATAAACATTTTGGCTATTCACCTCAAAAAACTACTTTTCACCCAAGTGGAAGTTCTGAAATTATTCATTCAGACTGAAATGTGGGTTTTCAGATTGAATTTTTTTTGAGGAAACATTAAGAATATTTTAGTTAGAATCATTGAATCATTAAGGTTGGAAAAGCCTTTTAATGTCATCAAGCCTAACCACCAACCCAGCATCACCTCGTTCATCACTAAATCATGTCCCCAAGTGCCACATCCATGTGTTTTTGATCACTTCCTGGGATGCTGACTCCACCATGGCCCTGGGCAGCCCCTTCCAACACTTTCCAAACCTTTCCATGAAAATTCTTTTCCCTAATATCCAATCTAAATCTAAATTAGCTTACAGCTCATCTAATAATTATTTATAAATTTATCAGAATAAAAAAGATTTAAGCAAATCTTAAAATATAATAACTGAATTTTGATTTTAAAAGGCTGTATTACTAATTATTGCTTTAGCCTTTACTCACAAAAGTAAGTAAATGCAAGAACAGGAAATAATTTGTTCTTATAAAACAAGGGGGGATTTGTTATCATCTTTTCAGGATTCTTTCACATTCCAGACTTCCTTAAAAGAAAAAAAAACCCAAGAGACTAAGCCAGATCTTTACAGCAACACATTTTTCCCGGAAGCAATTTCTATATTCCTAGATACTATAATGGTAAAGGTAAAAATGTTCTCTGTGTCTTTGTTTGAAAACTTCCCATTTTTCACTCTGCATGTATTTCTTTTACTCTAAAAAGTGAGGAAAACTTGTAACTAAGTTTGTAAGAAAACCAGCTGTAAAAATAAAACAAATTTCACCTGCTCTGCAATGGGCTATTTTTCATTTTCAGCACTATGCACTAATGTCTGCATGGTGTAATTTAACTAGCAACACGTTTTACATCAATCTGACAGCCTTACTGGCCTCTGTGGAAAAGGGAAACAAAGAGGAGGTAGCTAATATGATGTATTCAAGCTTTCTGCATCTCTCCCCTGTCTTTTCAAACTTCATCTTTGTGTTGAGAGGACCTGTGGACTTCTAAAAAGCCCTAGTGAACTCTTTATAGCTTATCAATCATTAATTGTGTCCATTTGAAAGCCTTTTTAAAATTAGTCAAGTTCTTAATCAAATGCCGTGGTTTTAAAAAACCTAGTAGAACAACCAGGATGACAGGTTCTTCTCATGTAATCTCATTTTGCTCTGTTCTGATAGTAAGAAAACAAGTACAAACCTGATAAAAGAAAATGGTCAAGGGAACTTTCTGCTCATAGATTAGTTTCTTTGTTCATTTGTATAAAACAGACAACAGCTGCTTCATTGATTTTTACAGGCAAACTCAGATTTCATGCTACAGGTTGTTTTCAGCTGGAAGCTAAATAACTAAAAGAAAGTGCTTTGATTGCCAGGAGAAAGAACCTCACGACGGGGTCACTGTAAAGTGCAAGCCTAGAAGTGAAAACCTATATAAATTCACATTCTTGGGATTACCTCCCAGGAAAAAGGTTAGTTGATTTACCATCCCCAGCCAATAGTCTTTAAATAGCAACAATTTCCCCAGAATTGCTAAATGCAAAGAGTTTTTAATATGAAAAATTACAAAATAACAATTTTCAATATTCTCAGCAGATTGTTTCTCTAGTTTTGTCTCTCCATTCAATCAACCTGACAAGTCTTTGGGATGTATTACAACTTTCAGGGATACTATGTCAGACACTGGGATAGCACAGACCAGCCAAGTCCAGATTAAATTCCCAGCCCACCTCTGGAATGATGAGGATCTCCATAGTTGTTCATCACCAGACACATTTTCATGGCCTCAGTTCATTCAGGAGTTATAACTTTTATTTTTATTTTACTTCCAAAGAAACACACTGTATTACTTACACATACAAGAGGAGGAAAACTATGTCTAAAATCTGACAATCCCAGAAATAAAAAGAACAAGCTATTTTCAGGCTAATAGTAATAGATTCTCTGAAATCACGTTCACAGAAGCTAAGTGGAAGTGCTAGCCAACTAAAGAGGAGAGACAAAACACAACCTTAATTCCTTTAACTGAGTGGTGCAGGAAAACAAACTATAAACACAAATATAAGAGCTGTTGTGAATTGTCATAGCTCCATTAATTTTCACTTTCCACCTGGAAATGTTCTTACCCTGATGCTTGGATATGAATATCTGTTTTGTCTCTCTTCTACTGACTTTAAAGTAGCTGTGCTTCTAGTTCAGGGATTAAAGTTAATGTAAATTTACTTATTCTCATTTGATCTGTGAAAAATGAGTGTAAGCTTCTATACTACAATGCCAATCTGTTTTGGGCTTGTTTGCTTTTTAAAAAATGTAACTATAATGCAACACTTTGCAAATTCCTGAGCTCTCCTTTCTTCTTAAAAATAGAAGAGGCACCACCTGAATTAAACACCCTACTGGAAAACCCTGACATCTGTTACAACACAGGGAACATACAGCTTTCAATCAGTGGGTTATGGAGACAATTAAGCAAAAATGGTGAACCTTCAACTTTCAAGTTCATCGTTAAGACAAACTTACTAAGGCAGATTATGTCAGACAAAGGAAGTAAGATGATCAACATTAATTTGATTATTATGACCTTGTTATTTAGAAGAAATGTGAAGCAGCCACACAGCCTGTAATGGATTGATGAAAAATATAACAAGCTGAGTGTTACTGCTCTAAAGAAAACCTGTTAGAGTGAAAAATGATCCCACCATTCTACTCTCACAGAGGAAAATAAAATACATCTTCCCCCTCTTCACCACAGTGCCTGCAGTGAAATGAAAACATGCCACCCATGCAGTGTCCAAAGAATAGAACAGTCATTTTTAAAAATTAAAACTCATTACTGATCATAACCAAGTGTATTCTTTAAATTTAGTCTTAATAAAACACTACTGCCCATAATGCCTGAATGTACTGGCAAAGCAGTGCTGGCAAAGCAGTGCTACTGCTCTGCTCAAAGAGCCACATAACCTCCATCCTATTTGTGATTGCTGCCAGGAGTGGGTGCTAGGGGAGAATGGGAACTGTTACCCCCCAGTTGTCAGGCTTTGGCACCTCAGAGACTTCCTGAGCTGGATTCACATTCTGGGAACTCCAGAAACCTCTGTCCCATAAGCTTTGTCTAATCTCCTCTTGAGCCTCTGCAAATAGCCACAATACAAGAATGACCAATCTTTCGTGTTTGCTTTTGACACGCCTCTTGGTTTAATTTCATCCCTTTAACTTCTTCTGTTAGGAGAGACAGCAAAAAATAACCAAACCAATCCTTCCCCCCAAAAAAGCCACCAACAAAACCAAACCAAACAAACAAAAACAACAACAACCACCAAATCTAACCAAAACAAAAACATCACTGAAAAAGCCCCCAGCCCCTCCTCAGTCTTCCTAATGAATTCTAGAGCCACCTGAATTCCAGGCTGAAAACCCCTGGGTTCCTCGGTTGTTCCATATAAAGCAGCATTTGACTAGCCCTGTTCCTCCTCTCTGGGCAGCTTATGGATTGAATAGATTGTCCTTGAGGTGTGGGGACCAGAACTGTACAAACTAATTCCAGCTGTTGGCAAAACATGGATGTATCCAAGTGATGTCACTGCTTTATCCTCTAGACCTTTATTAACAATTCTTCATGTTTGATTTACATTTTTTTATCACCCTCAAGTCTTGAGCTGATGTTGTCACACAGCCCCTTATCACAATCTCAAAAACAGTACTCCGAGCAGTAATGGCCAGCTCAGAGCTCAGAGTTGCTACTTGAAGTCCTGAAGTACAGAGGAAATATTAAGGAAGAGATTATGCATCACAATTAGTAATTAAGCTGCTTTGGATCCGGTTTTTGAGTCAATATGAGCTGATCTTGGTGGGTCAGTACTGTTCCTTTCATCCATTTATTCCATAGTCCCAAAGGAGACATTTAGATTTGAGACCTTGAGATCTTCTGCTAAATCCCTCACAAGGAAGGATTCCTATGTGAGGACTATATGGACACATATAATAGTAATTACTTTATTACAACAAAATTAGTCTTGGTAGGAAGGGTGCTGAGGCCCTGGCACGGGGTGCCCAGAGAAGCTGTGGCTGCCCCATCCCTGGAAGTGCCCAAGGCCATGCTGGATGGGGCTTGGAGCAACCTGGGATAGTGGAAGGTAGCCCTGCTCAGGGGGTGGGACTGAATGGGCTTTATGGCCATGTGCCTTGTCTGATCACCTCTATATCATATCCAGTATTGGCTTTCTTGTTCTTAAGTGACCTTGCCAGCTTCCCAAAACCATGGGCACAGTCTGCCTACACAAGCAGGGTTTGCAATTGCTTCCCATTCACAGATCTCCGTGCAATTTAATTGCAGCAGGTGTATTTTATTTCTAGTATATTATCATCTTCATTTTAACAATTATGCCTAAAACCCATTAAAGTGTATTTGAAAAGAGAAAAGAAAACCTATGAGGTATTACTGATAATGGTTTTAATATCTACAGTGCCTTAATAGCATTAAAAATCCCAATAAAAGAGGACAGCAAAAAGTAAGTTCTTGGCCTTATCTTATTAAAAAGATTAGACAAATGCTGCACAGATGAAAAACTAAAGAGATATTTATGCAAGGATATGTGAAAAAGTCTTAAAGCCACAAGATTAAGAAATTAAATTTGAAGGGAGAGAGTAGGGGTGTTTGAGAAAGCATGAAAGCATAAAGAATGAAATACTGGGAACAGAACAGTTAGGAAAACTTTCTAGACAACTAGAGGAAATTGAGGTAGACTCCCAGGTACATAAGAGAGGTCTCAACAGCTTTATAGATGAAAAGACCATGAAACCACTTACTGATAACTTGAAGGAAACAAAAATTCTACTCCAGTGAGCCCAACAGAGTCAGGTAAAGATGATCCCATCAGGAGTGGAGCAGCCCCTTACTGGTGATGGTAACGAAGGCAATCAAATAATCAAAGTGTAACTTTGAAAATGAAGGATGCCTTTCTGTGCACAGCTGAAGGTAGTGAGAGCTAGAAAGAATCGAAATGGAAGCTGGGAAAAAAATGACACCAGGGACAACCATTGTAGATGATGGGAGAGATAATGGTGACACTACAGCTGAGCAAAGAATTCATAACTGAACGTGTCCAGATAACAAACATCACTGGCTGTGCATGTGTCTTGGGGTGACTTTATGATGTGTATCCCCTATCACCACTCTATGCCCAGAAGATGAATTCTGTGCCTTTAAGCCTGGGTGCAAGAGAAAACTGAGTGAACTTTTCAAAACAATTGCTCAAGGACACACAGCTCTCTGCTCTGGGCTCGGCGGCAGGGAGAGGGGAGAGGCGGCCTTGCTTTCCAGCCAGCTTTCAGCTCTTTTTCTCTGGAGAGTTTTCTTGGGACTTTGGGTTTGTTTTTTCCCTCTTCTTCTTCTCTTCGGGACTGTTTTACAACACCGGAGCGTATCGGGGGAGACTTTTCCTTCCGAGGCCCCTGGAAGGGGGGGCCCACCGACCCAGCTCTGAGGAGGAGGGAGGCCACACCCAGAGAAGGACTCTGAAATCTTCCCCAAGTTTCCCTCCACAGCGAGGGATTTTATTATTTAGCATTATTATCCTTTTCTCTGTGTGTTTGTTAAATAAATAGTTTTTATCTCTTTCACTTTCCTTAGAGGAAATTATTTTCTTTCCCCGAACCTGGTGGTGGGGGAAGGGGTGGTGGTACCCTGCCTTTCCCTCGGAGGATATTCTCAACCCACTTCTGTTCTGGCAGCACGACTTATTATTGTGATGGTTTGGCCAAAATTTAAAGGAGAATATTCTCCGAGGGAAAGGCAGGATACCACCACCCCTTTCCCTGAACCTGGTGGGGGGGGGAAGGGGTGGTGGTACCCTGCCTTTCCCTTGGAGGATATTCTCCTTTAAATTTTGGCCAAACCGGCACAGCATGGCAATATGCTGAAGGTGGGATAGGAACTGAGAGACACGAGAGAGTTTTTTAGGGGAGATACAGAGCTCTGCTTTGCCTTTGTTATCAGGAGCTGTCAGGCCAGAAGAGCTGGAGATGCGAGATGAAATATACGCCTGAACGGAGGCAAACAAACCCCGGGCTGACAAACAGATTTGCAACTCATCTGCATAAAAATAGCACCTGACCATGTCTGAGGAGAGGAGGTTACCCAGTGATCTGATTCACAGAGAGAAGACAGTCAAAAGCAACACAGTATTCCTGCAAACTACAGAAGGAGCAAGGAAAATATCTCCAAAAATGATGATGCAAGGAGCTGGGACAGTAACTGCAGAGACAGGGGACTGTGCTATAACAAGGGAATAGAAACTATGATAGAAGGGTGAAGGACTGATCAGCTGTACCTATGAGAAAGCATGCGGCAAAGGCTGCAATATTTGATCAAAAAGTCTTATTTTAGGCTTGCTGAAGCAGTTTCTGTTGTTAAAAACAGAAGAAAACCAGACTATGGTGCACTTTGGAGTAAATTTGAGGAACACAATATATTTTTAGACCATATTAATATGGAGGGGAAGTAAAAAAAAAAAAGAAGAAATGTGGACTAAGAGTAAGTCACAGTGAGAAAAGAAAGTATCTAGACCGGATAAAGAGATGGATCTGAGCAGTCAGTGGCTAAACCTTAAAGAAAACTAGCAGCAGTAGATGTTCCTGAGAAGAGACAGGAGAAAGAAATCTCCTCTAGTGAGCTGTAAAAGAAAACAGATGCAGAGGGAGACCCTGGCATTCCACTGGGTTTGGCAGGCTGATGGAAACACATAAACCATAAATGAAGTACTTGACTGTGAAGGAAGAATAACAAAAATTGAAATAAAGGGATTAGGGAGTCTGTATGTTAAGAATACAAACTCACCTGTGTAAGGAAAACAGTGGTGCTGGAACAACAGTGCCAGTCAGGAGCCTGGGGGAGAAGGGTTACACAGCAGGAGGAGAGGAGAAGAAACCAGAGTTAACAGTATTAAATAAAAAATCATTAAAGGTACTGAGCAAGGTGAGGCAGAAGGAAGTATGAGACACCCTGAAATTAAAAAAGATTAGTGAGTCACTAAAAGATACTTTATACATTACAAATTAGGGAGAGGAATAACTCTAAAAAAATGTGAATCATGAAGAGAAATAAAAGTCTCTCAGTGAAACCAGGTAAAACCACAAAAGAATCTGCTGCATGTAAAAAATCCAAATTACTGTGTCAAACAAGGAAGGTTTGAGCAAAGGGCTAAATAGCCAAGGAACCAAGATGGACTAAGGACTCTTACTGAAGCCAAAAACTGGGTGGGTCCTCAGATGATGTCCCAGGTGCCCTCTGGAGATGTACATCAAGATTCGTACATCAGAAATGGGGGAGCCCAAAAACAGCTCCAAGTCAGAGTAACTCTCACTTCACCGGCCTACAAGAGGCAAAACAATCAATGTCACTCACTAAAGAGTCTTATTTGTCTGTAGGAATATGCAAGAACTCCTGTGCTAGTCATGGCATGGCTGATGAAATTAGGGAAGCTGTGCAGTTTACACGAGGCAATGCCCAGTTCTTTGTCTCCAAACTCATTGTCCTGTCATTCAGTCGTTTACCTTCCTGCTCAAATCATGTGTCCTGTCCTGGACTGCAAAGTGAACCTTCTTCCTTCTTCAGAGTGCAATGTACTGTTTGTCTCAGATACATTCTGCTAGGAATAATGAACCTGGAGTTCACAGGTGTTTTCCAATCCCAGAACGGTTTGGGTTGGAAGGGATCTTAAAGCCCATCTCGTTCCACCCCCTGCCATGGGCAGGGACACCTTCTGCTATCCCAGGTTGTTCCAAGCTCCGTTCAGCCTGGCCTTGGACACTTCCAGGGATCCAGGGGCAGCCACAGCTTCTCTGGGCACCCTGTGCCAGAGCCTGCCCACCCTCACAGGGTTGAATTTCTTTCCAATACCCCAATCTAACCCTGCCCTCTGCCAATTCGAAGCTGTTACCCCTTGTTCTAACACTACAGTCCCTGCACTGAATGGATTTCCTCATCACCAAAGCAACGTTTATTACAATAGCACTTCATTAGCAAGTCTGAGAGAAGAAATGCAGCATTGCAAATCAGAAAGCCCTAGGCTCAAGATCCTTCAGCCATTCTCGTGAATGTCTTTGTGACTTATTAGTCCAAATTCCCAAACCACATTGGGCTACACCACATCCTTACTTTGTTACCTAAAAATTTTCTTGAGGAATAACCCCATAAAAATCAGTAACCCCTAAGAAGTAAGATGCTATTCAGCCTCAAAAGGGGCCAAATAATATTGCAATACCTGTATTGGTGTTCTACTGCAATCCTCTCGCACCAATGGGATACCAAATAAAGTTGGAAAACAAACGTGGTTTTAAATACCCAATTGCTTGTAATTCCAACCTGAAACCCATTAGGTTAGTGATAGCTCTTGTGGAGTAATTCAGGGAAAACTTTCTATTAATGGTTCTAAAATGAATCCAAATTCACATTGATACTGAAAGATTACTTCTCTATCACACTTTGCCTGCTTGGTAACAGAAAATCTCTTTTACCATTATCTTTTAAAAAATGTTTTATATTAGCCTCTTGGAAGATTTCCTGTAAGCTGATACACTATTTTTATATGCTCCAAGAATAAACTCTAAAATAATCTCTTGGATTTTTCTCCCATTTCACTAAATGGATAAAGATCATCCCTGAGTTCCACAAACAGCAGCATTTAAAAGAAGTGATGAATATCTTGATACATAAAACTTTAATAAAAAACAGAAGCTGTAGATTTACACTGGTGTAAATGAACCTCATCAGTCACTCCCAGAATTGTTGCTTAAATCACTTAGCTATAGAGCAAGACCATACTAATCTACATGAACAAGTAGTAGAATAATTGAGGTCTTGGTGGCTGTTTAAGCTGTATTTACAGCTGTTCTGCATGACTAGAGCAGTACAAAACAAGTGGTGCACACCAGCTAATCTGCCTCATTCATTCCTTCTTTATTTTGACCACTGTAATTTGTTTCACAACATTTGTGCTTTAACATAATTCTGTAGTGAATGTGATATAGAATGCTCCATCGAGTCACTAAAGTCATCTGGAATCCGAGCCCTCGTTACAGCATCCTGCTGGTGAGCAGTGGGAGGAGAGGGCACATTTCCTCTATGAATTTTATGTGTAATTACAATGTGCAAGGATTAGTGAGGGACGGGCACGCAAAGCTCAGCAGCTCCTGGGGGTTTCTTCCAACTTCTAAAGGTTTTCACTTCCTTCAAGTCAAGACTGCTTTCCCTCCAGCATCCTGCTTTTCTAAACTATTTGTGGTCTGCTCCCTTAAAATAAAAATCTGCTGTGAATCTACCAGACATTCTGGTTTTCTTTCTTTTTATTACAGCAGTGGTACTCTATATTTAAAATCAGTTAAGTGCTGCCTGCCTTCTGTTCACCAGCAGGCTTTTTCCTCTGAGACTCCTATTAAACTCCCTCAGTAAAGCAGTTGGCTCCAAGAACATATGAGAACAGAGCATTGAGCTCTACCTCTCCCTCTCTCTCTTCGAAGTGCACTGGAGCAATCAGCACTACTTACTCATGTTTGTTCTGCTCTGGAGCCAGGCTAGGGCAGCTGGGGGTGTCCAGCTTGGAGAAGAGAAGGCTCTGGGGAGAACTTAGAGCCCTTCCAGTGCCTAAAGTGGCTCCAGAAGAGCTGGAGAGGGACTTGGGACAAGGGCCTGGAGTCACAGGACAAGGAGGAATGGCTTCATACTGCCGAGGGCAGGGTTAGATGGGATACTGGGAAGGAATTGTTCCCTATGAGGGTGGGGAGGCCCTGGCACAGGGTGCCCAGAGAAGCTGTGGCTGCCCCACCCCTGGAAGTGTCCAAAGCCAGTTTGGACAGGGCTTGGAGCAACCTGGGCTATGGAAGCTGTCCCTGACCAGGGCAGGTCCCTCTAGGGTCCCTTCCATAACTTTACCACTATATTCTGCTCAGTATCAACTGCCCTACAAAGACCTTCTCACTGCAGCACCAGAGCAAGGAAGGCCATGATTCTTACACGTAACTATGCAAAGGTTTTTTTCTTATTCTTATAAAACCAGAAGTTGTAAGACTTACCTGGATACTGTTTTCTTACAGACTCGGTTCTCCTTTTACAGGTGGCAAAGAAATTCCCGTCACATTTAAACTCTTTGAGGTGAAAAATGAAAACGTATCACTTTGAAAAAGGAATCATTCCATAACACTTTGGGTATTACGCGATCAAACACATTCAGATAAAATTACTTCCATCTCTTACAAAAAATTGTACAGACAACAGTTCCTTTCCCCCCCCTGCCCAAATGCACACTATGGCTCTATAAAGAAATACAGTGAAATCAGAGGGAAGCTGCAAAATTAAGCAAACCAAATGACATAAACAAAATTACATACTACAATTAACCTTGTTGAAAGTTATCACACACCTTATAAAAAAACCTTCCGGTTTTAATTTAAATGACTTGGAAATTGTTTTGTTAAAGTACCAATGCTCCATTTAACAATTAATTACTAACTTACTTGGGAAGCAGCAAGAGATTTTTTCAAAGCAGGTTTTATTATTGATTAATGGAAAGTTCTGCTCGAAACTGATGAGATAATACAGTCCTGAGACTCGGCTACTGCCAAGCTGCTGTGTAAAGACAAACACTGCATCCTAATGGCTTCAAAAGGAAGGAGTATTCTCATAAATGAGATTACAGAATCAGGGCCTACAACACTACCAGTTGTTTTCAGTGAAACAGTACAACATTTCTCATGGCTGCATGATGTATAATGGCATTCTATATTTATATTTTAATAAAGCTGTATGTTAATTAATCTTTCATTGTACATTTTTTCCTTCCTTGTCCCCCTCTACCTCCCTTTTTTAAGTTTTATAATTATTACCAAACAGTTACTAGAGATGTCTTCTGGTTTAAGTACAGCATAAAGCCAGGCAATTTCAGATGCTATCTTATGGCAAACAGTATGAAAAAAAGTCCTTTTAAATACACACTAGTATATATAAATGGAAATTCTGGGGACTTTAAAGCTGCTGGGTTAGTGACCTGCATGAGCAGCACACTCTGTGTATCAGAGATGCAAATCCTGTGCTACAGCTGTGCTACTCTGGGAGGTTTTCAATAGCAACCCAATAGCAGAAATTAAACCCCAAAGCTATTTAGAGGCATCTGGACACACTTGGCAGACTGGCAGTGGCAGCATCCATATGGCTCCCCACAGGTCTGGCAGCATCAGCTTTTCCCACACTAACACCTCCCGTCCCCAGCTCTCCTCAGTTCTGCACCAAACAAGGATTACAAGAACCCTCTACGGGGAACTTGACTTACACTTATCCAGAAGTCTGTGGGGTATTTCACATGCTCCTCTTGCACTAAGCAGTGGAAGGAGCAGAGTGAGCCCAACCTGGCTGCAGCCCAGCTTAGCCCTGACCACTTGAAACACCAAGTGTAATTTGTTTTGGTGCCTGCTGGAAAAGAAGCGATTTCTCATCTTCTTTTGTTCCAGAGACCTTTACAGCAGGCCAGTAATTTCTTCCAACTTTAGTTTAATTGTAACTGGAGCTCAAGGTAATTGAGAGCCTAATCCGCAAGCTTTAATAAAACTTGGGTCTTCGAGGTTGTGCTGCTGGTAAAGCACTACCTACCAATTTAAAAAACAAGTTCCACATGGAGGTGATAAATCAGAATTTTGTGGGCTAGACTACTGCTTGACAGCTGCAAAGATTTCACTTTCAAAATATAATCATTTGGGTGTAACACCAACATATGTTTCCTGGTAACTAAGCAAGAATTATGAGGAGATGAGTCAAAAATGCTGCACAATTAAATAACTCACCTCCCTAACAGAAGAGACAGGGTGGTTGAAGAGAGAAAAGCCCATTATTAATAGTTGTTGCAGGTACATTGAAATAGCGAGCAGAAATTGCTGAGCTATTTTAAGTCTGCAAATGAAAAAAAAAATAAATTAAAAAATCACCATTACTCTCAGGTTATCATTTTGCCTACTCTCCTGTAGGTTGGTGAAGACCAGCAATAAACCACTGCCAAAGCATTTCAGCAAAGTTTGAAGTCTGAACTGTAATAGCCACACTGAACATTATTGTGGAAATCTTTAACTAAAGATGGCTTTTGCCCCCCTTTACTTTTAGTCCATTGAGATCTCCAGGTTCTGGCAGACACTACAAATATATCCATTAATTGTATGTATGCATGACATATTGCAACAATAATAATTCTCTGTTCTCCCCCCAACATCACCACTGCTGTTTCAGTGAGCTCTGTACTCCTGACAATAAAGTTCTTATGAAAAATGCACTGATCTTTTTTTCTCTCTAATTGCTTTAAAAAATGTGAAGTGGTTTAATTTTAAGTATACACACAACAGAAATTATTATCTAGATGTCAAGGTGAAACCACAGCTTTCCCAAGAGGACTAACAGAGAGACATAATACAAGACTGGAACAGATGAGTCCATTCTCTCCAGTATCCAGAGCTCCATTTAACCTGCTGCTTCCAATGGCATATGAGTAACTTTCCAGCAAAGAAACTGCACAGTTTACCAGCACTTGTCACATTTCTTGCCTATTTTCTCCAGCCTGGAATTGCTGACCACTGTGCACATGGAGAGCATTGATGGTGACTGTGTTGGGTTGGGAAGATCAGAATGGAGTCAGGGACAGGATTTTACTGCCCTATACATACAAAAAAGGAAAAATAGTCCAGACAGTTACAATGCCTTTGACCTTTAACATTGTTACATCTTCACTCTAATCACTAAAGACTTAATCCAGTTCGGGGTTGAAAACTTCCAAGGATGAAGACTGACAGGTTCTCCAGACATTCTGTCGCAGTGCTTGGCTGCCCTAGAGGGTGTAGAAAGTCTCTCCTTACAACCAGTCTTCGACCTCCAGCTACAGACATGTTCTTCACAGCCTTTGTTATGGAATCCTTTAACACAAAAATATATGAATGCTTTTTTCCCCAGTTCACAGGCCAAAATATACTGTGTTGGCTGGGACCTCAACAGCCAGGTTCCAGTTACTTCCATATGGATTTCAAAGGGAAAAAAGTCATGCTCAAGAGCAGAATATAACTGGAAATTGCTAACTCTATTTGACATTAACATCACAATTACAGTTCATGCACTGTAGCTAGTCAATTTTCTCAGCTAAATTACTTCATCTTATTTACTAATCATCTGGAGTAGGATTCAGGATTTTATGATGATGGCAAAATGGAGATACAAGTGTGTCATTAACTCTGCCTCCATTTCCACATGCTTTTGATGAAGCGTGCTCAAATATGGAGGAAAAAAACGAATTTGGCAACAGACTTGATTTAAAAAATCCCAGACATTAAATTACTAAATTACTACCAAAAAAAAGAGATGGATTTTAAACTAAACACTTTCAAGGTTCCTAGTGTTACTCTTTCATGGATATGTTATTTCCTATACTTCATGGAGAAGTTTGAACATTTTACATGAAACACTCATAGTGCAGAGAACAGCTAAGAAAGAAACCCAGAACAGGAAAGGGTGGTACTGCCTGTCTGAGCTGGAAAAGTTAAGGCTATTCTGACATTCATTTCTCTGTGATGGCCCCCTCCCAGAATGTCTTGTTGCTCCCTGTAAGCACCATCCATGCATCCTGCACACCTGGATTCTCCCCACTGAGCACAATCTCTACCCTTTTCATTTCCCTGTGATACATCTCCACAATTCTGCCTTTGTATTGCTCCCAATTCTAACTGTGTCAGGCTTTCACTCACTTTGAAAAAATATGAAGAAAATGAGTTAAGAATGTCAATACAAATTTATGGAGGTGGCACTGCAATGTCAAATCAAGAATATGGTATCAAGATGAAATACAACAATGTCAGGATAAATGTACCAAGCTGACAGCACCAAGTCAAAATGGAGCAATGTCACTGCAGATCTACAGAAACAACATTCATCTGTCAAAACAAAATCATGTCATTACACATTAAAGAATAGCTTAAATAAACTGAAAAGCATAACTACTTGTTCAGATTAGGAAATTCCACCCACACTCTCTTCCCAGCAGGGAAAAAATACAAGTGTTTGGCAGATGTGGGCAAGTAAATACTGTGATGGGACTTAATACTACGAACCCAGTTAGACTGGGAGCAGAAAATCCTGATAGCACAAGGAAACTTCCAAGTTGAGGACCAACAACCAGTAGCGAAAGAGTTAAAGTGATCACCAAGGAACGACCCCAGCAGGAGCAGTGACTGTTCACACAGGAGCAAGTTCAGACTCATTTTCAGCTCTTCACTTTCATACAACCGAGGCAGAGGAAAGGCTGGGCAAAATGGGCTTGTTCAGCGTGGAAAAGAGAAGCTTTGGGTGACCTAATTGTGGCCTTGCAGTACCTGAAGAGAGCCTGCAAGAAAGATGGGGAGAGACTTTGGACAAGGGCCTGGAATGATAGGACAAGGGGGAATGGCTTCCCACTGCCAGAGGGCAGGGTTAGATGGGATATTGGGAAGAAACTCTTCCCTGTGGGGGTGCTGAGGTGCACAGGGTGCCCAGAGAAGCTGTGGCTGCCCCATCCCTGGAAGTGTCCAAGGCCAGGTTGGATGGAGCTTGGAGCAACCTGGGCTAGTGGAAGGTGTCCCTGCCCATGGCTTTAAGGTCTCTTCCAACCCAGGCCATTCCATGGCTATGTGTTTACATGTCTATATATTTCCTGACCTGTTACAGCTCAGTTCCAAACATACCATACATATCTTTCCTTCTTTTCCTGGTTAGTGTTGCCCCTCATCTTCACTCACTATGAAGTAGACACTGTGTAGCCCCCAGCAAAATGTCTTAAGAAACCCCTCACAGCAGCAGACCTGCACTAATGCTATTCTTGGGACTAAGGTCCTCATTAAACAAAATGTCAATCACTATTTTAAAGCTGTGTCTTGAACTCAGGGCTGCTAATTTTATACTGCACACAGCTAAACTCGCAGCTGTTTTTGAGAATTAACAGATTATATGATGCCACTTGAGTAGATACAAAAAACCTACTTTTAAAGTAGTTTTCCCAATGCTAACAGCTGTATCCATCAACACATCTTCACATCTTCAAAAGTGGAGATGAAATTATCGACATTAGGAGCATATGTGCAGAAACAAATGCATTAATCAAACTCTTTGAAATAGAAAATTTTGTGTCTGGGGGTCTCGGTTTGTAGTGAATTGGAAAAGAAAATAATGCAAACGTGAAAAATGCATTCTATCTGCCCTGCCATAGCTTTAGTATGGAAGAGAACTATGGATCAGTGGAAAACTGTAAATAAAATAATCACACTTAAGATTTCTTATTACTAAGGGGAGAAAACCAGATAAATACCACACATCATTCAAGAATGCCTAACATTGGTGCTTACTCCAGTCTTCAGGAAACCAGTGCAAATATTCATGTCTGTTTCTAGCCAGGAAGAACTTCTACTGCAATGTATTCTCTTTCGTTTATCACTTTCCTGAAATAACTTTCTGGCAAACTAGATTTTTATCTTCTATTAAAAAAACCCTAAAAAATAGAGAGAGGAAAATAACCCAAATCAGGAGAACAAAAAGTCAATCGGCTTTTCCCTGAGGAAGCCTGATGCACAGAAGTCACTGACTGCCACATTCCACGAGACGTTGGCTGGTGTGTTAAATGTAGGGACACCTCGGTGAAGGCCACATGCCCACTAGCTGAGAGCTAAATGTGTGTTGTGTAGTTTTGCTGCAGAGCACACCAGTTAACCAAGCACAACCCTTACCCCTGTACATGGCCCTGTTTCCAGACTGCAGCCATTGAGGACTCACACAAACACCTGCACTACTCAGCTGTCTCCAGTGGAAGTGTTACTAATTTTGTTCTGGTCAATATTTAACTGGATTCTCAACCTGACACCATGAACACACGGTAGAAATTGCATTTATACCCTCACATGACCTTTCAGAGTAGTGAATGGTAATTCAGGAGCATGTATGAAGTGACTGAGGATGAACTCTGCTGAGCCATTTCTGAGGCAGGACAAAACAAGATTCTCCACAGGGCTGGTTACAGCACTAGAGATTAACACTCAGTCTTCTTCCTTTCCTCAAAACATCAGGGATTTGAAGTGGAAGTAATGTTTGATTTGGATTCTCTCTTTGAAATGCTGTTTTCTCAAGCAGCATTAATATGAAACACGCTACATTCCTTTAATAAGGCAGCATTATTCCTTCTTCCCTCCATCCAAAAGGATTAAGTTAATGGAAAATTCATTAGCATATTCTAACAGGGAATAGTTAAAGCCTCCTGGTAAGGTAAGAAAAGGTGTACAAATGGAATATTTTGCAAGCACACGTCCATACCTCCTCTGTCAGCTGAATCATAAGCACAGAAGCAAACAAGAAGGTTCTTCTGAGGCTGACTGTTCCTTTGATTATTTAGCCCACTGTTGATGAAACATCACAGGGGATAATTTGTTATGTGAGTTCTTTCAGACAATACTTGACCAAGTGCTACACCTGACCAAAGACAAGGTAACTTATTTTGTAAAATATGGGGACTTTTCTTCTCCCTTTAAAACCATTTCTTTTTAAGTTACAATATTCAGCTCTTCCAAATTCCTACCTGATTTTGGGACCAACAGGAATCAGCAGGAGAGCCTGTTAAACAGAGATGAGGTTTTCACCACAAAAGCACAGAAAACACTTTCGTGGTATGGAAATAGGAACAATGCACATGCACAGACACATGCTGTTGAGACCCAGAAATCCTGTTTTCACACACCCTTTCTCATAGAGAGGACAGCAAAGCCACAAGCTTGGCTCCAAATACATTCCTTTGCTTTGCCTGAAGTTGGGGTATTATCCAGCCCATCTCTCCTACAAATCCAAAAATTACCTCCCAGGGCATGCCATGTCCTAAGCCTGTTCATTGTGCTGGATCTCTAGATTCCAGGGAAGTCTTCATTACAATCACTACTTTGAGCAGAGGATCACTGGAGTTCAGTGACTCCATAAGACACAGGACCAGAAGCTTCCCCCAGCTGCTACCAATGCTCAAGCCCTGAAATCTTCCCTGAGAGGAAAACTGCAGTTCCCCCGCCACAGCCTGCATCTTCTAGGGCTGGATTTTGGTGCACAGCATTCCTGGTAGTTATTATGAAGCATGATAATAATAAGTTTCCAGAACTGTTGGCTCCCAAAGCTAAAACTGCACATAAATTTTAGTGGTGCACCAGATGCTTATACATACATTCACATTATCTAAACCATTACTTATTAAATAATTTGGCTGGAAAGATTTCTCTGTGTTTGCCAGTTCAAGGATACAGGATGTCAGACTAACCAAGCAGCTCTCATTCATGCAGAGCCTTCGCAGTTTGCCTTGATATGACACTGTGAAACAGCTTTTTAATACCCTAAAGTTACATATTACTTAAATATTTCCCACGTGGAGCAAGCACAAAAGGAATGAGGCTGCTACTTAGACTCAGGAAGTGATTTGTAATTAAGTTGTGCTTAAAGATGAATTAAAGCTAGCTCAAGCTGCCATGTCTGCTTTTATATTTCTCTACGTTAGGCTGTGGATAGCCCAATTATACCATGTAGCCCAGTTTGCAAGGGGCTGTGGAAACAAGTAAGAAAGAGCCCCCATCTTCAGGTTCTGAACAGACACAAAAGACTTTGTGCAGAGAGAAGGAAGAGGCAGCAGCAAGATGAACATCGTGTGCATAATAAGCAATTCCCCCACTGCTACCAACAGAGCTACTGAGAGGAATTACGATGAGCTCTTCCACACATGCCAAGAGCTAAGCACTGAAAGAAAAGAAAATGTCTCTCTTTCAAAAAGGAATGTTCACATTTGCTGAGAAAAATATATTTTTTCATTTTATCCCAGCTTCTCCAACTCTAAACACACCATGGAAGCAGTACCAATTCAGCAAAGTGCTGATGAAAGATGGGAAAAATCCTTCATGGATTTTCAGCTGTTTCTCCCTACCTAGCCCATGCAGTTCCTCGGTGCCCTGCCTAGCTTCTGAATCACTCTGGAGCCACTCTGCACTTCCACAACAGCTCAGCTGGCTTTTACTTCACAGTGAATTCCATAAACTTGGATTTCTTTTCAGAAAGAGTTCATCTGAAATCGTGAAATACTGACATCCTTCACGGATCATAATTTCACTTTACTTCTTAACTCCAAACTGCATGTTAATGGTGTCACCACACAAATCATAACTACCAGAATTCCACTTGAGAAATAGGGAAGAACACTGAATTTAAATTCCTGTATTGCAAATCATTCAAACAGTTTAACTCCAGATCCAACAGTGGTGGGCTCTCTTTTCCAGTGTTAAAGAAAAAGGTATGACTATGAAATTTAAAGAGAATTTTTCTAAGATAATGGCCACTCTAAGATTTATAATGGTTTGTACAATAAATATTTGTTAATATGAATATCTCCACTAACCCAAATCAAACTATCGCTTCCCAAACTTCTTTACAAATGTACCCAGCCCAAATTCACAAGATTTAGCTGACTTTGAATGTAGATGTTTGTACATAGTCTCCCTCTTGAGGCAGCTGTGCTGTTGAAACAAGCCCGAGTGTCCGGATTATCGCATGTTCCTCATGTAAATGGATTGGCAAGGAAGGAGGAAAGGACCCTCCAGGGAGGGCCTCAGCTGTGCCTAGACCTGCCCCAGCAATGGGAAGTGCTGGAAGGACTCCCAGGCCATGGAGATGGGCAGTGGGATGGCCCCTAGTGGGGAGGAAAGAAAGAGGCTTGTGTGCTGTTGACAATGTATAAATCAGCTTCAAATTCAGGACTTCCAAATGAGGCAGACAGCAAACTGAATAGATCACTAACAAAACTACAGTGAAAGAACCCTGCATCACATAGTACACTGAAAAATACTGCCACACTCTCCCAAGGTGTCACTGTGCTTCATCTGCCTCACTTCAATGCTCTGGGTTGGGAGGGACATTAAAGCCCATCCAGTTCCACCCCCTGCCACGGGCAGGGACACCTTCCACTAAGCCAGGCCGCTCCAAGCCCTGTCCAACCTGGCCTTGGACATCAAGCATTTTTTATTTAAATCCTGGGATTTCTCCTGGACAACTAATACAGGGGCAATAGAGGATTGGTCTGCCACCAGGTCTCCTGCATAGTTCACAAACATGTAAAAAATATCTCTAGGGAGGTTTATATCACAATAAACCACCTGCTAAATAGCCCATACAACAAAAGAACTGACTTCAGCTATTGATCACATGGTATTGAAAAGACTTAAACTACAGCAGGTTTTTTTACTTGTACTTGATACAAGAAAAACAATTAAATTACTCTGCTCTTAATAAAGAACATCTGCACATTTTGTTATCATGACTGATAGGAGCCTCTCATTTAAAGTGTTACTGCTTCTCCTCTCATTAAGATCAAGTTCAGACTCTGCAGAACTGCCAGCTCTGTAAAACACTGTACACAAGGGAGAAAACAAAATGTGAGAGGCCAACTGTTCATAAGATAATGTCTTCACATTGTGCTTTAGCTGTCTACAATAATTAGAAGAGCTTTGATATGTATCTCACATTTGGGTGACTTGCTTTCAGTTCTGCAGTGGTGTGAACAACTACACAGATATGAAAAGTGCAAGTCAGTTATGATCATTTAGAAATGTGTTAACTGCTGTAAAAAAAGTAGCCTGTGGTTTATTTCTCACATAAAGTGTTGGGGTGTTGATGTTTAAAATTACAGCCTGAAGTTATCAGAAGTCCAGCTGAAACCATTTTCTTGACTGGGAGATTTATCCTGGACTATGTAGTAATGATTCTGGACTAAGTATTAGTGACCCTAGACTAACACTCAGTTTAAAAACTGCAATGCAATACAGTGAGTTACCATCTCTTCAGCCACATCATCTGGATTTTAATGCCTTCTTCAGCAAACCATAGAAAGGTTCCTGAAAAATGCCTCAAATCCCTGCAAACAGCCAGGGTTAGTCTCTGCTGGGTGTGCAAGAAGAGTGGAAGTTGGAATAGTTACTGGTTGGGTTCCAGTGTTCGCCTGAGCCCAAGCACTACTTAAGAGATGTCAGATATCCAGGAGCACTGGTAGGAAGCCCTGCGCTCCATTATCTGCCATGGCTGGTTATTGCAGAGCAGCTCTGGCCAAAATCTGACACACGAACACAAAACACACAATCTGACACCATCTGTGTCCCATTTATATTTATTATTCACATTTCAACTGCACACTTAACATAGAAGAGAACACTAAGACTATCCATGCTCAGAGGGGTTATCAGGCACTCAGAAATTCATTTGAAATCCAAGTATTTGAAAGCCCGAATTTAGACAATGGAAATGTAAGATGGTTGGGTGGGGCTTGGAGCAACCTGGTCTAGTGGAAGGTGTCCCTGCCCTTGTTGAAACAAGGTGGTCTTTAAGGACCCTTCCAACCCAAACCAGACTGTGATACTCCACACTGGAAGTATGTACAGTTCGAAAGAAATGAAATGTCAAATTACATTTTAAAGCCAACATTCTAGGGTTAAAGGACATTTCTTTTTACTTGCTTTGAAGAAATGGGACCCAAGTGAGTAAAGCACAGTGGATGTGGGAGATGCTGCTCCAAAGAGCTTGGAACTTTAGTCACTGAATTCTCTGTGCCTGCTAGAAATCCTCACAAGCATTTAATGATGTTTACATATTCCACTGGAAGATAAGTTAATGTCAATACAAAACTGAGACACCTTACAAAGATCATGCAAACGATCATGAAACTCATCAAAAATCTTTTAAAGTCTAGGCAAAGTCTCTATATTTTAAGTGATTAAAAGATGAGGAAGAACTTGGTTTTGCAACACCTCAGAAATCAATTAGCTTGCAAGGAGATTATGTCAATGATGAATATTGTTAATATATTTATTCGGCCTACAGATTAGCTCCGTGTATTCTTACGTAAAAATGACCATAAAAAGGAACCCAAACACTGTGAGAAATGTACCCACATGTACCAGACATTATTCTGGACATTGAAACCTGCAAACCTGGACCTGAAAAAGTATGGTGGCAGAGGCACAGTTATGTCAAAATAAATTCTGCCCTTGGAGTAAAGGCACTGAGAGGTCACAGGACTGACAGACAGCATGTTGGCAGCAGGGTCAGGAACAGCAACCAGCGCCATGAATCCTTGTTGTGGACATCAACCTCTGGAACACTGAACACAATCTTTTAAGTAACAATTTTACACTGAATTAGCAGAGTAATTAGAAGCAAAAATCTATGAAAATTTAATGTTTTGCATTTACATTTTTTAAGTCGTTCTTCACGCCTGCACTACCTGTTGCCACTCTCTGCTCTCCTTAGCTGTACTTTGCCAGCTCTTTTTGGCTTAAGCAATAAGTAAAACGGGGAGAGGCAGAAGAACTAAATGCACAGACAGCAACACCCTAAAAACAGCCAGGAGAGCTTACAAATGAAGAGGGAGAGCTAGAAATAAGCCATGGAATGAAAGCCTAAACCCCTTGTGTTGGCAGTAGAACGATGCCCAGACAGAGCTTCTACAAACATTTGTGGGTGTCAGCATCATACTTAGCATGAAATACTCGGTTCATGAATTTTCTTGTAAGCTAAGTGTATGTGTGCACACAGGGACAACCACATAGCCTTAATGACCTCAGCAAGCCTGGCTTATAGGAAAGCTCCAGGTCAGCACTGATTTTGGGCTCTCACTGTCAGGTTTGCAAAGATTTTCCTGCTTCACTACCTGCTTTAATGGGGTAATAGTACCACCAGGGTCTTATCAGGCTTCATAACACAAAGATTATTTCCTTACTAAATCAATGCTGTCATGGCATTAGTGTCCTGATTAAACCACTAAAGAACATGTTCATCCTTTCAAATCAGAGAAACACAACCCATCAACATACCAATTATGTATGAGATACTGCACACAGCCTAAATAACAACAGACACACTTTCAAGGGATGTTAAACAGGAAATAAAGTGAAAATAAAAGAGTAACACTATTTGAGACAGACTGTGGCACACAGCAACAGATCCTTACTGTTATTTTACATCTTTAACCCACGTGAGCCCATGTTCTTGCTCTTGCAAACCCGCTCCTCTCCAGTCCTGCTCCCTGCCCAAGCACAACCACCAAGCTCACTCTGTTCCTTGAGAGGCTCCTTTTCCTTCAGTTGATCATTAGGTCAGGCTGGATGGGGCTTGGAACAACCTGGTCAAGTGGACTCAGACTATTCTGAGTATTCCAAGCCCCACAATACACCACAAAAATAGCTGGTGAAAATGCTGGATAAAGAGGCATTCTCTTTGACATACTAAAACAGTTAGGAAAACAGCAAATCCCCCAGATGTAATACGGATACACAGCTGATGGATCCATGGCTTAAGCATAATTCAGGGCTTTTAGGATGTTCACCCAACTGTTTCTAGATATAGCTTATGCCAGAAACAGCCAGTACTTTGTGGGAACACAGCAGCCCCATTTTTGCTTTTCCAGCCAAACTCCTCCCTGTGTATAAACCTTTTTTGGTATGAGACCTGTACCAGAAACCAGGGGCAGTGAACTCTCCTGCATTAGAACAACTGAGCTGCATTTGACTGGGCTGATTTTAATTTCCATCAGCCTTCAGAGCCAGTTCACAGCACAGCCATACGAAACAGGTGCAGGGGCAGTGAAGAGGCTGGAAAAAGGAACTGAGAAAGAAGTAAGAGCTTTGTTCCTTTTGGCAGCAACACCAGTTGATGCCTCCCTAAATTGCCCCCATGCACTGGGATTCTCATATTTTGCCCAAGGTTTTTGCTTGTTTGTATTTTATGTTTTAAGTTCACTACCTTGGATTTTTGAAAGATGACTGGCTTATTTTTTCCCCCCACAAAGCTCTTCCTTCTATTTATGTCAATCTGCCTTTGAGCAATGAAATAGGTATACAAAAAGAGAGATGAAGAGAGAATGCTTTTCAAGAAAGGAAATATTTGCAGTCCAGCATTACAACGAGGTTGAGGCCATTTAATTCACCCCACCTGCTTTCTTTGAGATTTTCATTTTTTCAGGGAGCAGAATTTGGACAGATAACAGGCTTTCAGAAGATTTCTTGCTACACTAATAATTCTAAAATTTCCTCCAACAGCAAATTCGATGTACGTGTTTCATGGGACATAACACAGATGCTCTTCAGATGTTGTCTTTCAGAAATAAAAATGAATAAAAGCACTGAGAAAATAGCTGTGAGACCTGAGAGTGAGGGGCAAAAAACACCCAGACACTGAAGACTCAATCCAACATCAAACTACTGTATCTGATCTTGTCCCATCACAACAAGAAGGGTAAATAGATTATTGCTGTTCAATCAGTTATCTGAAAATTGCTTCCCTCCACAGCTTTTGTACTACCTTTTAACAGCACGGTTTTTAGGGGTCTGGTGCCACGAGAAAACTGGATCTTCTAAAGTTTCTTGGTTTTTTGCAGCAGGGCATTTCAGAAACAATCCTGAAACCTGGAAGGGGGACCTGGATTTGCAGATGTCCTGGCCTCACCCACCACCACAAAAGGATCATCTCTGGGGCAGAAATCACTCATTTCACCTAAGAGGTGGACATGACTTTTTCCTGCTAAAAAGAAGATTCTGTACAGCCAGCACTAAGCTGCCAAATTATTACAAGTAAATCAACTGCAAATAAATGTCTTCACAATCCTTCCAGTTGACAGTGTGTACCAAGCCACGTTACAGTATTAAAATGTAAGTTAAATTCATCAGTAGAGAGAAAGAAATAAAACACTTTATATTCTCAAGTGTGATCCTGCAGAAAGCTGCTGCTTGGAAAGCGACTTTCCAGTAAATCCACCTGTCAAAATTCAGAACTGAAGTGAATTTTTTTTTTTTCCAGAGAATAGTGCTGCACCAAGACACCTGCAATTCCCTTCCAGTATAAAGGTATTTTTATATTCTATGCATGCAAGATGCTGGGAATTATGGAGCACAGTAAAGCTGCCTGATAAACTCTTACCTTAGGTGTGGTTTAGACTTGGATGGCTCAGGGCAAAGCCATTATACCAAAAACGAAAACGAATCCCATGATTTCTAACACAGGATGCTTTTAGCAGATACAGATTGAACTCAGCAAAGTGCACACATGTGGACAGCAAAAATACTGAGTTACCTAGAAACACCTCTACATGCTTACCTCAGCCTGCCAGGAGTATGTTGTGTAAAGGCCAAGAGCAGGAAGCTGAAGAAGCAGCAGCCCCCCAGTGTAGAAGGCTTAGCAGGATTTAGCTTTTGCTCAAGCACATTTTCCTGCTCTGCAGGAGGACAGGAGGTAATTGCTGTCTTCATAATAATTAACAAACCCACTCTTTACTGTTCTTCATCAATATAGAAAAAGACCTGCTGCCAGCCCAAAGGAGATATAACTCCTGGAACAGCCACAGCAGGTGACACTTTAGTTAGTGGTGGCACTAAGGAGGATGAAAACCCCTGTGAAGGCACTGACAGGCCCTGACAGGCTGGATCATACCTCTCCTTCCCACACCTTTCTCACCCCAACCTAACCCAGTGGGTTCTTTGGATCAATCTGTTTGGAGATACTTCCCTCTATCGCAGACCTGGCAGCAATGGGGGTTCCACAAAACCTATTCCCACTCACTTACTGAGCTTTGTTCCTGCAGCCCTGTGTAATTTCTCCAGAATACACCTCCTAGCAACCAACACCACCACAAGGATTGTACCTCTGCACCTTTCAGAGCTCTCATGAATTTCTATTTCATATTTCAATTAAACAATTGCCCTCTCACACCCTTTCCTGTAAGGCTGCTTTATGGGTATAAAAGATAACGTGCCAAATTCCAAAAATTCCAGCTGTGTTATGTTTCATCATTGTGTAGCTACAGCTCCTGATAAATATCTTTTTTCCCTAGGGGATTTTGAGTTATAACAATATTTGCCACTTACATACTACTTTACATCTTGAAACAACTGTACAAACGTGTACCTAATTAGTCTTCTAAATTTCTCAATGGGAAAAAATCTACAAGCAATTAAGATTATCAATAATCATTACTCTATTTATTTTTTAAATCCTAATGGCCTACTTGGCCCTGAGCATGAAGCAAAATATATCTGCCTCAAGGACTTCACAATCTGAACTGCGAAGAACTTGTTGAAGAACTGCCAAAGGCACACATTACATTGACAGCAGAATTCTGCTGTGTGCTCCCCAAATTCAGATGAAATCAAAAACCAAAGTAAATTTTCTGATGAAAAATCAAGTAATTTCCACACTAAACCAAAAAATATAACATCCAAATCCTAAAGTTTGTAATGGAAACAAGAACAGCAGGACCACTGGGTGCTTTATTTCACATGACATATGACCATTCAGGGAACGGAGTAAATTCATAAATCCAATTTAAAAAAGAAGAAAAGCAAACCAAATCTCACTAACAAAGAAGAAAAACCTCATCCAAGGTCCTGAAGAATCAGGCATTAAAATAACCAAGTTTTATTTACAAATCTGGTGATTGTTTTTCTTTTATTTTTCTAAAAAATGCTGATGCGACACAGAGGGTGTTTTATTAGTACTATCACAGAACCTTCTCCTGGGGCTGGATGAGAACCAAATACTGCACCTCTCAGCAACCATTAATGCAGTTGCTGCATGCACACTAAATTAGACACCACAGTTTCAGGAATCCATTTGAAACCAGGATAAATAATTCTCAAACTTGCAGGTATCATGTGAGACATTTTTGTGTCAGAGTTAAAATTCATACTCTGTGTTTTGTTTGCTAAACCTTATAAATGAAACAGATTTGTGCTGTTCACATAAGCAGCGTGAAATGTCAGGCTTCCTCTCTGTACAAGGATTGTAACACCAGAGGAAAAAGAATGGGATATCCTTCCTCCAAAAGTCAATATTCCAGCCTCAGGTGGGGAACAGGGCTGGAGGAGAAATATCCTTTCCAGGCAGATGAGATGCGGAGCTGCACATCAGGGTAGAATTATCCCACTCTAGGAAGTCAGTGAATGATCTCTTTGGGGCACATCCCTGCAGCTTTTCAGCTGAACATTTCAGAACAGACTCCCAGAATTAAGAGCTCAGCATAAAGAAAATTTCCAGGAGCTAAGTCCTAACCAAAAAAATCCAGCTTTATTACCGTTTGTTATCTTCTCATTTCTGCTGATATTTGAATCCCAGTGATTTCCAGTGAAAGCTAACCTGAAGACACATCTGAATGGTACACAGCCGAGTATCCCACACCCCCCCAGGAGGATTTGCCAGTGCAACAAGGGGGGATATTAATTTAAGAATTGCAGCCTGTGCTGCTCTAATACCTATCCCTATCACTGGGACAAATGCATTCCAACATATCACTTTAATATCTAGTGTGAACACGGCCTTGGGAGAGCAAGAAAATAGAGAGAAGATTATGTGCACTAAGGAGGTGAACCAGGACCACAGTAAACACCAGAAGTGTGTATTTTGAGTCACCATTCCTGGCGGGATTTAAAGGTGTGCAGACATGGCACTCAGGGATGTGGTCTAGTGGTGGGCTTGGCAGTGTTGGGTTAATGGCTGGGCTTGATCTTAAGGCCCTTTTCCAACCCAAATGATTCTCCAACTCAATGAGTCTGTATTCCTTGAAAATAAAAAAAAAACCGAGTCATCAGAAAAAACTGCAAAATAATGGAAACTTCCAAATGAGATATAGCAGCCTCCTAGAGCAGAGTCCTAAAGCACACCAGCATGTTTTATCTGAAGGCAAATTTCCCAACAGCTATCACAATTCACCATCTCCTGCAAAAAACTTTGTACATTTTTTCCCTATGCTAAAAATGCTGAGAGCTGCAACAGATTGAAATAGCTTAAACTAATATTTAAAAATTGATTATTGAATATTTCTGAGCTTTTAAATTTGCTCTGCTCTGCCTCTTCCAAAACACATACTGAAAACAAAACACCACCATCTAAAACACCAGGTTAGCTTAAAACAGCAATTGTCACTTTCCTTCATATGACAGATTCACTTATGCAAGAACAACTGACATCTTCTCAAAGTAAAATAGCACTTAAGAAAATAGCAGGACAGCCCTGGTACACAGAAAGTAATTTGAGCTAAGCACAAGCAACTATTGAGAAGGAAATGGTAACTGTTTAACAAATATTCCTTTTAGATTAACAGTTTCCTACTTATTTCCATTTTGTAGCTTGAATATGGTGATTCACTACTACAGAATTTAATTCAAACATTACTACTGGATTAATTCAAAAGAGCCAACCCTAGAATTACTTGTGAAGAGAGTTAATACAAAAGTTCAAGGGATACCAATTCTTTTGTTGTGTGTGAATCATCACACAAGCTGAGCTAAATTGAAAATACTACTTCAAGTAGTTTGACTTTGATATTAGTTAAACCAGCTTGGCCTCGGACATGGAATTTCATTGTGAAAAAAATTCCACTTGCAATACGAAGTTCAATGGACCTCTGGGATGTAGGGAATTGATCCCATTATGTTCTTATGTGATCTGCAGAGAGGGTTTTGCAGGCACTATTTTAATTACTGAAACTTGGAAGCCATAGGGAATTTCCAGTGGAAGCTGATGAAGAGGAAAAATTCCCCTCTTCCCATAGCCTAGGAAAGGGATTGTAGGAGACAAAGAGGCCTCCTCTCCACAGGAGAGACTTAGGAAGAAATTAAACCAGTGAACTGGCCTAGCTTCAGGTTTATCACTTGATCAGTGACCTTCCAAAGGACACAGCAGGGAGGGTGGGTTGGCAGTTCTCTTTCCTTCTCCTGCAAATCCGTTTCCCACATTACTTGGCTGCAGTTCCATAATGCCAGTGCAACATCTTGCCAACCCTAAGGACCTCCAGTAGCTTAGCAGGTTTCATCAGGAGACAGATAATCATCCTCTCTTGACCCACAGTGGTGGTTAAATTGGATGCTAAGATGATGTCAAAGGATAATACAAAAGAATTTTGTCTTCAGAAAAGGGTGCTAAGCCCACCCCTCTACTGGAGACCACCTCTGCGGTCTTTTCTCTAAAAGCCAGTGTTTTCCATCCCATGGATCATATCAACCTTCCAGTTTCAGATGCAAGGCTGCAGCAGAGGTTTCTCACCCTTCTTATCATACCAACCCCTTCTGCTCCCTTCATCTTAACATAGCACTGCATGGAAGGTGTCTGGAATTCTTTCTTGTGGTTTTAATCTGGGCTAACAGAACAGATCCCAATTTAGAAGCCTTCCTAAGTCTCATGATACCCTACCAGTTCACTGAACAAGAAACCTCAGCCACCACAGACTAACTCAGCAGTGAAAACCAACGTCTGGCACTAAAGTGGGCCCCAGACCTCTCTCTTCCACTTAGTAACTCTCCTCTCCAACTACACATTGCAGAATAGTAACTGGTACTTCAAATTTGGGCATTTTCTGCACTGTAGCTTTTAACATCACTAATGCCTCCTCCCTCTCAATATGGTGCAGGGAATGACAAAAGGATTAAGAGGTTTGGGGTTTGAGAAGGAAAGAGGTGGATGTGGCATCACAAAGCCCTTGAGGTGTTTGTGATACTTGTAAGGTCACGTCCCCATCGACACCCAGCTCCATAAGAAAAGCCCAAGTCATGTAAGCTGGACAACCACTCCTCTTCAAAAGAATCCATTTTCCTTGAGATTTCCTCATGAGATGACTCAGGCAGGTTCCACACAGGTGTGGAAACCAGACCTTCTGCTGGTTAACTCTGCCTTCAACAGAAATGTGTTGATTTACATCAACTTGGAACCTGCAGTCTCAGTTATGGGCTGTTTTTCCTCTTTGTTACAAAAACAAAAAAGCAGAGAGAGAGAGAGAAAACCAGATCCTGCTTCATAAAATTCAGTATGCAATACATCTACTTGGACACAGACTCAGGCTTTTATTTCCTCGAACAACAATAGTTTAAAACGTCCCATCTACACCAAGCAGATACATCAGTACATACTGTTCATAACTTTCAGTTCTTCCTCACTCTGGTCTCTTGGTACTGTTTGTTTCTCCTAACTCATCATTTCAGGTCTAAAATTATGTTGGAGACCCTTCTGAACATAGCAAGCACTCTTTGCTGCATCTGTAGATTTGCTGCAAGTTATTTTTAAAAATAACACAAAGAAATCCTCAGTTCAGAAGAGGAGGCACATCAATTGACTGAAGAGGCACAGGAGTAAGCAAAGCCACCTAGGTCTAAAAGGCATTTCATTTGATTTCTTTAGTCCTACCATTTCTTGCATATAGACTATGTAGACTACACAGAAACATTTAGACTTAAGGCTGGTGTGGACATGTGGGTCTGGGAATCTAAAATGTTGGCTGGCACCTCATCTTTATCCCAGGGGGGCAGTTCCATACAGAAATTGGTTTTTCAAGGCAGTTCTGAGAAGGGAAGCAAAGGATATTTCTGTTGCTGCTATACTTGGAACCACTATCACATTCAAAGAAATAACAAAGGACATGGCATTCCCATTTCCTGTGCAGCAGCCTACCTCTCCTAGACATTTTCCAAGTATTAATACATGCTCTTGGGAGTGTGGATATAGGCACATAAAAATGTAACTCCTATGACATTAAGAAATAAACCAAAAAAATGCTCCCAGCTTTTATTTAGTGCATAAGACACATTACTTGAGGGTATATATGAAAGAGAGAGCTAAGAAAATAGCTCATTCATTATTTAAATTGGGGAATGGACTCAGAGAGGTTTTATTAATGTTCAAAGAAGTGAAAAGCCAGAATCTCCTTATGCAGACGATATCTGTCTAAATCCTGTTTACAGCACAGACATTTGACAACACTTTTGAAGTTCTAAATTATTTCTATAGTGTAGCAGTACTTCAGGTAATTTTTTTTTTCCCTTATGTATTAAAAACAATCACGAAAATATCCTTCCAAGGTCACTTTACCCAATTCCTCATATAAGATAAAATGACAAGTCCATAAATCATTGTAACAGTGAAGTATTGTAAAATGTATCTTGAGTTCAGTACCACATCTTGCAGTGAATCATCTTCAATCAATTAACAGATTACCTTAATTCAACAAAATCCAATACCTGCATTTTCCTGATTAATACCTTTTATACATCTGGAGTTCTGGTAATTATATATAGAAATTAAAGATGGATTGTACATTTGTGGATACAGAATGCGAGGGCCTGTGAGAGTGGCAGAAATCTCCCTTAAGGAGAGAATTGTCATAGCCTGAGCTGTGCATATTATATACAAAATTAGGATTCCTGATTCACCTGGATTCATCGTGGCCTAAATGCTGTCAGAATAAAAGGCTTGACATCAAGATTTCTAAAATACATACATGCTGGGCATATAGTATAGTATATTATAGTATGTCCTCACAGGTTTCTGTCTGGGATAGGGCATTGCAGTGGAAACGTCCCTACATCTCTGCTGACCTGCCCAGAAGTCCAATGGGATTAATTTGAAGGCACCAATTTCAGCAGAAACCACTATAATTCAACCTAAAGGGCAGCTGCCTCCACCAGCTCAGGACAGATGATGGATTCTGCCAAACAAACCGAGCACTCACACACATCTTGAGATGAGAAAGAGCTGGAGCTTCCTGCTGGAGTGACTGCTTCCCTTTAGACCTAGTTCTATGCCAAACCCTTCCAAGTGCTAAGGATGGACCTGACTGCTGCCCAGAAAAGGAAACAACAGCTGTAAATTCCCCAAGGAAGTGCTGATTAGCCCAGTGTCTTGGAGTGACTTTTTGATGTGTATCCCCTATCACCACTCTATGCCCAGAAGATGAATTCTGTGCCTTTAAGCCTGGGTGCAAAAGAAAAACTGAGCGAACTTTTCAAAACAATTGCTCAAGAACACACAGCTCTCTGCTCTGGGCTCGGCGGCAGGGAGAGGGGAGAGGTGACCTTGCTTTCCAGCCAGCTTCCAGCTTTTTCTCTCCGGAGAGAGTTTTCTTGGGACTTTGGGTTTGTTT
>VZRO01001319.1:1106073-1214261 GCA_013397915.1 Daphoenositta chrysoptera
CCCGAACCTGGTGGTGAGGGGAAGGGGTGGTGGTACCTTGCCTTTCCCTCGGAGGATATTCTCCTTTAAATTTTGGCCAAACCGGCACACCCAGTCTGAGGAGGGCATGAAGAGAGCTGAGAGCATCCGAGTGTCTAGGGCAGGAGAGCCAGAAGCAAGATGAACACATGGAAGTGGAAACTCCAGACGGCAGGAGAAGAGAGGGAGCTGGCAGAGAGCGGAAGGGGAGCACTCAGAGCTGCCGGTGCTGGAGGATGGAGACACACAGATGAGCCTTTGTCCTGCAGCAACAGAGCCCTGACTTGAATTGAGAGGACTTCCTTCTGTGGACTGTGATTAAATCCCACTACACTGAAATTCAGGAAAACTCAGCAGCACTCAGAAGATGCTCCAGCAGACTGGAAATTATAGTTCTGCCTCACACTGGACCTTTCAATGCTGGGCAACAGCAGGAGCCAGGACACTGGGAAAACACTGCTATGAGGGCAGTGCTATGTGTAAAGCTGGGGCCAGTTTTAAACTTGATTGTACAATTAGGGACTTTGCTTTGGCAGTTTAGAGGCCAGAAGAGCTGCATGTAAAGGACTCACGGCAGGGTACCCAAGAAAATGGGCACCAATCAAACACTTATCCCGATCTAAAGTTTACACTGCTGGTATTCAAACCACCCCCTTCCACACAGGCTTCCTTCAGTGTACCCAATCCAGCAATCACTGGAGGCAAGGCAGATGTATTTGTAGTTATCTCTGACTTGTAGCCATACATTTAACTGGTAAAAGCATAGTTATTTGAAACTATACACCAAAATACACAAGAATTGCTACAAGAGTGAACTCACCGAGGGCTGAACAGACCTGGGGAAACTCCAGCCTGCGCACCTCAGGTATTTCACTGCAAAAACCCTTCAGTGTTTCTAAGGTTCAGAAGAGAGGGCAGCTTCAATATAAATTAACATGGAGAGGAGCTTGAATTTACCAGAAAAAAAAAAACCAAACTAGAGATTCAGACAACAAACTTCAGTGTACCTCTGAAGTTAATGAGAAGGACAAAACCAAGGTTATACAATGTACTACAGAAACTATTTTCTTCACTCTCATGCATGCAAATATTTTTCTTGGGCAAGTAACTGACTTCCAAGTAAACACAGTCTACCAAAATAAACAGAATTTTTCTAATTGATTAGTCTTTCAGATTTTCCATGTTTTCCTATCCCAACAAAACTCGCATTAACAAGGCAATGTAAATCAAAATAGCCATATCAATATTAATAACATGAAAATGAAAAGGAAATTTAACATTCTAAAGTCTTAGAATTATCTAATCGGTAAGTAAAATTCTATTATCCTGCTTTAATGAAGATATTATACACTCATTTTCCTTGGATGCTCATAATCCTAATTACTGCATGCGTGGGTGAGCCCTGGAATTATTTTTAATAGACGTTAGTATATGTATTTGTTCCCCACAGGCAATAGCATATTTATAAAAAAGCCACCTCCCATCAGCAGAAAAAGAAAAGTAGAGATAGAAGCTATTACAACAAAGCAAAGCAACTCTGAAGACAGAATTTTAACAGAACTTAAATCTAATTCTTTTTTCTAAGCCCCTTGGGAATATCATCATCACAGACCTTTTCTAATTTAGCTACCAAAGTGTCTAAACTCCACTCTTGGCAAATGCTACTCATATAACAGGCTCAAGTCTTTTGAGCCACTCCTTATGCTAGGAAATACATCATTTTTTCAATTTCTGAGGAGCTTTACATACTTACAAGCCGAGACAACCGCAAGGCAGTTGGTAAAATATGACATCAGTTTCCTTAACACTTGCAAAGCAACTCTGACAGGATATTACAGGAACACTTTATGCCTTTAAGTCTTCTGTTGAAACAGCTGCCAAGAGGAGTAGGTGATTAAAGAGCCATTATTCACATTATTACTATTTAAAGGAAAGCCAGCAGGAATTACAGCACTAAACCCCTCAGCAGTGTATATATAATAGACTGCTATCATTATATACATAGGCACGTGGCAGTAAGTCAATTGTATATCGAGCAGTATACAGAATATGTATTTACACACATATGGATAAACAGTGTCAGCAAAAGCCTCCCAGCTCAGCCCCAGATGAGGAACTCTGTTGGCTTCAAAGGCACAGGAGCAGCAAGCACAACCGACCTCATACCAGAGCTGAAAGGGGATACAAGAAAAAAAAAAGCAAGCACAAGGCTGTCTTTCCTTCTTATGTTCCCTCTGGTTTACAAAGGAACTCTCCACACAGATATGAGAAAGTATGTTTTTCAAAGACAGTCAGGAATGTGGAGGGTAAGGTATGCAGACAGGCTTACAGATCTGGCAGAACAAGCCATCAAAGGTTTCAGTCCTGGTGACACCTGCATAGTTCTTCCACCTCTTCTACCCTGAGTTGTGTCAACTCACTCAGTGCATGCTGAGCTGTGTATTCATTCCAGTGCCTTGCTGGCTGTGTCAGACTTCTCCTGGTTACTGCTGGTCTCCGAAAGCACAGCTTATTCCCTGGCTCTCTCCAATAACAGATTTAACACTTATCCATCACACTTTTAACATCCTGTAGAACCTCTTTAGGGAGCTTGGATATGTAACTCTCTGGATCCCGACTTTAAACTCACGAAATACATCTTACACCTAGTTTATTCTCACATTAAAGCAAAAACAATCTGTGTTAAAGAAACTTAATTGTTAAAACACAGAAAGACTTAAAGAATAAACACCATTGACTTTACATACTGCAGTTGTACAACATCTCATATGGGACACAGGAACTCTTTAACACATTCAGTGTCTCCAGTCCACAAGAGGCCACCGAGCCGATCAAAGGGATGGAGCACCTCTCCTATGAGGAAACGCTGGGAGAATTGGGACTGTTCAGACTGGGGAAGAAAAGGCTTTGGGATGAACTAACTGGGGCCTCCCAGTGCCTAAAAGGAGCCCACAGGAAAAATGGAGTGAGACTATTTACAAAGGCCTGGAGTGACAGGACAAGGGGGAATGGCAGGAAGGAATTCTTCCCTGTGAGGGGGGTGAGGCCCTGGCACAGGCTGCCCAGAGAAGCTGTGGCCACCTCATCCCTGGAAATGCCCAAGGCCAGGTTGCGTGGGGCTTGGAGCAACCTGGGATAGTGGAAGGTGTCCCTGTATGCTTTAACATCCCTTCTAACCCAAACCATTCCAGGATTCTATATCCTTGTAGTTATATAATAGGTAGATAATAAAATAAAAGTTATTAATAACAGCCTGTAAGTCAAGCATAATTTTCGATATGAACAGCAAATCTAGTTGAGAAATCTATAGAGCAGAAATAAATTTCTAAGTCTCCCTGCTCCTCACTTTCCATGTAAACTCCACCTTACCTTTTTCACTGTGCTTGTGAGTTAGAACTCTTTGAACACCAGCCCCCACTTCACTTCTCCAGTACCACATTACAATAGCCTTGCAGTCTTAGGTACTGTTTTTTTAGATGCAGATTAGTTTACATGTGGGTAATTTATCATTTAATTACTCAGTAATAATTGGAAAAAGATCAAATGATTTCTCCCTTTATAGATCAGATAATTAATGGTTATTTCTATGGTAATTTGTCAAGGCACAGCTGGAAGAATTAGACAACTATTCAGCTAGAGTGCACATAATCATTTTAGCATTAACATAATCTGAGTGATACAAGTATTTCTGCAATTATACACAGCTCCAAGAGCCCTCACCCCTCATCTACAACGACCTAAGTGAGTACCCATTTTTTAAGCTGTCCCAGTGGGCACCTGGAGGGAGGGGAGGGGTTAGCAGTTTAGCAAAATGGAAAATAAGTAAAACTAATCCTCTAATAGCGATACATGATTGCCCTTGAAAATTGAAATTGCAGTTCTGCAAAAAGGGAAGAAGGGCAGACTGCAGAACCAGTGAGCTGTAGGGGCTCAAGAGCACCTCAGGCTCCAACGTGTGATCAGCAGATCCTGCCCAGTGGGAGGGTTTTTCTTCCACTACAAGTAAGTCTTGGTAAGAAAGCTTTTTGACTATTCATGTTTGTGACAAATGTATTTGGCAGAAAGACAAATTCTATGAGTTCCTCCCTTGGTTCACTTTATCTTCAATTTGTTTGTTGTTTTTAACTGCACTGTCTACTTAGCAGAATAGATTTAAAAAGAGAGGTGCATTTGTTTGCTCTGCTCTGCCAAAGACAAATGTATTCAGACAACAAGAAGTTACCTTCAGGTAAATAAAATAAAATTTTAAAAAAGAAACAAAGAAAGACAACACCAGAATCATGAAAACTATAAACACAAACAGAATGCAAGATTCCAACCTAGTCACGCAAACCCAGTGAACTCAGCTCAGTTCTGCCCAGGCCACAAACACACAGGTTAAAAACCATAAAAACCACACTGTCAAATCTACTGTCACACTTCTCCATACATCCATGCTTAATATATGGCTTTTATAGTCACAGGTTCAATTAATTTTGAAACTACTTTCTAGAAAGCTGAAGATTATTATCCATGTTTCTCATGTAACAAGATTCACAGTATTCCACTATGACCAGAGGAGAAAGGCTGCATATTCAAACTGAGTTTTACAGGAGTGAATTTACAGCACCAAACCTGGGACTTTGCACTTGCAGAGAAATCGGTAAAGTCCTGCAAAAGGCCAGCCTTTGGACTCTTAAATTTGTCCTGGAACAACAGGCCAGGAATGAGCATCAGATGCATTCAAACTCCACCTAAATACATTATTTACAACTTTTTACTACTGTAAGCAGTGAGATGCAGAATTCACCAGGAATACCATCTTCTGTGAACTTCACTTCAGTAATCAACTTCTACCTTTCTTTCTTTCTTATCAGTCAGTTCTCTTTATTAAAAAGCATGCGATAGATATGATTAAGAGTTTGTGTGTAAACTAGACAATGTACAAGAAAATGCTGAGTAAAACAATTATGTTGCCTTTTCACTTTTTCAAAGGCCCAGAAAAATGATTGTAATTTGATCTTCAAAATGAGCATCCTATTTTTGAAAAGGGAAGAGTTATAATAATTTAATTTTTTCTGCATGAAAAGCAATTGATACTGGCACAATATTAGTACAAAGTGGACATCAATATCTTAAATCTATATATGCCCCTATACTGGTGTCTATTTATAATACTAGTAATTTAGAATACAGCGGGCCACTTACACTTCTAAAGTGTGTAAAAAAAAACCTGTCAAGCAAAAAACACCAAGTTAAAAAACAAAGCCATTCACATGATGCAATTCCTTAGGTCCTTCATAAGTAAAGGCATTTTATAAAAACAACAATGATCACTATACTGCTTTTCCCTGCAAATTTGCAGCAGAACTACACAGGAAAGACCTCCTGCGTGCTGAATGCCAGCTGCTGGATTTGTGGGAAGCCAAGGGCCACTTGGACCACCAGATCTGTCAGGGACAGACACAGCCCTAAGATCCCCATCCCATTTTCCTTTCACTAGGATTAGAGGCATTCAGCCACATTCCCACAGACTCTTATCTAAGTGAGTACAATTAAATACACACCGGAAGATTTTATGAAACAACAGGAGGACATGCTTGAATGCCACACTATGTGAAAAACCAGCACCTGCTAGTCAGAGAAATTTCAAAGGAACTGGATGAGGGGAGACAGACACTGGGTTGGTCAAGTCATTAGTCTCATAAATGAAAAAAGATCACCATAAGAATATTTTTTTCCTTTTTTTTCCTAGAGCCCCAGCTCTATAGATTCTCATTCAGAGTAGAGCAAGGCTCATTAAAAGAAACAAGACTGAGGAAATGTGCCACAGAATCACAGACCACGGGAGGCTGGACAGGAGCTACTGGAGGTCACCAACCCCCGCTGCACAAGCAGGGCCAGCAGCCCAGGACCATCTCCAGAAGGCTTTTGAAAAAGCCCTGAGGATGGAGACTACACAATCTCTGTGGGCAACAAAGCAATGGTCACACTCACAATTAAGAACTATCTCCTTAATTTTTTATCCCTTGTCCTGGGTTAGCCTGTTGAATAGCCCCACAAAAACAGGATCGATGGAAGGTAAACAGCGGGAGACAAGTAGGACCTTCCTCTGTCACCAGCAGAGAGCTACTAAATTGCCTCTTACCATCTGTGAAAATAGAGCCTCGAAATGGATCAGATGAGAAGGGAAAGTATCACTTATATAGCACTAAAATCTCCTAAAATATATATAGAATACCAGTTAAATAAATCTGAGAAGGAGGAACCCACACTGAACAGGGCAGAAAGGAAATAATGGTAAAATGCACTATAGCTAACGTCACAAAAGGAGACTGACTTACTTAGCTGGATAAATCAAATGAAGGAGATATGAATGCTTATAGTGTTAGGTGGATTAAATTATAAAAGCAAGACAACAACACTGCAAAACCAATCATGGCTATCTCTCATGATTAAACCTGAAATCTGAAAGACTAACGAATAATGCGCGTGAAAGGTTTCACAAATTAATTTGACTTAAAATTGAAAAGACAAACCCCTGTTTTTTGAAGGAAATAAATTGCTCAGATGCAACAGAGAAGTACCAAACTCTGTGGGTGCCTGTGCCAATACAGATCCCAAAACGAGCACCTCTTCTGCATTCCTGAACCCGCAGCACACTCTAAAACAAGCGTAAGGTTAGACAAAGTTACAAATAGAACACGACCTAATTCACATATCTTTGCAACAGACACTTTCCAGGGACTGCTATAAACTTGCAGGATTTATTGTAAGAGTTCCTGCTATCTATTGAAGCATCTGTTCACTCTACAGACAAAGATCTGAATGAACTCTTCATGACCTCAACAGTTTGGGGAGATTTTTCCCCTCTATTTCTGCTTTTTCTTTGGGTTTTGCTTTCTCTCCCTCTGCTGTTCCTCACCATAAAACAGCATTTTGAATGTGATTACCATTCCACAGTAAGGCTGCGGTCCTGAATGCCTGAAACCTCTAAGTCAAACATTCAGTGAGATCCACTGCTCTTTCTCTCCTTGCTGAAGAATGTGTTCTCTGTGCACTCTGGGCAGGTGAGATCAGATACCCCTTCCACAGAACTCAGCAACCAATTACCAAAAAGAACAAGGACTGGAGTCCAGGCTTCTCTCCAACATTAATCTCTCGAGATAACAGCTGCTGTGGGAAAAGCAACAAGGGAAAATGTGGGGCTCTAAAGCAGCTTCTTTTCACAAAGGAGAGAGCTGGAATTTCCTTGAGGTTGTGAACTTCAAGGCTCAGTGTATCTTTTGTAAATGGGTGGATTCTGCAGTAGAACTGCAGACCTGGTGTGCTGTGAAGCATGCTAAGTTCTTTGGGGAACAGAGCTGTACAAATCTAAAACTTTTCCACTAGCAAGGTAGGCCTGGATGTTGTTGGCATGTTTGGTTGAAGCAATCAGATTTAGGAGATAGGAGTATGAACATAGAATTATGAAGGTTCGCCAATATCATGTCCTAAAAAAGATTAAGTAGTAGACACAGAAGTAACTCCATAGAATTCCTGAAATTTTTCTAAATAAAAAAATACACAACTGACACCAAATCCAAGTTAATTTTATCTACCATCACTGAATATCAAGAAATTTATTCCTTTTGTAAGCCAAGCCTTCAGCAACTGCTGAGCAATACCAGAGAGCTTACTCTTACAAGTGTATACCTAAGTAATTCCTTCAACAATATTTAAGTATTACATGACACACAGTTAATGAGATTATTTTTGCACAGAAAACTCCTCAAATTTTATTTAGCTTGCAAATCCCCCTTGTTTTTTTAATAGAAGAAGAAGCCAACAAATCAAGAAATTTAGCACTCACTTGCAAACCTTTTGTGGTTCCTTTCATTGTAAAAGGAGAGTGAATTCCTAATGTTTAGATACCAGCATTACATTAATTTTGGGGGGATCAGAGACTTGTACCAAACTTCCACAAATCCTCCAGACACTTTATCAACACAAGGCACCCAGAAGAATTCTCTTGTTGAGCACACCGGTGAGATAATGGACCTTCACAGGCTGGTCAAGCACAACTGATGCATCTTGAGGGCCTTATTTAATCCTAGCTCCACCAGAAACAGACATCCAACAGCTCAAATAGCTCCTGGCTGAGGCCGCAGTTTTGCACAGCTGGCTTTCACCTCCTTGCCTCATACTCCAGCTGAAATATGAAGTCCTGACTCACAAGAACATCAAGAAAACCTGACTCCAGCCTGGCTGAGAGAGGTTAGGTTCAACACATCAGTATGTGGATTTGCCTGCTGAAACAGAACTGGAATACTTTTGGAAGGTAGAAGTGGATCTATCACAGAATTTATGGATGATGTGATAATCCGATCAGCCCAAAATTCTGATCTCAGTCACCACATCCTTCCAAAGTTAAAAATAATAATGATTAGACATAATTCAAGTGAAATGTTTCTCAAACTGTGGTAGCTTGACAGGAAATGAGCATTTCCCATTCAACAACGAATGGCTGGATACCTCGTTCCCAGTTAGAGAAAACATGCCTTCACGGAAATATTAAGCAGTTCTTTGGATCCATTTAAACTCCTAATTGATTTTCCTTGCTTGGTAAGAGCTGTTAAAGACCATCCGTTCATCCATGCCTGAACTTACTGAGAGTGTCACAAACAGAATGGTTCTTGTCTTGGCAGTGAGACCTCCAGAGTTCAGCAATCTTTCCCAAAACCTGTTTTAGTCAGAAGGGATTAGTTCTGTGGGACTCAGCCCTGAACTGCAGAATACCTAATTTTTCTGTATCTGAAGCAAAACTATGCCCTGGGAACTCCACTCGTGTAGCCAGGTAGCTGACAAACTTCTTTTTCATTATAATAGCCCATCATTAAATGCAAGATGGAATATTTCATATAGTACTTTGTATCCAAAATGCAGAGCTAACCAGATGCCCCCTCATCCTGCCTAAGTTAAATATCCGTTTTTCTCCATACTAAATCATAGCAGCAAACTCAAAGACTGCCAAAGGTTTGACTTTTTCATACTAACCAAGGGAAAGAATCAGAGACTGAATCCTAATAAAATATTTGTTCATTAAATTCCACCTGCAGGATAACTTCTATTTAACTTAAAATAAAGCTGTTATTGCAGATACCTTAATGACTTCATATGCACAGTACTTACAATGCAAAAAAAAAAAAAAAGTTTCCTCCCTCATTTTCAGCTCTTCCAAAGAGAACTGCAGTTTGAGTATTTTAGGGTGAGTGCTTCCCCTTAAAGTATTTTGTGAATCCTGTTTCCTGACACAGAAAGATGTCTTAGTTTTATTTATATCCTAACTGTGACAACTCAGGAAGATTACCAAGTTCGTTAAGCTCGCACACTTTCTGTGTATTAATTAGGTTTTCCGCTTGGTTTGAGGATTTAAAACACGAGCATGTTCCACAGCAAAAACATAGTGTCAAATTAGTGTGTTTAAGACTCGCAGTCAGTATCAATTATAGGATACGAGAATTAACAACATCTTTATTAATATATTAATGTACTCTGATGCATTAATGTATTTTGATGGAAAAACTATCAAAGGCCTGAACTGACTCATGTAGCTTTCAAATACAGCCTCAAGCTCACTTTCAAATTTGAATAAAGATCTTGTAGGAGGCTTCCTGGACTGATGAATAGTAATTTTTTATTTCTATGGTCAACTTCAGGGGAATCTGTTGTTCCCAGAATAGCTGAATAACTGACAATCATCACTGAGGTTGGAATGGAACCCTGGAGACCATCCAGCCCAAGCCTCTGCTCACAGCACGGTCATCCAGAACAGGATGCTCAGGGCATTTTCACTCACATATTGAGTATCTCCAAAGTCCACGGGGACTCTGCAGCCTCTCTGGGCCACCACCTCAATATGAAAAGGTTTTTTCTGGTGTTTCAACTGATTGCCTTGTATTTCCATTTGCAGCCAGGTTCACAAGCCTATCTGTAATTCAATTCACCTGCCTTTTTTAACAGTTTCTGCCACAACTCTTTTCATATCCTATTGCTGGTCTTCAGTGCAATAAGGTAGATTTGGTCAAAGTTTATTCTGCAGTGCTTGCGAAATTAGAGTATTTAGGGCTCGTATTGCTAAATCTTAGATATGTATTTAGCCTCAGAACAATGGTATTTATCATCAGTTATAGCCTAGAAACTTCCACAACTTGGAAGCACCAGTTAATTAGCAGAAAGCCTTCACATAGTAACCCTGAGCACTGTCAGAGCCCATATTTCAACACAGCCAAGAACCAAACTGAAAGATTTTAAATGCCTACTGACCCTCAGAGCTGCCATTTTCCCCTCCTCCATGTTAAATACCCTAATGATAGAAATCTCTTTCTTTTGCACCTTCACAATGAAGCAAGTAATGCATGAACTTACACAGATAAAACCAGTATTCATCCCTATTAATGCAATCTCTATCTAAACCCCAGTCATTTAAAATGGCTCTTCAATATAATTTAAGATATTCTGCCCTTCCTCCAGATCCACGGGTTGGAAACCAAGCCAAAAGTTTGAAAAACCTTATTCATCAATCATCTTTAAAAAATAAAGCATCTGCAGATTTTGCTGTACCTATTAGCACAATCTGGATCAAAATGAAGTCCTCCATCAGCTTCTGAACTGCAAAACATTCAATGAAATCTCTTAGTCCACTATTAAATTCTCTTACAAGTTTCCCTTGGGGACATCAAGTTCTTCAGTTCACATAGAATATTTCAATAGTCACTATGAAGTAAAAGGAATTGGACAAGTAGCTCTAATTTTCATGAAAATCTAGATGATAACTTTGTCAAAACAGTTCCAATGCAGTAACTAACAAAGAAGTTGAAAGCCTAATTTGTAATATGCTTTCACTGCATATTAAAAAAGCCAGTGTGTCAAACAAAACACTTTTTCTTATAAATCATACTTTCAAACATTCAGAATGTTTTATACAGCAGTGCAAACATCCCATGGTAATATTGCATTCCCATAGCAAGCTAAGTATTTCACCAATAAAAATCACAGAACTTTATCTCAAATTTCATTACACTTAAACGTCTCAACATATTGAATTTGTCTACAGAAATATTCTTCCAGTCTCCACTCCTTGCATTCAAGTGGAAGCACTGTCCTTCAAGTGCTGACTTTCCTGCAATAAAAAGAGATTTTATTTCTCCCTTACTTTGTTTCCTTGCAGTACATCAGGGCAGGAGACAATAGGTATGCTGCTATAATTTGATTTTTGTTTGATTCACAGCATACTTAGGTCAGATGTTGAAAGCTCGAAAGTAAGGACACATTAGAAAGTTGACAATCCTATTTTTAAACCTCTCCTGCGAGTGATGTACTTCTCCCTAGACATACTGCAGTCTGCATTAAAAATAAATGTATCTGGACTACAAAGACAACAATCCTGGCTTGGTAGAAAACTCCTTGTTATGAGTCTTTCTTTCCTGACAGGTAAATGCCTTCAAAGTTTCATTAGCAAATGAAGCAAGAGTGCTGCAAAGTCTCCCATTTGTGCAGAGAACAGTTCAGCCTCTCCATTCTGTTTGCTCATGTGTTCTGTGAAGAGATCTATATTATATCTCAGTAATAAACAGAATTCGTAATTCTGTCTGGAGAGAGATGCTTTTATTATACAGACACATGCTAGGGAAAGCAAAAGGCATTGTATTCCAGTTGCAATTAAGAATGCTCTGGACAAGTATCATCACCATAATATTATTTCACAAACTAAAAAAGAACATAAAAGAAATCTGAGTACCACAAAAACCCCAAGCCAAAACACCTTAACCCCAACCACCATCTGAGAGAGAAAAATATGACAGCCAGATAGAAGGCAGGATGATTAGTTTTATCTGCAAGCCGGCAAATTAAACAGCTTAAAACCAAAATTATTTTTATGCAACTGTATTGCGAAGCTTCATATGGCCACATACCAACACACATCAGCTACTCTGAGGCATGAAATATTCAATACTGGACACTGACCAGGATCTGGATCATAATACACAGTTTAGTTACACAGATTACACAGAACTATGTAGGACTCAATCTCACCAGCCACAGATGTACATACCACACTGGGACTTCAAGGAAAAGACAAACCAATGTTTCTCATAAGAGCAATTTAGTGGCTTGTGACTCTTTTTTAAAAAATAGTCATTTGGAATTAAATATAAACTTAAGCATGAACTTTGCCACTTCAAGACAGTGATGACGATATTAAGATAATTTTTTGAACACTATGCTTCAATTAATGCAGCAGAAACATTAGACCTTTATGCAGAACAGAAAATAACCCAACCACCTTTTTCAGGGACCACAAAGAACCACGTGTCTCTCAGAACAGCTTCTCCAAATTCCAAAAGGAAAAGCAGTCATGTTTCAAAGATCCTGATTTGAGTTGTAGCAAATACTTTGCATTAAAGCAACCCAATCTTTCTTAACTCTTACCTCCTAATTCTCAACAAACACGCTGCTGTAAAACTACAAATGAAGAAAGGGAAAATATTAACACAAGATGGAAGGGAAGAAGTTTCCTGTTCTGCATTCTCCCCTGCCCAGCAGACGTCAGGCACTACGTGAAGGGGGAAGAGCAAATGAAGCAAGTAATGCGATAAAAAGTGCAAAGTCCTGTGGCAATTCACACAAAATTCTTCTGGTTCTGCCATCTAAAAGTTATTTTATCGACTCCTTCAGCATTCTGTGTTAAATGTAAAGGAAATCTCAAATCACTAAGACCATTCAGGCTCTAAAAAAGCACAACAAAATCACAACAAAACGACTGAGGAGTGATCAAGGCAGCTGCCTCCAACCCTGTACATACAATAGATGAACACAGCCAACAATGACAATCTCTCCTTGCCTGGAGGCTTTCCAGCCTAACACCTCACTTATTTTCTAAGTTGTACTGGGAAATGAGACCCCTCTGTGACAATTACTCCCTGCAGAGAGTTATTGAAACAGAACAGTGTCGGAGAGGCTCAGTTATAAAGCAACAACAGTTATATTTGTATTGCACACATTGATTACTTTGCAAACCTATGTACTTCGACTGCTGAGAAGCACCACCACTGAAGCCATTCAAAATGATATAACAAAGCCTAAAATACTGTATATTCTTCATTCTTACTACACAGAAGGACAAAGAACAGATACAAAATTAAAAGCAGGAAGTGACCCTATTTTTAAATCACTGACACAATCACTAACATCAGACATACATGAGCAACTGTATTCCCATTAGCCAAGATACTCAGAAACAGGTGAGGAAATAATACACAATTACTTAAACAACCTCCATACTTGAAGGGGTGAGAGGATTTAATCAGGTGAACCACAAAGTAGCACCATAAACCATCTATAAAAATGAGTCTCAGTGGTTAGAGGTACATAATGAAAACATCTCTTCCCTGACATGCCCTAAGTGGATCACGGGAAAGGCGACAGCGCCTGTCTGAACACAGCCTGGAAAAAAGGCCAGAGGATGAAACAGCTTCCCAGTGATTCTGAGACAGTCTGCTCAGTTCTGAAGGCACAGTTATATAATTGAACCTGAAAGAATATTGTTCTCATCACTGAGCCTTTTGGGCTGGGTTTGTTTCCCCTTTGCTTTTCCTACCCAAAGAAAGATCTGTATTTTGTAGCAGGTGAAAATGGCATTAAAGTTTATGATCTCGAGTAGACAGAGAACGAGACTAAAAAAGAAAAAGGGTGAAAGATTTTCTTTATGCTACCCTTTTAAAGAGATCCTACTTCTACTGTGAGCACACTGGCATTTTCTTTCTTATTCTTTAATTAAATAACCACTGCTAATTTAGTATTTCCTCATTTCAGAACCTGCCAGTTAAAATAACGCAAGTTTATTACTTTAAGTTTACATTACAGTGAGCAGCTGTATGCACTTAAGAGTTCTCAAAAACACTCCACATAGGTATTAATAGCAGAAGTTTGCATTAGGTTGACCTCAGACCCCTAGTCATGCAGAGAATTACTAAAAACACCAGGAAATTCTTAACTACTTGTATTTTGCAGACATAAATAGCATAACAAGTGACACTTTATCTTGAACCACCTTAACACAGGACTCTCATCAGAAAGTTCATTTCAGTCAAAAGCACTGACTGAGATGTAAATTCTAAAACCATAAGTACAGGAATTTTGTATTTTAAATCCATTCCAGCCATGTAGAATGACTGGAATATTTGCTGCAGAACACTTACAGCACTATGGCTATTCCACTTGGCTCAATGTGTTCCAAAAATGACAGGACCCTCAACATCCCTTTGATACTGCACAATATTGTTTAAGTGCTCAATTCTAAATATGCACCAGTATGAGTATCTGCAGGTAAAAAGTGATCAAGGATTTAACTACAGTGATCAGTTTTGGACAAGGGGTTGAAAAAAATATTGGATGAACAGAGTATATTATTCAAATTTCAAAAAACAAACAAACAAGCAAACAAAAAACCCCAAACCAAAGCAAACCAACAAAAAAAAAAATCAAACCACTAAATTAATTAATTTTGAGAAAAGAAAAATCCTTTTGACAACCTTTTTGGGGTCTAGGACACCAGAAGTACTTTCCTGGGGAGGGTGGGTGGCCACAGTAAAATAAAATGCATTTTATTCCCAATGTATATAAAAACTTTAAAATGGATCTTTTTAATTGGGAATTTTTTGTCTTTGAAAAAAAAATTAGAAACTCATTCTGAAGATCTACCAAAGAAATCATGACAAAGTTACCATTTACCAGGCTGCAAAAATCTACATGTATACATTATGATGAATTTCTATACCTGTCCAAACTAAACAATCATTTTGTATCCTGAAAATAAGACATTGGCAGCTTATCTTGTTAAATGCAAAAAAGCTGTTGTATTCACTATATTTCTTCCAGCAAAGCCTGTCACATCTCATTAAACAATATCATACCATGATACACTCAGAAATAAAAAAGCAATAAAACTTCATAGCTTAATTTCTTCTGGGGGAGACACTCCTGATTTATGTAGCCTTCCCCACAAAAAAGTGACACCTAATGAAGCACACAATTGATGTACATCAAGATGGCCAAATTGTTTGGCTTTAAAAAGAGCTTATTTGTGTAAGGCTGTATCTTAAAATCATCAGTTTGCTTAAGACCAAGAGTTCCAGAAGTTGAAAAGCAATTTTTTTTTTGTGCAAATAAACTATATCATGCATCTTAAATATAGATCTTGTTGTGGGATTTCTTTAGTGGTTCAAGCTTTTGTTTTTTAATAACGCTCCATTAAACAACTTAATAGATATTAGGAAAGTTGAATCCACAGATGTGTTCTGACTCTTTTTATACATACAGCCAACATATAAATGCACAAGGTCCACAACAAACCCTACTGACCAACAAAACCTCAATTACTTGTGTATTTCATATTTCTCTGCATAATAATTAGCATCTTATTACCATTTTTGAAGTACTGGATTTCTAAACTATAATCCCAAATACGGAGCTGAATCTGAAACAAACTTCCATAGAAAATCCTTTTTAAAAGGTCAAAGTGGACTTAAAATCCACCCAATTAAAAACAGGCTGAGTAATTTCAGAATGAACATCTGCTACCAGTTTTCTTTTGTTACAAGCATTTCCTTCTTTGCTGAAAAAAACCTCCAGTAAAATGGGAAAATCTGACACAAAGGAAAATAGGTAAATTCATCCCTTTGTCCTTGACAGAGAATCATGAAATGGCTTGGGCTGGAAGCAACCTTAGAACTCATCCCTTTCCACCCCCTGCCATGGGCAGGGACACCTTCCACTATCCCAGGTTGCTCCAAGCCCTGTCCAGCCTGGCCTTGGACACTTCCAGGGATCCAGAGGCAGCCACAGCTGCTCTGGGCACCCTGTGCCAGAGCCTCACTACCCTCACAGGGAAGGATCTCTTCCCAATATCCAATATTCCACTAAAAACTCATCTTTCTAATATCTGATCTTGTCCCTTTACCATGCCCAGTCCCATCAGGATTTGTGGGACACAGCAGGGCTGCTAAGAAGCACACTGTCGAATTCTGGAACCTGACAGCCTGTGGGCCCCGGAGAGGAACCGTTTGGTGTATTGTTCATGGAGTCAATCACTTTTTCTGAATAAAATTTCAGTCTGCCTTTCAAACCCTGCTGGAAACTGCCAAATTCAGTGGTTGTGGGAAGAGGAGGAGAACAGACAGTATGGATCAGGCACAACATCCCCTAAGCCTTGCTCCCAAAGGCTACAGATCTGTCATCTCATGTGATTTGTCTTAATGATCTGGAAAAGTAGGAAACTGCTGGGATTGTGTATTTACAGTGAAGGTCTGATTCTGCTTTAAGTGGAAAACAATACTGAGCAACTTTAGAGAAGAAAGATCTGCTGCAATTCCTTAAGTGAAAGCCTAATGTAGCACTTAGTGCTTTCTCCCCAGATATTTCAAAAAGCCTACACCCCAATCAAGCCTTTTTGCTTCAAACTGTGATGAAAATATTACTGAGGATTTCACCAAAAAAAAGGAAAATATTAAAAGCATCAAGAAGTTGCAGTTAAGTGACTTGCATGTATCTTAGCCATTATTGTTGTTATGATCTCACCATTCCAGCTTTCTGGATAGTTCTTTGAGCACATTAAGCACTTGATTACAGGAGATACAGATGTTTGCTATTTCAAAGGCATATCAGGGAAGGACAGGAACAACATCTAGAAATCTTTCCAAAAGAGAGATATTTTTTTTTTTCCCAATGTCCCCCCTCAATTTGAGAAGAGCAAAATGTTAACAAATGCTATTGGAGAAAGACAGAATTGCACTCATGTGATAAACCTGCGTTATTCTTAAAACAGATCTGGTATTTCAGTCTGTATTGATTTTAATGAAATTCTCAGTCTTGAAGGTGTCAGAAACAAAAATGTGAAACACTGATGAGTTCAGACTATAGATTATCAATACAAGTGCAATGCTCATCTTCCTTGAACGTTTCCTAATATGTGTAGGAAAATTCTAGCAGTATTTTACTTGTTTATTATCACAGGGGTTGTATAAAGATGTAGCTGAAAGGTACATAACTGAAAAGTACATTGCAAAAATTAAGTGTTTAATCAGAAGTGAAACATAGAAGCTCCTTCTACTTCTGCTGTAGAAATTCTTTTTTCCAAGCTCTCCCACAAAAAAAAGGCAATCATTTTAAGTGAAAAGCTCTGAATTCAGATAGTTGATGCTTCACCCAGAGTCACTGATACAAGATAAAAAAACCAGAAAATACATCAATAAATACCATAGATCAAAAGCTACAATTACAGCAACTACTTTAAGCAGCTCACTGCACCTCTGGACCAGTCACCATGCTTTTTAAATAATTTGGAAGCATGTCATGCAGTAATGTTGAGAACTAAATCAGTTTGGCCACACAAGTAATATGTGGATATTTTTGCTTAAAAGGGTGTTCTGGTATCACTACAAGTACAGATTGCTACCCACCACACTTGTCCTGCAGCTGTAAGATCCTGCTATCTGGATACTACATTTCACAAGGGAATTTTGGAAATACATACCTCAGGCACAGTGAGTGCCTGAAAGCATGGATACACCAATACTTTTTAACTTGCATTTTCTAACATCCAGCCACTGTGTGGTGAACGGAGTAGAACGAAATTCATATTCCACAGTGCAACGAAAAAAAACGAAAGAAAAAGAACTCAAAACAATCCTGAATTGAAATTACTGAAGTGGGAAAATTGAGCATCAAAAGCTAAATGTGCCCACAACTCCCTTTCAGGTTTCATGCATATAACAAGAGTTTTCAAGAACAGAACCACTTGGTTCTTCCTGCCGGACGTTGCTCAATCATCAAGTGTTTAATCAGTATTTAATCTGCATACTGAAAGGAATGCAAGTTACTTCTATTAATATTATTAGTAATATTAATAAACTCAGTGGCACCCCACAGTGAAGACAAAATTAATGTCTTCAGTTATGGGGTTTTTGGGGTGTTCTCACAGCACTTTTACTGACAGCATTTCAGTTGTTCAAAACCAGTAACTAATTCTCTCAGCCCCAACATCTCATGAGCAAAACTATGAACATTTTCAAAGAGTCACAAGAAGATTCAAAAGTGTCTAAGTGAGGAGCTGTAGGACCTACCTGCCCAAACCCTCCCTGTCACAGATACTCACACCTGGCTCCAGGGACACCCACTCCCACCGAGGGCTCACCCTGGAACCAGGCATCTCCTAAACCCAAAGTATGGATTTTGGAGCAAGGGAAATAGTCTGCATTGCATCACAGCTGCCACAAGCAAATTCCTGCAGAAATGCCACACATGGACCAGCTCTGCTCCTAACGCTTTCCAATACTTCTAACAAAGAAATCACAAATATTTTCACTTCTGTGCATTTTTGCAATGCTTCTGTAAGCAAGTATCAAAGAAAAACTTTGACTGAGGTGTTCTTAATCTTTTAAAGAACATTATTAGCATTATAATTTATTTTTAAATATTATTTTCACTGTTTTTCTCAGGAGCTGTAGTAGTTAACAAGGATAAATGTCCACATTGCAAAATGTAATGTTTTCTTGTCAGTCACCTATTCAGATGAAAAAGAGGGATTTTCCAGTATTCTGGATAGTACACAATTATCAGAACTCACTATATACTCCTCAACTTTAGCAAAAACCAGAGTATATAGGTTTTTGCTTTTACAAAACTTGGTTCCTGTCATGTTATTTTTCAAAACAAATTTGTGCTTTCCATAGGCAAAATACCATGTGATAAAACCAAACTGATGCTAAGCCAAAGGCACATCTACCCCTGTGTTCTGCAGTCGAGACATCCTTCCCTTAGTGCAATCCTGAAAGTAAGTAATATTAAAAAAAAATTAATAACAAAAACTCTTATCAGTTGGGACATCAGCTTCACCAGTTCTTGCAGATTTTCTCTCTACTGCACACATGTGCTGGGTCAAACACAGCCACTTGTTTGGTGTTCCTCCCACTGCACATTAATCCAAGACAGGCAGCAGTTCATACTCCAGTGACATCAACATCTCACAGTCCCTACTGCTTCCCATCCTAGTCAGTGCCATTTCCCCTGACAAGCTATCAATAAATATTAATTTTGTTACTACAAAGCATCTGAATACTATTCAGTGAGCAAGGAAAGAAATGTTGTCAGCTTTACTGTGCCCTTTTGGAAAGTGCTATTTGACAGTGATTATTTGCATATTTTGAACTGGGAATTATCTTTTCTTGGAGATAATATAGTGACAGTTCCCACAGCTCCACACAGACAAGGATCTGTGGGGGCTTTGACTCTACCAATTTACACTCAAAATCAAGTAAATTATGGGGCAAAGAAAAGCTCCTGAGGACAAAACTTACAAGCAGTGGAAGCATAATAGCACTCAGAAAGGAGCAGCCCCAAATTCAAGTTGATTCCTTGCCTAAGAATGAATGCAACAAGGCAGGCAAGAATTCTGCCCAGGCACTGCAGAGCCATCAAATGATGACAAGAAAACTTGACTGCTTCCTTAACTGCACAGAACATCTGCCCAGTAGGCAACAGACAACCAAGCTTCGTGATTCCTGGCTGCTCTGTATCCTGTACACTCATGAATGCCTTGAGATCATCCTAATTAATGCCAAATTGTGTAATACACAGCCCAGCTTTACTTCATCTGGAACAAGAAAGTTACAGCAGGACTCAGGATGCCAAATATCACCCCCAAATTCTCACCTCTGCCCCTAGAAACAGGTATCTTGGCAGAATTAACCACTTAAGAGCTCATGGTATGACACTAACTATTTTTTTGCACTAACAAAAAATACACTTTTTTCCTAATAATTCAGCCGTGTACCTAAATGCAGACAATTAAATGGGTTGGGACCACCTCCTTGGCCTCAGAGATTTAAAATTTACCATGTACAGGGATGTGCCTCTCTGGGTAGGATTGAAAACAACCCATCATGACCTGAAGAAAGCCTACAAAAAAGATGGAGAGAGACTATTTACAAGGGTCTGGAGTGACATGTGGGAATGGCTTCCCACTGCCACAGGGCAAGGTTAGGTGGGGTATTGGGAAGAAATTATTTTTGCAGTGAGGATGGGGAGGCACAGGCTACCCAGAGAAGCTGTGGCTGCCCCATCCCTGGAATTGCTCAAGGCCAGGTTGGATGGGGCTTGGAGCACCCTGGGATACTGGAAGGTGTTCCCGCCCATGGCAGGAGGTGGAACTGGATGGGCTTTAGGGTTCCTTCCAACCCAAACCATTCTATGGTTCTGTGATTTTAGTTCATGGTTCCCTTGATACTCATTCCACTGCTTTACCTCGAAATAATTTGGTTCCTTCAGTGTGGTCATCTCCAGCACTGTTGAAAACAGCATTAATTTTCACCAAACACACCATTATGATTACTCAGATCACTGGGATCTCCCTTCCCTTTGTGCTCATGATTGCTGCTGAGAAACTGCACCAAACAAGCTCACACTTAATAGATTAAACTCTCTTTAAAAAGGCTTCTTTCAAGAACCTTCTGTCCCTCTGAAGAGCTGAAATTGCTCACCACCACCATCCAAGATGTGTTACCTGTCCCACACACAAAGAACACACAAAACGCTGAACATCAGGGAACAGAACTACAGCCACCAGCAAAGCAATCACTCCCTTGCTCCCTTCCAGATTATAACTAAACACTGCTATTAAACGGCTGTCATTTAACTTAATCACAACACTATATGCCAAAAGAATGAGGAAACTATGAAAATAATTTCCAATCACTTCCTAATCTGGCAGCGAAGCGCAAACCAATGCATCTTTCTGGAGATTGACACCTGATGATCATTTGCTTCCAGGCAATTACTATTTAATGAAGCACAAAACCACAATGATGGAACACACCCGGGTGATTGCAAAGTACGTTTTCAATATCATTATTGAATAATTAATGCTAAGATGACTTACAGAACAATTTCAGCCTGGGGAAACAAAGGTAACCAAGACTTGAAATAACACAATGCCTGCTTAGGGCATAATAATGATGGATTGGCTTTGCTCCAGTGATCAGCGTTTAACCAGCACTCCTCAACCCCAGTAACTCTCAAACACACTTCCCTGGGAAGTTCTGATTGCCAAGGGATTCACTGACATGCATGCTGACATTTTTTATCACTTCACAGTTAGGAGATTAAAATTACACTAACACCCTAATTAATAGGATTGTGTTCAAATGTAGATATATATTGCAGATATAAATTTTACAGAATTTATTACAGAATCCAAGAAAAGAATAAAATTCTTGCTCAAACTTTTTGCCAAATATTAATTGTGATCTCAATTTTCCCTTTCATTTCTAGCTCTTTTAGGTTGCCAAGATATTTATCTTTACAGCAAGATAAAACCCCAAACCAGTTGCCCCCATTAAGTGACATCCAAGGTCCTCCACAACTACCTTTTCATTCCATTAGCCAAACTTCTGACAGAATCTACACACAGAGTTTGAAAAGTGAACCCAAAAAGTGAATAAAATGTCAGGTTTGATGTATTTTAAAAAGCAAACCTGCATTTCATTTTACGTCAATTGACAGTACACAGACTTGCCTGTCTATCTGTCTTTGTCTAACTTTTTCCAGCTGGATAAACCTAATTGCTATTAAACTTGACAAAAGACAATGATATTATTAATGAAAGCAGCTACATGATGTTAGACTTTTCATTACAGGCTCCTAGTGAACTTCAATGAATTGCATGGCTGCTATGCCTAAAAAGGCTGCTGAGGGAAAGGAGGCTTGGAGGGTGGGGGAAAGGAGGTATTTTTAACTTCTCGCTCTGAGGTGCTCAATCCATCATTTTCCTCCTCAACTGTAAATAAAATATTGCTTCAGAAAAGCCCTCTTTAGATTAGCTGTATGTTTTTATCCTCTGTGCACAACCTATATTAAACTACACATCTGTATTTGCCTTTACAGACAGTTTCTGATACTAGGCAGGTTTCTATCCTGTCTCTACCGCTGTGGCATTTGGTTAACTGATTTCATTTTAGCTGAACAGAATACAGAAATAGCAAAGCCATTGCAGCCCCCTGCCTAAGACTCTTTGTCCTGCCCTGCTGTCCCCAGGCTGCTCTCCCTCCTCCACGCAAACCTCAGCCAGTGCAGCTGAGGGAAATGTCTCCAAGGACTCCCAATATTCGACTCCCTGCTTTCTGACCACTTTCTCTTGATCTGAAACTGCAAATACCTCATTAGCAGTAGGGATGCAAATGAGGGCTGTGCTTGGCTGAGCTGTTCATAAACTATTAATGATTCACAGTCTAAGTCCTCTCTCTCACCCAGAGAGGCAGCAGGGATACCTCCCTACGAATGCTTTCCACACACTGAGCTTCATGCTTCCTATGAACTCCTACATGCAGGCATGTAAATGGCATTAATTGTTGCACTTCATTAGAGACTTTTCATTAGTGCCACACCCAAACCCAAGTGCCCTTTGAAACAGCTGCCCTTCTGTCCCAGCTTTAAGACTCAGCACCAGGTCCCCAGGACAAACCCCAGCTTTGCCCAGCACAGGGCTGACATGCCTTTATAAGCAGTTCAGCTCCTGATGTGCACAAGCTTGCTGTCTATCAGCAAAATTTAAGTAAAGGCTGAAAAAATTCAAGTGGGTTTTTTGGTCACCCTTTGTAAAAAGCACTCCAGTTATTCTACCCTATTCCTAATAACATTAACTCCAATTGTCTCCTAATTACAGTAAAGCAGGGAAGCTTCAGTCACTTCCAAAAGCACTATTTTCTCCTTCACCTCACCTCACATGCAAGTTCTGCTTATTCAGAAAACTTTGGTTGAATTTTGCTTTTTCTGCCGCTATGTTCTCATCCCTCATGATCCTGCCATGACTTCACACCATCTTCTCTGTTGTACTCTTATATAACTTTTACATTGGTATTATCTTTGATTGAGTGTTCCAGACCCCAACCAATTTATTGACAGAAATACAGGTTCTGTCCCAAACGAGCAAATCATTAACTCTGGCTTTCTTTTTCCATCTTTTTAATATTCATTCATATTCAATCACTTGGCGAAGGCCTTTTCACCCTCACAATATTTCCATGATGGTCCTGCTGAAAGCCGTATGAAAAGGTACTACAAACATCTTCAAATGCAAAATTGTGCTGTCTCCTGGGCTTCCTGCTTAACTCGTTTACTGTTCTCTCCTCTGCACCCTTCATTTTAATTGATTTTTCTATTTTTAGGAACAGGTAAGAAGTAGCAGTTCAGAGTTCTGTACAAGTCTTTTGCCATCCTATGCATTTATGCAGCTGTATTACTTTCTGTTCCTGGGCTATACATCTCTAATTGGTTTTAATTATTCTTGCAAAAAAGCCCTAAAACATCAAGTCAGCTTTTCAGCAGATAATCCCCAAAGTGGCAACTCAAACTGGAAGTCAGCAGCAGGTTGGTCCTGCACTGAAGACAACAGATTTCACACTGAAGCCTTCAAGAGCTCTTAAAAAATATTTTTTTAAAGTGCCTTAGAAATGCATTGACATATTTCAACTGTGGATGAAGTCTAGAAAAAGAGAGGTCTCTCTGCATGTTTGACAGCCAACAGCTTTCAAATTTTGATTTATCTCTCTGCTTCAAGAGACCCACAGGAACACTTATAGCACATAGTGACATGAGCAGCTCTTTTTTTTTTTTTTAAATACAATGTTTTCCTTATTTCCTCTTGACTCTCCCATTTATGCCAGAAATGCTGCTGTAGTCAGCCAGAAAGCACAAAACCCAAGGCACCTAACAAGGCCAGCTCTCCCCTCTTACTGATTTTGTTATTCACTGCGAACCCAGCAAAGTTATTGACATGTTCCCGAGGAGCTTCTGGACACACTCCCCCAACAGTTTCCAGCATCAGAATTCCCAGGATTTCCACTTTTTCCTATATTTTTCATTAAAAAATCACTAGTAAATTGCAGTGTTGTCATGGCAAGCAGGTAATATTGAGCAAAAATGCCAAGACAATAAATATTGTTTCTCATGTTTTTAACTAGTATTTTGAACTTTTGGTTCCATGACAGTTTCCTCATTTAATTTTGCAATCTTGGGACTTTGCAGAGAATGGCAACTCTGATTTTGGACAGTTTGAGCCAACACACTTCATCCTGAGCATCTTAAAGCTGAAAAAGCCAATACTGGAAATGGAACAAGCAATTGATTTGGCTGGCTTTTAATACTGACTCACATTAAGTACTCCCATATTTACTCTTCTTATCACAAACCTATTTCCAGCCCATACTACAGAACACCCAACAAGATGCATCACCATAGCTAGAGCAGGCATCAGAAATTCAATCTGGATTCAATAAGCAATGGAATATAAAACTTCCAGTCATCTATACACAGAACAGTTTCCAGCCTCCTCACTGGACATGACTTTGATATTTCAGAGCCAATTTTTAAGGGCATTTATCTGCATTTTTTGAAGAAGGAGCCTGAGCAACCTGATCTAACTTCAAAACTGGATCTTCTAGAACAGGCTGGACTGAACAACCTCTTTAGTCCTTTCTAGTCTATATTATTCTGTGATTCAGTAACACCATCATGGCCACAACAGAGGGCCTTTGGATAGATGTAACCACATCTGTTACATAAACTGGATGAAATGGAACATTATAAACATGGTTATTTTCTTACACAGGTAAGCTTTATTAATTTTATTGCATGCACAGCTGCACTTTATTATTTCTTTCTGCTTTCTTAAAACAGGCTATGTACTTAATGGACTAAAAACAACATTAAAAGCACCTTGAAATAAAATATTTCATCCTAGTAATTGAGAAAAACAAAACCTTTCCAAGACACAATTTGCAGTTATTACATCTTAAAATTCAGACACACATTAAATGATAAACTTTACCCTCTTCTTAACAAAGCTGCAATACACAGAACACTTGAACAGGGTATCACATTTGGTCCTCCAATATCATTAGCTTTAGGAAATGTGCATTTCTCATATCCCACATATATCACACCAGCACTCCTTGCACAATAAAAGTAGCTTTCATAATCAGCTTTGTGATGAGTGATTCTGTGTGCAGAGCTGTCCCAATGGAATGCAGGGAGAACAGAAAGCATCACCACAAAGTCATCTTTGCGCACTTCTGGATTTGATTATATAGTCTTCATGACTGCTGGATGAGGACAGCACACCACTGCAGAAATATTGTTGAAAGTTTTCAAACTGTCCAAATTGCAGCGTTAATAAATGTTAGCAAATGTCTACAATTCAGTGGGCTACATTCAATTTCTTGTTAAACAAATATATTACTGGGAGGAAGCCATACTCTTGATAATAAGTAGTGGAAGACACATCAACTGTCTACTACAGGATAAAAAGAGGAAATGAATTACTGAAGGTCTTTTAAATCACTTGTGTGCCATTTTGATGCATTCAATGTGGTACTTACTTTAAATTCTTTATTTCATAAAGTACATGAAGTTCATGATTTAAAACAAATTTCCTAAGAGACTGATTTGCTCCTTTTCCTCTGACCCACCTAATGATTAAAAGCAGCAAAGCTGTAGGATCATAGAAGGATGTGTTATCTGAAACTTGGTACCTTTGCATATCCTTTACATTAAATGATTTCATTAGTGAAATTTCTATTCACAATCACAAATATACTTTGCTTAACAGTTGTAATGATTGCAGGACTGAATGAATGGATTTTAAAAATTGGCACTTAATAAAAATTCCAAGTGTTCCCTAAGGTCCACAACATTACTGAACACAGATTTACTCAGAAAAGACTCATTAAGAAATATTATATATTCTATAGGCAATTTTTTAATCCACTTAAAATTGCACACATATGTAGGTATCAGTTTGCCAAAAATCCCTACTTTTAATTTTCGCAGAGTTTCATTTTCAGAAAAGACAGAAATAGGCATCTCTTTCCTGTCGGTACAGCACTTAAACTGACAATTAGTGGAAATCAAATTTATGCAAGAATACTTTAAAAACTAATTTATTGAGCTGTAAAAGAATGTTTTACCCATCTCAGACTGTAATTTCATTATTTCAGATTTCATAAAATTACAGTCAGAACACCATCCTTCTCAAAGGTGGCCACAGTGCTCTCTAACAATAAATTTATGCATTAACCCTCCATAAGATTTTGAAATATACTTTTAATGAAAGGGCAGATACTTTTTTATTCTATTCAGTCACTAAAGTAGTTACTAAGACAGACTGAAAATGTGCTAAACTATAACAGCCTATTCAGAGGCAATTCCAAGGGGAGAACCTAGAGAAGCAGCCTTTCTTCCCCCTCTTTAGTCACACACCTTGAAATGTGCTGGCATTTAGAATATAACTCCACACTGGTATTGCATCAGTCAACTTTCATATCCCATTCATCAGAAAATCCCCCACCAAAACCAAACCAAACCAAAAACCAACAAAACAAAAAACAAACAAACAAACATATCCAGAAGTATCTATGGGGAGAAACACCTATGGGGAAAAAACAAGCTCCAGGAGGTACAGCAAGGAAAAGCCTCAGCCTCTGACCCAGCAAAAAAATTCTGATTATTCAATTCCTCAATAGTATTTTATTTTATTTACTTTTTTATTACCCTCAAACTCATATAAGCAGTATGAATTATTACTGCCATTTCTCTGCTTTCATTAGGTTTTCATTAATTGCTCTTTTTGGAGTCCAAAACACCACTTGAAAAAGGAACAACTGCATTTTACCTTGTATACATTAATGCTCTCAAAATTTACTGTACATCTTAATTTATTATACTTTCTATAGAAAATCTGGGGGTTTTTAAAGAAATATTGACGTTGGCCATAGCAGAACAGGAGAAAATACTGAGTCCTGGAGAGTAAATTAAATTGATTCTCCAACAGGTTCAAGACTAGTGGCAAACCAGCTCCAATGGAGAAAGCAGAATTCCAACTCCAACTTGTGCTCCAAAGGACAAACCATTGCAGATGAAAGTTTGCTGCCTTTGTCTAATCTTCACAACTGAAATGATCATAAGATCATCATAAAATGATTACCAAATAACCAATGCTGACTTGGTGCTTATAACTGCAGGTTACTGACAGCTACACATTAGTTACTTAAAGGTAAATGTATCTCATTTTCATTGTTTTCTTTTTACATTTGAAACTCTTTAAAGTGTTCCTATAATTGAAAGCAGATATCTTCTTCCACAGCAAAAAAGTTTAACAAGTGTGACTAATAAAAGAAAAAACCACAACCCTAGTATTCATTTTAATGTTAAAATTATTTCAAGACTGTGAAGTTGTTTATACCTTCTTACATCAATATACATAAAATCCTGAGCTTCTGCATACACCAAATTCTTGCTATTTAGCTGCAAAAATGACAGATGTGTATTTAAACAAAATTAAAACCAAAAAATACACATCAAAGCAAAGACTGAATAACTTCTCAGCATTGATTGAAATGACATTTTTCAGCTCATTTATCCATAGCCTGCCAAATTAAACCCGTTAAGTCATGGTCACTGGAAACACCTGTTATTCAATACAGCATTTCCCAGCCTTTGCAGCTCTTTCTGTTCTCAGCTCAGCCACTTGTGTAGAGGCTAACAGGAAATAACTTTATTTTACAATTTAGGAGGAAGTAAAAGAGAAAATGTTTTCGGTTACTCCACTCCAATGATACCAAAGTGCAGAAGCATTGAAAACTACGAAGCTTCTGAACTGAGAGAATTGTTCCTGACAACTGGGGAAAACTTAGAGCTTCACAAAAATACTTGCTTGGGACACCACAGCAAATTCACATGTTCTATTAAAATATGGTAAAAAATTCATCTTGTACAAACCAAATTATCTCTGCCTTGCCTTGCCTCCCCCTCCCCTCTTATATCTCCTGCTACCCTTTAGAACTGAACTCCTGACTTTGAGGGTGAAAAAAGGAAAATCTTGAAACCTCACTATGACCATGAAAATTTTTCTGGCACTAATGAAAATTTACTAAAAAAAGAAAAAAAGGAGCAGACAGATGCTGCTACAAGTGAAACTACAGATGCAAAGCATAAGCCGTTTTCTTAGCATGAAAGTATTATAAATTCCCCTGCCACTGGGTCAGGATGCAGAACTGATCAATAAACAACTTAGATTTTGCAAGCCAACTTGTGAATGGCATTGTTTTTCCACAGGTGCAGGCTTTGCTGGTTATAGCACTGTATTTGGGAATCAAGAACTTCACCTGCTGTAATTTGCTTATCAGATAGAAGAGCAATGAAAATTGAAAAAGGAACTGGCCTGATGGAATAAGACACAAGAAGAAAATTGAAAATGCGATACCACTGTTGCAGAATTCAAGAGAATTCCATTCATGTGGGGTCATTCCACCCTGAAAAGAGGAGCTACAGAATAGAGGATAGACTAGATATAGATGGCAATTAAAGCAGGACAAAAATTCCATTTTTAAGTCTGTGGGGTACTATCACCAATGAAAGCACAGAGTAACATACCTAGATTTGTAATGAGCTTTGCCATTTTCAAAAATTAGCCCCCTGGGCCCACTTCTGAGGTAAGAAAAACACCAGTGCTGAAGAAACAGAAAAAGAAGGTGCAGATATACTACTGTAAAGAAAAAATCCCTATCTTTGAGTCTATTCCTAAGGAGAAGCTCTGCTCTATACTCCCATTTTTCTCCCGTGAGAAAGCAATGGAATCCCCATGGAGAATAATAAGTGACAAAAGCAATTTTTAACAGTAAAGTTTTACAGCACAATTTCCATAAACCAGCTGTTGAAACTGCAAGAGCAGATTTGTGAGGTGCTAGTGGTTACAAGCACTGCTCTTGCTCCAGGGCAGATAAAGCCACCTCAGCCCAGCCAAGCTGTATTTTCATTTTTCAAGACCTGGCAGACCAAGAGCAAAGCAGCTACACCCTGTCTGCTCCCCCAGTTGCTCCGTGCACACATGGCCCTAGCCAGAGCAGCATCCCAAGGACTATGCTGGTGCCAGGCATCACTCAGGGCTGCCTCACCCTCAATCCCCTTGGTCTTGCACCAGACAGGGGATGGAGATGCAGCTTTCAGCCGTCATCTATTACCCAGAAATTCTCACATTTCTGGATTTTGGCAACAACTGCCATTCAGAGATCAAACTGCCCCAGGACATCAGTTTGTCCAACTCTTTTGGAGAGATTGCTGTGAAGGTATCACTGTACTACACGACCCAGCATAACACCCAGTTTTATTCACACATCATCATTCAAAAGCTGCACAAAAATAATTAAAGACTCTAATTGATTTTCTGTCAATAGAGAACAGCCTAAATGTTCTGTACTGAGTTAAGGTCATAATTCTTTTGTCAAAAATTACTCTGAAGAATAGTAATTTGCTCATAATTATTACACACATGGAGTTATGGAACTGAATTTAGAGCACTGGCACGTTCAACATACAGATGAACTCTCATCATGCCATTTTTTTTTTCTTAAAATGAGTGTTCTCTAATCAAATAAGCCCTTAAAGCAGACTAAAAGTGAACTAAGCAATGCTACTTTAGGACTCCAGGAATGACTACACAGGTCTACACATAAAACTTCCAGACAACGTTTTTATGTACACACATCAGCATGAAAGAAAGAAAATACTTTCACCCTGGGACAGAAAGTTACATTCCTCAAGCGATGTTCCTCAAGATCGCTGTTTCAAGCGATCGGTGACATTTTACACCTTGTGGTAGTTTTGCAGGTACTCAGGCTTTTTAACTACAAACAAGTGTAACACCAGCTCAGCAAAACCATTACTCATTTTCATTACAAATATAAACCTTCTGACTGGTGTTCAGAACCTGGGCTCTGGATCACCAGCAACTCCCAAGTTACCTCAGTTGGGCCATGTTGCAGGTGTGTCCACATCTCACCTCCCTGGTTCTCATTTCTAAAGGAGCAACAGAAACAACAACTTCGGGTTGAAATAAAATTGCTGACACCTTGCAAAAGGATTTCCACTGGTTTGCTTAATCCTGATGAGTGGAACAGCTTTGGAAGTGATAGCTGGAAAACCACTTCAAGTCAAACATCTAAGCAGCATTAAAGCATAAATGCATGTTTTGCCACATTCAGTAAGGATCACTTTTTCAAAAGTTGGCCTTTAGTCTGGAAGGAACATTTGTATACAATGCCAGGTTCCCAAGTGCCTTTGTGTCTGTCTGATCTATAGAACTGTAGCACAGCCTAACATTTCGATCTAACTCAGCTGGATCTCACAGCTACAAAAAGACCAACACTAAAATTTTCATATCTGAAAGATTAGGTAGTCTAGACATATTATTATAAGCAAGAAAGAAAAGCTGCCTTAAAAATCCATAGAAAGCAACCTTAAATATAGCAGCAAATACAGCAAAACACCCCCTGCTTCTGAACCTCAGCAGCCATACAGAAAGTGAAGAGTAAGAGGGAGGATAAAATCTTGTTCCCCCACCTCCTTGGAAAACTAAGTTTCAGTCTGAGAACAAAATCAGCTTAAAGGTGCTTTTTCTAAACCAGCCTTCAGCCAGTTTTCTATTATTCTACAGCACACATCAGATTTTGCCACCTTTATTCCTCAGAGACATTGAAATGCTTCTGATACAGAACTGGGGCTGGAGTAAGAGCAGTGACTTTTGTCGAGTTATTACCGATTAATATGCCTACTTCTAAGGAATGTTCATGTTCCCTTCCCTCTTTAATTGGTGTCTTTTTGGTCAGAACATTTAATCTCTGGCCCTTCAGAGTGGTTGTACATGGCTTTATCATCCACTGTTAAGTAATTCTGTTCCATGCACTTTCCACCGTTTGGATTGTTCAAAACCAGAAATTTCATCTTTTATGTGACCTTAGCAGATGTGCTTTGGTCATTATCCCCTTAAGCCTTTGAATGTAAAGCACACTCAGGCTCATTTTCATCACTCATCTTTGCAGCAGCTGAAGTGACAGGCTGCTCTTTTAATCCCACAAAAGGCCTTTTTCATGTTTTTTATAGACAAAGTCCATGGCACAGACCAAGAAACAAGACTGAAGGAAGAAGCAGGGCTGTAGTTCCCCCCCGATGGGGTTCCTGCACTCTGCAGGGCCAAGAGCCCCTGCTCTGGTGGTCGGGGTTCCTAGCAGGAAAGCCCTGCAGGGCTGACAGTTCTGGTGATGTTTCATGTCACAGGCCTGCTGTACCCTCAGGTTTAGTGTACAAATTTTTTCTTCCCTGGCTCACTGCTGCCACAAGATTGTTAAATGCTAACAGCTTGAAGCATGACTCAGCTCGACTTTTTTTTTGTTTTTTGTTTAATTTAAAACAAAATCAAGTAGTCTGAGTCACCTCAAGGCAGGTGAAAATAATTACATTTAGCAGCTGATAAAACCCACATGGTAATTGAATCCAATTTTCAAGAAAATATTAGTACCACAGATGCTGTATTTATGTTGTAACACCAAAACCTTCCAATACATCTTTATAAGTTTCAGTTTATAGTGTTCTTGCAGTTTTTACTTACTGCATAAAATATAAAGAATGTTACATGATGTGAAGGTATGGAAAGGAAACCACATCACTTCTGTAAATGAATGCCCATAAATTCAAAATACCCATTTCAACAGTTAGGAGATGTCAAATGCGAGCTTCAGAAAATTCCAGTCCCTGAAGTAACTGGAAATTAGATGCACTGGTACCGAAATGCAGATCTTCTCACTCCTTGTTTGCACATTTATAGCAAAAACCATCATTTCAGATGTAAGTTCTGAAGACATCCAAGATACATGCTGCAGATTTTGAGCCTGCAACTCTGATTAGTTCTCAATCCTAGACACAAGACAGCAAAGGGACCCATAAGGAAATTATTTGCAAAACTAAACTTCCACAAGGTATCACTTGACTTCAGGAGTACAGCAACACAATTTTTAACATAGCACAAGAAACAGAAATACCTGATTTAAAAAAAAAATAACCCTGAGTGGGTCAACCTGGCATGTTCTGCCAAAAATCTAAAAAGCCAACATGACATGCTTTTCATCAAAATACATCAATAGAAGCATTCACAGGTACAGGGCAGAAACTGCTAAAGTTCTTGAAGGTAGGTCACCTTTACTCAATTTTACACCTTTACTGAATTTTAGTAAATTGTTTCCTTTCTTTAAAGTTCTGCTTCAGAAAGAAACCTTATAAAAGTTCCAGCATTTAAAAAATAAATATACCATTACTGATATACTCCAATAAGAACATGGTACACGTGAAAACAAAAGCACTTCCAGGAGCAGAGGAATATACAAGGCCCCATTCCCTACAAACACCCATCTCGTCACTGACTGAAAAATTGACTCTAGTTCCTTCCCGTGTTTCTGACAGCAATAAAAGTCACTTAATCCCTGGATCCTCCAGCATCAATAAATGTGGGATTCACAGACCAACCTCTCCCTATTTGTGCGCTTTAAATCATCTCTCTTCTCTCACTAATCCCATTTTTATGTGGTCATTAATTTATAAAGTGAGTGCAGTAACAAATATGCATAAATATCACACACATCAAATGATTTCCTAAGTCTCTATTTCTCTGGGAAATAAAAGTAATAAGTATAAATACTGCCAACAGAATCCTACTACTCATCACGAACAAGTTTCTTTCACCTTCCCTCCCAATTTCCTTCCTTCACTGCTTGCTTGAGGGGCGAGGAAGCTCTTCCTAAGGTAAGGTCACAATGCAGAGTAGTGGAAGATCTATTCAAGCTCCATTCCCCAAGAGCACACAGAAGGCCACACTTCAGCTCTGAGAAATGTATTGTGAATTAAGACAGGACTGTGACTTTAATTTAATGCAATTACTTGTTAATTTAATATCCCCTAATCACTATTGCTCTGCGGCTTTTGCCTGTGACTCCATTAATTCTTCTCATCCTATTCTGCTTGCAGCGAACTGAGCAAGACTATGCTAATGGAGAAGTTGCAATTATTTATTTTGTGCATTTCCTGCTGACTGAGGTTATTGCACCATGCAAGAAATGTCAGTAGGTTTGAATAAAAGACTGATAATGGCATGATATAAAGCAAGAAGAGATTGCAGTGCCATCATTTGTCATTTAGGTTTTGCCTTTTGGGTGAGCAGAAAGGCATTAAGTTGTTAAGTGAAAGCATGGTATTACTGAAACCTATCTTCAATTTTCAACAAGAACTAGATGATATTTCCCTTAGTGAAGTATTCCAAATTCCATTTAATTTACTTAACTATGAAATGTATACAGTCAAGTTCTTACTGTTCAATCCAGCAACAGCTGTTGAAAAACGTTATTACAGACATGTTAAAAAACTTGAATGCATAGAGGTTTACATGAGAAATGGAAAATTAAGTGATTTCTTTATAAAAACCTTCATTGCATTGCATTATTTTTTATGACTGTGTTATTTAAACATCAGCACTACAAAGAATAATTAATGAAGGAAAGGGTCACACTGCCAAGCTCAACAGGACCTTTATCCATGTTCTGTAAAACAGTATGAATGAAAAAAATTTTTAAAAAACAGTTAAAAAGTAAATACATTTTCACATATCCACTTACTAGCATATGAAATTCACCACCTGAAGCCTAAGGTAACAGTGTTGCAATAGTCATGAGAGTGGGTCACTCTCTGAGAAATCACGGGATTTACAACACACCAGTGTTCTGGCAATCTGTTCCAAACTGCAATTACACTGATTTCTGAGTGCTAGGGAGTACTGCTGGGGTTTATATTCAGTAGCCTTTATGAAACACATCAATACACCAACATAACCTTATAAAATTCAAAAGCCTCTAACCTAGAAAAGGTAAGAAAAACCCACCCCAACACCTTCACAGATTAAAATACAACATGAATTCATAAGAAAGTAAAAAGTGCTTACACACGTGGAGGGAAAAAAAAGAAACAAACCCCATCAAATGTTGAAAGAAATCAATAGAACAAAAAAGCAAAGGCGAAAGGAGATGTCATCTCAACATGAAAGACTCCTAAAGTGTCAAATGCAGGTCTGAATTTCAAGCACAGTGAAGAGTCCTTAGCTAAAGTGAATTGCTGGCAGAAGTGCTGTCTGGTTCTACAAACATAAAGTCAGTATTAAAATAATATATTTTAAAAGCAAACAGGGGAAATAAAAAATCCCAAACATTCTCCTGGTTTTGAATGGCTCTCCACAGCAGATTTCTTTTATTAGTTGCATTCTTTGTTGATTTTTTACTAAAGAAAAGGATTCTCCTGTATTTGGTCACATATTCAGTCACACAAAGTAAGACTTAAACCAACAAAAAGGGAAAAAACCCAAGCTAATTCCCTGAAGCTTGTCATAGCATTATAAGAATCACCAACACTGGAACTGGCTTACTGCAAATAATCTCTGGTATTTCAAGAGTTTATAGGTTATAAGTGGGTGAGCAATTCCTAGAGGATTGCATATTCCCTGCTCCTGTTGACTGACAGAACAAACTCTTCTTGTTCTTCAAGCTGCTGTCACCATCTCAAAAGTAAAAGGCACCTGCAAGAGGTCTCCAGGTACAAAACTTGGGATTATTTACATTTTAATGAACTTACCTATCAGTAAGTTTTAAAATGCCTTTATCAAACGTTTTTCCCTTCCAAACAAACACTCCCATTATACAGGCAAGATATTCCTTGCAGAAAGTCTGTATAAATCAGAAAGCAAAAACTAATGTCTGTACAGCCTAAGCCATCTTGTTAACAGGTATTTTATCACCTGAATTTTGCGAGCTTTTCCATTTTCTCAGGACAAGAAGCTGAGATTTCTGAACTCATGTACCTTTCATGCCATTTAATTCACATGAGCTCCTAAATGCCTTGAACATCCAATTTTTATAATGAAAGATCTTTCATTTACCATCCAATCACTGTCCACTAACACTATTCTATTACTTTCAAATGCAATACGAAGTATAAGACACTCTGTGGGGCTTGTAACAGCATAGAATGAGAACTGTATTAAAGCTGCTGCCATTTGACCCAGAAAAAAGTACCCCTTGATTGTCCCTTTCACTCGGGGTAAGAACTGTCAGTCAGTCACTCAGCAAAAGAACACATCACTCAGGAAGCAGCAGGTATTTAAGACTTGCAAAAGGGTTGGAAATATGTGAATTTCACAGCAAATTAACATCTTAAATCAAGCTTAAGACTGGGGTCATTATTTTGAAATCCTTCACTCGACTGAAAGGTTCTGCTGATGGTATGAGTGGGTCACAAAATCAAAGTTAACACACAAATTAAATTCTAAATTTGGTGATAAAAGCTAGACCACAATTCTAAATTAAAGGAGTAATGAGTGTTACTGACAGTAGCTGAGAGGAGCCTCATGTGACTTCATTCCCACAAATGTAGCCTTTGCTGAGCTGGGCTATCTTTTATCTAGAAAGAATAACTTTCAAACTGAAACGCATCCATCAACGTGGATGCTCTAAAGCATAGCAAAAAAGAATTTCAAAGGCAGAAAGTGCACAACTAAAAGCAGCTCCCAGTGTAAAATTAATGCTGAGGTGCTCAAAGTCCCATCAAACCTCCCTCTGTTTTTAATAAGGTGCTTATACTTGTTACAGGCACCTATAGGTCTGCTCCTTGTCCTTCTCTGAGGAACAGCACGATTCTGTCTCAGAGCTGGTCTGAACCCAGGAACAGAAAGAGACGCACTTGATCACAAAGGAAGGATGAGTAAATGAAACTCTTCAAGTTCCTTTATCTGTTCAGCTGTAGCTTCCCCCAAACAGGATAGACCCAATGAAAACAAACAAACAAACCAACCTCACAAAACCCCTAAGCAAACAGAAAAGGCCATAGAAAGAGGTTTTACCCAACAGAAAAGTCATCAGCAGGTCGAAAGGCAAAAAGAAGAGGGGTGAGTGTCTTCAGACTTCATTCTGAGTTAAACTAGAATGGACTGAAATGCGTGACACATATCCCATATAAAAACTGGAGTCGCCAAGAATGAAAACCAAACCACCTCTGCAGACTACAAACAGCAAGACTCAGCTTAAGACTTCCAAATGATAAACAAAGTAGAAGACCAGGAGACTTGATATATCAGATCGACAATACACAGCAGAAGTAATGAATATAACCTTGAAAATATGTTGTAAGACGCGCCTTGGAGCATTGCTCAGATATTGTCTGTGTGTCAAAAAATCTGAGCTTACACTACACAACAGATTTCTCCAAAGACAACAGTGATGAGCTACTGGAAGTGATGAGAGCACAGATCAAGGCACAATTACAGTAATGGGGATCAGTTTAAAGATCACATCAACAATTCACTATCTATTTAATCACATAACCCCAGAATGGTTCAGGCTGACCACATTGGCTCATCTGGCCCCACCTCCCTGCTCCAGGAGGGTCATTCCAGAACACACAGGACAGGATTGTGTCCAGATGGGTCTTCCAGTGAGGAAGTACCACACCCTCTCTGGTCTCTGTTTCAGTGCTCAGTCACTGCACAGGAAAGAAGTTCTGTCTCATGTTCAGGTGGAACTCCCTGAGCATCAGTTCCTGCCCATTCATTCCTCTTGTGCCATTGCTGCGCCGCACAGAGCAGAGCCTGGTTCCCACTCTGAGCCCTCTCTGCAGACAGGGACAGGCAGGGGTGAGGGCCCCTCTCGAGGCTGAAGAGCCCCAGCTCCCTCAGCCTTTCCTTGTCCAGGAGATGCTCCAGACCCTTCCTCATCTCTGCAGTCTCCTCTGGCCGGGGCAGGATCACTCCATGTCCCTCCTATCCTGAGGAGCACAGAGGTGGACACAGCACTCCACAGGTGCCTCCCAGGGCTGAGCAGAGGGGCAGGATCACTCTCTGACCTGCTGGCAAGGCTCTTCCTCACACACCCCAGGACTGCTGAGTTGATGGCTGCTAAAGAAAACTGAATCGTGCTATAGGCACCTTCCTGCAAAGATACTGATTCAGCACAGAGATCAAAGATGTCTAGACCATTACATTTCCCAGAAGTGAGGCAGAAAAACCCCAGTTCTCCCAAACTAACATAGGCTCAGTTCCTTGGCCAAAACGCCTCCAGTGTCAGCCTGCTCAAAACCAGTGCAGATCCAATTCCTGTGTCTAAGGCATGAAGACTCCCAGATGTATAGATAGGGGGAGGACAACCCTTCAAGTGATTCATGGAGCGCTTCTCTTCTTGGGAAAATTGTTCCTCTTGGGCTTTATTTTTAAATATTCCCCTCCCACTTAGTTTTTTCTAAATCTTCATGTTATCCAAAAATTCTTTAATTTATATATTTTGCATAGATAAGGGGGAAAAAAAGAATATAAATGGGTGGTTTATCTCCAGCATGCCTCTTGTGAATTTCTGTCCTTCTCACACTAACAGATAACGTTTAATCTAGTAAACTTTGGCATAATTCAGAATAGCACTCGTCTCCAAAGTCTTGCAGATCTCCAGCATTTGGAATGTTATTCTTCAGGGAACCCATTAATTTTCACAAAAAGGTCTCAAAGGGCTGTATTAATTAACAGATCCAAGTAATCTACAAAAACTGAAATACTGCCAAACCACTCTGCATGTACTCCTGGCTCATTAAAAACGCCAAAATCCTCAGTTTAACATTAAATAATTCCCATAGGACTTACAAAAAAGCTTACACAAGTATGGTATTCAAAAATCATTTTAAATGCTAGGGAAATTTACTATGATTTATTATCACAATTACACATAATAAACCTTTCAGAGCTATGGCTCTAACGTAAGTTATAACTGTTACTGTGTGATAAAGTGCTACATCAGTATGTCCTTTCCATATGGACTTTTTGCTCTCATTCCCCCCTCCCCGCTTTTTAGAGAGCATTTTGTCCAATCTGTCTAAATTACTACAGAAACAGACTCAACCTTACACCACGATTGATCTACAGAGGATGAAGAGCTCAAGAAGTGATACTAAAGGATGATAAAATCCAACCCTAAAGAGATGAGGAAGCAAACAAGGGCAAGAAGTGCATTGTTGAAACATAAAACCAGATTGAGGACACTCATGGATTAGAAATTACTTGTAAAGACTTGACACCTACTGTTTAACTAATCAAACACCCTCGGAAAGTTTCAATGACTATCCAAGTTATAACACCACAGTTCCATCTTTTTTCTACTCAAACTATACCAACTGATACATTTTTTTCTGTCTTCTCCTCCTTTGTCCTTCTCCCCACCTCCCTCCAAGCATGACTGTGCACAACCCAGTTCCATTTGTGTCCAAAGTCCCCAACTGCAAGGTCACACAATTCTGACCTCAAGGCAAAATTCAGGCACAAAACCAAGCAGTTTTATTTTCCAATGTGTCAAAGATAAAACATGTCTTCTTTTCAAAAAACGAAAAAAACCAGCCAACCAACCAAAAATAAACCTGGAGACTTAAAATCCTTGAATACTCCCATAATGTTACATTCAATTTTCTACTTCTTGGACCCTCTTGTGACTTCACTTTACTGTGAAGTATTTTCAGTACCTCTTTATCTACATTTGAATGAAAAGTACCTGTGTTTGTCCTTTCCCCTAATGTACACTTTAACTTGCATAATGGAACTATAACCGCGAAGTGCAGACCTTGGCACAGATATTCACATGAAAAGGATGTTGAAGCACTTCATTGTCCAGTAAGTTTAAAGTCCACAGAGTATCACACCTGCTGGAGTGCTCCATTATGTCAGGAACGACAGACATTGTGCTGTACAATATGGAATACCTTAAATGCCTGAACCATCCACCACAGTGGTTTTTGCTATATAACCACATGCAACACAAAATGGGGTTGAAGGACATGTTGGTATCAAAGGCACCAATTCTCATATAAGCAATGCTAGCCCATATGTCATTATTAGCTAATGAATTAAACTCAGTCCCCCAAAAATATTAAACTACGCATTACTGTTTCATTTTTTGAGGCACACTGAGTTCCACGGATGTTTCCTTGCCACTGTATCAGGATACAGCATTAAAATAACATACTTTGTTTCTGGTTTTGCTCTGAATGCTCAGAAACGCAAGGACGTCAGTTTTAGACAGAAAACTCTCCCTGATCTCAGAGGCCATCAATCTTCCTTTATTTACTCTTGTCTCGTTTGTCCTTCCCCTGCCACTGTCTCTCTCCTGAGAGGTAACTGATCCATTTAAACACTGTTCAAAGCACAGTTTCTGGCCTCCCTGCCTCCCACAAACGCCAGCCAGGAACAATGCAGTTAGTACTGTGGAGTATCCAAAGGATGCTACATAATTCCCATCTCTTGAAGCGTTCAAGGCCAGGCTGGATGGCGCTTGAAGAAACCTGGCATAGTGGAATGTTCCTTGCCCATGGCAGGGGTTGGAACAAGATGAGCTTTAAGGTCCCTTCCAACCCAAACCATTCTGTGATTCTATGATATGAATCTAGCTTGCAAAACTACACAAAATTGCACTAGAAAAATTTCCCATCATGTGAAACAAGTAGAGCTGCTCATTTCTGGCTGATGGTACTTCTGCTTTTGAAAGCAGTGACATAAATATGCACATATTTTACTAAGACAGACATTTGTATAAGAAGACTATGTTAAAATAGCAGTGCTTGGAGAAGCACTATAGCATTTGGCAGCATCAATTCCCGTAAAGTTTTACTGAACACCTTAAAGTTGTCTTACAACTTGATTTACAGTTGGTTAGCAGAATTATGAGGCTTGATTTTCCAGTACTTTCAATCCATAACTCAAACATATGAAAAACCAAACAAATACCAAACAGAAGCATGGGGACTTCATTGATTTTAAGTATAAAAACTCAAACATATTTCAATTCAAAGAAGCTCAAAAAGAAACTGTAACTACTCTACAAAAGAGATCAATAAATAAATCTGAATGGGTTCATTTGCTGTGGCTACATGAGGGATCCCACACACCATTTAATAGCAATTTCATTATATCAAAATTCAGCAATGCCACAATGAGCAGGAAAACAAGAGAAGCAACACACTGACCCTAACTCACATTACCCAAACACCAAGAACAAAGGACAAAATTTCAACTGATACTAAAAAAACAATTACTTACCAGAGGAGGGTGTTAAAAATAATCGGCATTCATAGACCTACAAAATCATTTAGAATTATGGAGTCGTCAAGGTTGGAAAAGACCTCAAACATCAAGTCCAACATCAACCCAGCACTGCCAAGGCCACTACTACACCATGTCTGCAAGTGCCACATCCATACATCTTTTAAAGGGAGATAGTGATGGTGTGGGATGGTGACACCACCAGTCCTCTGTCCAGTGCATGACAACCTTTCAATAACGGAAGTTCCCTTCACAGCAAAGCACAAGCTTGCTCTTTTTAATACAATAAATTAATGGAAAATATTCAAAATAACCTCTATTTCTGAATGAATTTTAAAATCAAAATGCTTTTTAAAAGCAAGATAAAAACCACTGTCCGCAGCTATACGGACCACTAGAAACCATAAATTTTAATAAAACAAACTTGTTTTGTGTTGGACATCCTGTGCCTACAACATGCCATTTCACACACAGATGGTTTTATTTTTAATGAAAAAAAACCAAACCCAAACAAATAAATATCAACAGAAGCTCAGTCTGGAAATAGCCCTGATAAATATAGAAACAGTTTCCAGCGTTGCAGTCCATTAACTTCCATGACTCTGAGCTCTCACAAGGAAACAAGGATGATCACAGCCTTAGACATTCACCTGGGTGACATTTTTATTTCAAATGCCAACATTTACATCCCAGAGCCTGGAAACTGAAATCTCCATCAGTTTTGTTTTGTTTATAACTTAGAGTTATAAATCTGTTTTGAAACAAAGAAAGAGATCCAAGAAAATCTGACAAGTACTATTCTAGCATCTAGTATCAATTAGTGTAAAATCAAAATCAAGACATTCTTTTGTTTGGTTTGACAGAAGCAGTTTGTTACTCACTTACCTCATCTGTCCTAAATTGATAATAGAAAAATCTAAACATGAATTTAATGATTTAGTTTAAGATTGAACTAAAAACTCCACAGATTTTCAAATTTTAGCAACATCTACAATTGGGACGAAGTTTTCAGAATATGCTTAGCATCCCCAAGGAATGTAGGAATTTTGTCTGAGTCTCTACAGGAGAATTGCTCTCTTCTGGAATATGGATGTTTGTTTACACACCTGCAGAGTATCTGCTGAAAGCTGGAGCTGAATTAGAATTTGAGCACTTATGTGAAATAGAAAGTTTGTCCCTGAAGTCGAGCACAGCCCCTGAAAATTTGCGCGTTAGCGAAAATATTCAAGAAAGATTATTACTGCCATACATCTGCTCTGTTTCATAGCTCCCAAATCCCTAGTTAGGGATCCCTTGCTCCTGAGCTGATCTGCACAGAACTTAGTGCAGGCAGAAAACCACAAACCAACATGATCTACTTATGGTGCTCACATAGTTTTATGCCAGTCCTAATTAATTATAACAGCAGCAATTAAACTCTATCCAGTAAATAAACCCATAACCATAACTCACCACTGCAGGGCATCTTCCAGCAGCTCCTTAGGACTTGTTCCAGCACAAGGACACACCCTCCTCCTGGCATCCAGGGGGAACAGAACAAAAGCACTGCTACAGACATTGCACAGCCTCTGGGTTTTATGGCACCTCCATCAAAACCAAGGGCTAAAAGTCTGTCACTGAATACCTGGTACTGGTATGCTATTCCAAGTTCTGTTAACCATAGCAAGAAATAGGTATCCTGGCCTAAAATACTGCGAGAAAAATGGGCATCAGGTACAGAAGTGAAGCTACTGGAAAGTTTTTTCAAATAAAGGCAGACATTGGCAAAGCACTCCAAATATACAGGATTCTCTATTGCTTGATTTCTTGACCAACTCTATTTGGACATTTTTTTGTGCTGGAAATTCTCCAGGGAGATAGCTCTGAAAGATTAAGAGCTGAAATCACAAGTAGAGGAACATGGAGGGAATTGTGGTAAGAACAGGCCAACAAACCTCTAAAATTCAACTTGACCATTTCAAGGGAAACCCATAGGAGTTCACTCTCTTCTCATGGGACTTGAACATGCTTTTCAACATTTTTAAAACTTCACCTTTCAAACTGACTTTTTCTGTCAGTCTTATCAGTTTCATACCTCCAAATGTGTCAATACTGACATTTTCAGAATTTACCATGAGTATTGAAATCAGAACGGAATAAACTGGAAATCATCAGTAGGAGAGTTGGCATCATTCTTGTAGTTTTCACAGGTATTTCTCCTTATTGCCCTTTTGTACTTGGGAACTTTTATTCATCAATGCTGCAAGTCTGCCCCCAATCTGATCATTCTTTTTCTTCTGGCCACCTGTATAGTTACTCAAACAAGAGTAAATATGTTGCCCTGTCTTCTGCAGTTTTTCTATGTGTTCATTCTTTGATAAAGTTTCTCACACACTTTCTATAAACATAGTAATGTTTTGTTAACTGTACTCTTTTGTTTACATTCTTTTCTCCTGGGTGGAGAATGTTTGATGGACTGTTCTGTTAACTAATGACGATGGAAGAGGTGGCAACCTCATCCTCCAATCCATGGTCATTCCTAGAAACATATATATATGAAAAGAATAAACAGCCAGGCCCTCTTTTCTTCCTGGCCTGGAGACTGCAAAGAACTCGTGTCTAGAGTGCTTCTTTCGTGTCCTAGCGCATCATCAATACACCTACTTTCTTTTTTAAATTTATTATATTTGTCTTGCTTTCTTTCAGAGACACTGCAGCTACTCTACTTGAACTACTACATAGTTCAAGTACTATGAAGTTCAATAATTGAAAATCTCACTTAAAAATATTTATACAGCAAAAAATCAACAGAGGATTTTTTTTTTAAACTACAGCTATTAACATCCTGTAAGATAAAGCACTGATATGAGATTTCCCAAGCCACAGGGATTAGGAAATAGAGCTACACAAATGGAAACTGTCACCTTTACGAACCTCTGTGTTAGTGTTGTATCTCTAAATCACTGCGACCATAAATACCCCAAACCTTCAGTGATTTTACATTTGGGTTATGGAACTGGTCTACAAAGGAGTGGCAGGTGATTTCAGTTTCCATTACCCCAGCCAATAAAGAATCATTAGTACAGCAGGTTTCTAATACATGCACAACTTATCATAGGTCAGACTGAGAATAAGGGAAGATCACAAGCATTAATAAGTCAATTTACAATTTCTACAAGATAATATCAATAAAAGAATGAAAAGTGCTCTATGGCATGTATTGCAATGTATTAAATGCTTTGGCAAATAAAATTCTTCATTGAAACATAGCAAGAGCAACCTTAAATATTCCTTCAGATGATTTTTGGACATTATGCATTATCCTTGTATTTATGTGAGTTACTGCTATTTAGAATATATTTTTGATTTGGCCTTAAAATATATTTTTATGATGTCCCTTTTCCTTTTTCTCTGCCCCAATATATCATGCCCTGAACACTCTGGTTCTCAGAAAAACCACTCCACAATGCTCCTCACCTTACCAGAAAACAAACCACATATCTATGGGCTAATTGTACACATATCTTGCTGTGACTGCCTACAAACTCTACTTTTTAAAAAATTTACTTTTCCCAAAGGTATGTATTTTTTTACATGGAAAAATTAATTGCCAAATACTATAAAATGTAAAAACTAGTGTATGAAATCAAAACAATCCTAAAGAAAGCATTTGTTTCTTGACAAAGAATGGGTGTTAAATATATAATAAAAATGTAAATGGCTTTTCAATTTACAAGAAAAATTCAGTATTGCAACTTCAGTGAGGATATTTTTGTGGATAATTATTTAGACTTGTATCAAAGTGAAAGAAGTGTCATGACACATATTAGTCACCTTCTAAAAATCCTGAAGTTTAGCCTTTTTATTTTCTAAAAAAAGGTGAACATTTAAAAAAACCCCATGATACGAATTCCCTCATGCAAATTAGTATCTTTTAAAGCTCACAAATATACTTCAAGAAAATCTCAATATCTTGTTCAGATTTTATGAGATATATTTATAAGCTAACTTATTTTCAAACTGTCTTTACTTATTATATCAGCCCATGTGACAAGTGTCAAAACCACTTCTTTTATTTTTAAATAAATTACATCTGTTCAATATACAATTACAGAATTATAGAATATCCTGAGTTGGAAGAGACCCACCAGGATGCTCCAGTCCAGCTCCTGGCCCTGCCCAGGACACCCCAACAATCCCCCCCTGTGCCTGAGAGCGTTGCTCACATCAATTAAATATTGAGGTTTTACTGCGTTTGGAGTCCAGAATAGTCAGATCACCACAGGATGATTGCTTTCAGTTAAACACTTATCAGAAAATTACTACCCCAATCTATTCAGCCCTTTTCTGTCCACAGACTGTTGGGAATAACAAGAAAAAGCCAAGCAATTTAGCAGAGCTGACAATTGCCAGGAATTGCACCTTTCGCTCTATGAAGAATACACAAAAGCCTCAATAAAGTTACAACCGTACCTTTTTACAATCACTTTTTTTGCAAACAAGTAATTCTCCTGCAAAATCTGCTCAAAAACTATGAAGATAGCTAGTAAAAAGAAAATATATTATATGCCTTCCCTCTGTTGACCCTGCCTAAAAATTGTCCTTTTTTTCTGGTAAAGATGCTTGTTCACTAATAAAATAAGTGATACTAATACCCAGCTCTTTCCATGTGTGCACCATAAAAACACAACATGCCTTGAGATTATCTTTCAGATTACTGCTGCTATGGTTTCGAAGTGCCTGTGCAAGCCACGGCCAAGGTCTTCCCTCAGGAGCCATCGCTCGTGGCCAGAGCTGCAGACAGAGCTAATGAGAAACAAAAAGGCTTCTAACGTCTCTGATAGCCCAAAGCTTTAGAGGTGAACAGGAAGGAACATTTACCTGGGAAAAAGCCTGTGGGGAACGAGGGAAAGGTGGAGCCAAGGGAACCGTTCACTTCCCTTCTTATTGCTGTGTTACATAGAAAAAGCTCCAAGGGAGAGTGAGATGGTCGGAGCCAGGAGCTCTGCATTCCTATTGCCATGGCAGAAAGGCCTCCCAGAGCTTATCCAAGTGTGATCCACACAGTTCTCCCTGATTATTCACGGCGAGCTCACTTTTCCTCTCTATTAAACTGCATTACAGGGAGCTAAACTACATCTGACATTTTCCTCTTGAGTGCTCCCTCCACATAAACTGTGCCCAAGCTGTTGCAGAGCCTGTACAATAAGTCCGTGGAACAATCTCTCTATTACAACATAGGCCTTAATGCAGACAGAAATTAAGAACTTAATTTGTATAGAAAACAGTGATGCTCTGACATCAAGGGTTAAAGCACTGAACTGTGACTTGGAAGACATGAATTTAATTTCTGGATCTTCCACTCAGGCAACCTTGCAGGAATGATTTCACAAGAGAATAATGCTGTCTCACAGGACTACTGGGGACATAAGGATATGCACGAGGCTGGCAGGGCACACACACACTGTATTCTTCCCAACCTCTGGAGTGGAGTGGAGTGTACATACACTTGCAGGCTTTAGGGTTATTTGTCACTTGTGCTTTGCAGAAGGGTAAGAACTTCATGTGCTGTTTGAACACACTTTGATACTACTCATAAAGGCCAGTCATGGGGAAAAAACAAGGCATTAATGCAAGAATTTTTCAAAGGAAAGTACTTGAATTTTCTATTTTTCAAAGAGAGATATAAAAAATTTATTAACAACATTAATTTGATGCTAAAATACTTGAGAGGTTTATCTGGGAAAGTTAAGTGTTTAAAACACCATGAAAAACCCTTACTGCAAGTGTACGGATTTATCTGTCAGAGTGACCCAGGCTGAGCTGCTTGGCTTGTGCTTTGTGTCATGGAAAACACACCAAGAGACTTGTTAATTGTACATTTAACCATTTCTAACATTACTTTCTTCAAATATATTCACAGGATGATCAAATGGAGAGATGAAAATAAAACACGAGAATCAGCAATTTCTTGTTATATACACAAGGAGATAAAGATTAACCCAAGCTTCCACTCATATTGCTTTTATTTTTGAAAAGCCACAGAATTTGAATATTTCAAACGAGGCTAAATTGAGTATTGGAATATTTCAGCACACATAAAAATCCAATCCTGCAACTCACTGTCTACACTTCTTCAGCAGACATGAAAATTAACAGCACATATATACTTGTGAGTATTATTAGATCTAATTTATACATACTGATGTGTATGTTTAGGGGCACCTTTCAGCACCATCCCTTCAATGTTTGTGCACACTGGTGGATAAGATCTGCCCCTAAGCCTTCTCTTCTCCTGGCTGCGCAGACCCAGCTCTCTCTGACTTTCCTCATACGAGAGATGCCTGTATGCCATATTCCTTTAAAAGCAGGTATAATTTCTGTAGGAAAATTAAGCAGCAACTCATGTTGCTAATGCAATCTCCAATTCACTCTGGCTACTCATGCAAGAAATCAGCACATGATGGCACAATTAAAAAGTCTTACTGTTAATGGAAAAATGTAATTTCATTTTAAAAAATCTTCCTAATGCCCTAGGAGGCAAGAAGAGGGTTTAAATAATTAGTAAGGATTTTTTTACCTCAGTAAATTCTTCAACAGGAAATTTCCTCATGAACTTTGGACTTTGAATCCTCTTTCCTGCATTGTGTTACACAAGGACATAAAGATTCATATGACTGATCACCTCTTGGTAGACAGACCCTATTTTGCTTGGCATTGTTCAGAGACAGAATAAAACGACATTACTTCACCAGCTCTAAGGCAACAGAGAGATGGAAACAAATGGGCAGAACACAGGAAAAAGGGAGACAACATTTGTCAGTCTGACAGGCAGCAGTCTCAGCAAACCATCAGGGTGACTGTTGTCAGAGCTCTACAGGCATCACAGAGAATAATATCAAGGGTAGTGACAAGACAGACCACGACAAAGCTGCTCTGACATGTTAATGCAGAGCTCTTGGCAAATAGGAGCAGCAACAAAAAGAACTACCAAGATGTTTGCTTAAAAATCATCTGTGCTACTTTTGCTACTTTGTTTACACACAACGCAATTTCAATGTCCTGCTCTTCCCACAAGTAACTCTAGGAAGGCCAAAGTTTGGGAATGAAAAAGAAAACTGGGAGTTATGCCTAGAAAGGACCAAAACATAGTACAGAGCAGGTGTCAAATCTGACCCACAGAACAAAACACCTTGTTCTTCACACTCTGCCAAATTCCCTGTGCCCCACCACCTTACCAAGTAAATGGAAAACTTGGAACTCTGAAAGACAGTGCACACCAATACCACCCATTTTACAGCAAACTTCAAGCTATAATCTATTTCAAAAGAATTTCCTCATGTCAACACTCAAAGGATTCTTTTCCCCGCAAAGCTGGCTCCTCTGTGTGATGTGGACATGCATCTGTGTGCACATATGTGCTCAGGAGTTAAGGAGAAAAAGTGGTAAATGTGAACTAAAGAGGGAGAGTCCAGGGTTCTGCAGTACTTTCTTACCTCCATCTTTGGCACAAGGCTCTACAAGATTGCACCTTTAATTTCAATTACACAATTTTATTCTGCAAGTCAATTTGCATGGTTCCCAAGGAGATAAGTTTTTTAAATCTTCTCTGGAATCCACTGATAAAAAATAGGGGAAACTAGTATAGTAAGATAGAATGATGAATTAGGCCCTCTTGAAAAGTTATCTTTTACTGGGCCAATCAGGAAATGTGAGATAATCACTAAAAAAATTTGTATTTGCTTTTCTTTACTATTATCTCCACCTTCCTATTTTTACTAAAGTGCCTAGGCAGAGCATTAGCAATTTTCTCTCTTTTTCTTTTACAAACTATCAAACAAGGATAAAGGATTTGAGAACACCAGGTTACATTTAAACAAGAATAATATACATTTCCTATTTGTGCAGGTACACTTAGTAGGTAAAACATCCCTTTAAAACATGGAATCGTAGAATCTCTAAGGTTGGAAAAGACCTCTAAAGATCAGCAAGTCCAACCCAGCTCCATTGTGGTTCATCGCTAGTCCACATCCCCAAGTGCCACATTTACACTCCTTTTGAATGCTTCCAGGGATACTTCCAGTGATTCCACCCTGGGCAGCCTGTGCCAGTGCCTGACCACCCTGCCAGTGAAGAAATTTTTCCTAATATCTAAATGCAAACATCCCCTGGCACCTATATTAGCGCATATATTTACAAATTCTATGTCACTTCTGATTGTGAGTAATTGCATCAAAGCAGTGACTGCTAATGATAAACAGGAAATAAGATGTAAATGGAGGCCTGTAACCTCTGTGTGAGCATGGGAAAGGAGGGAAGGAAGAGAGGAAGGAAAGAAGGGAGGGAGGGAGCAAGGAAGGGAGTGAGGGAGGGAGGAAGGAAGGAACTGCTATGACATCTTAAAAAATTACCAAAGAAGGCAAAATGATTACTGCTTATTTTTTTCAGTTTCATCTCTGCACAATAATATCTGGCATTTTCCTGGTTTCCAACGCTGTGCTAAACATTAAAAATGCACTGAATACTGTTTGTGTGGGGGCTTCTCGTTTTTTCCCAAGCGAAGACAAGATAAACCACGACAGATGTAGCATTGCATGTGGTGACTGCACAGGTACTTTCTGTGGGAAACCATTCCAAAGGTTACAGCAAAGATGCAGAAAGCAAGTGAGGAGAAAGTGGACAAGTAAGATTAGGAAGATCCTTTAGCCACTGTAGATCTTATTACAGTGCTTCTTGTAAGCACAGTAAGATTCACCAGGATATTTAAAAGGACACTGGAACAACATGAATTTAATGCTGAAAAAGAATGCCCGTGTGATGATTTGAAAAGTGGGAACCATTCAGCTTAGCAGCAAATAAACATGGTTTCCCAAGGGATTTTTCCTCCCCCTTCACTAACATGCATTTCAATGAATACTGATGAAGATCTGAAGAACTAATCTATGTGAGCTTGTGTAAACTGTGAATTTGGATTTGCAGGTGCTCCAGTTTCTACAGAAATGCAAAAGAACCCAGTAATGCCCATACACAAACCAGATTATGTTCTGTCCTTTTGATATACTGGTATTGGTGAGATAAATCTGGTGTCATAAGTCAACAATATTTTCCATCTATCCTACGAACTACAAGAAAAAAGTATTTTTCATCTAGTGGATATGAATTTCCCCTTGTGTCTGCAAACTCAGACAATTATAATTACTAAAAATACATTTAGTGAAAGTTCAGAATTTTTTTAGCTGGGCTATTTTTATTTAATTCCCTACACAGATAATTTAGTCTAAGTCATTCTTCTCTGAAAAATCTTGACTAATGCATTTCATAACTTCTTGGAAAACCAGATTAAGAACTGAATAGCTGTCGTGTCAAACTAAAAATCCAAGCTCTGTGTGCATTACCTGTGTGCCTTGAGATTGGATCCTATAGCATCTAATAAGGTATGAGCTCCATTTGCTGCTCTTCCCCCCAGAAATTTTCAACTACCCTTTTCTCTGCGTTCTCAGTAAGCTGCAACCAACAGGGTCCTAAAAAGTGACCCTTTCTTCAACAGAGATCTGTTCTCTTGAAACACATGGGAGCCTCAGAACTTCCTGAGTCTGTTGTTCCTCTGTCAAATTTGCTTGAATTTGATCAGGGTGTTAAATACTGCAAGAAACACCGTAAAAAAAAAAAAAAAGGCTAAGCAGACTACCATAGAGCCTTTAGCATTAACAAGAAAAACAAGACTATCTCTCTTTTCCATCACTTAAAAAGGCTGATTTTAAGTAGCAGTATTCAGACTGGAAACAATTTTTGTTCATTGAAATGTTTTAAATGTGTTTTTTTCACATAGGTGTGTAGAAATTACACTTCCCCCCTGCCATGTACACAGAGACATTTTTAAGCAAATGAAAAGTTCAATTGCTTTGTTCACATTTTTCCAAGCACACCTTAAAATTATTTTGTTCTTTACATGCTTTTATATTATCACATTTTTAAAAGAATCATTTCAGTTAATTTCAGAGCATTATCTCAGACTCTCATTTTCTTTAAAGGAACATCTTTACATGAAAGTCAACATCATATTTTCAGTATATAAAATTAAATACACATCCTCTCTGGCAGCTTTCTTTCAGTGTAGTTGCCGTTTCTCCAAGCAAGTTCTAAAGTGTTTCCAAATAAGTTTAAAGACATCCAATTTATTTTTATTTTAGAAAATTGCTTGCTGAAGTGGCACTGTGTCCTTAAGGTGTGATATCCAGTAATGAATTGCAAAAAATACTTAGAATTTCCCAGCACATTAAGTATCTCTGTTAGCAATAACTAGAAGCACTGGATATAAGGATCTACAGAAATGATAAAAAAATATAATTCAAGAAAGATAAAGAAGACAAGGAATAGTCTTACATGACCATATTTATCTGTTGTTGTTCAGCTACAAAATAATGGATAAACTTTGTTAGAGATGTCCTTTCCTGACTTGACCAGAGCTTCTAATACTTTAAATTACATATTAAATACTTTAAGGTTCACAAGTAGTTTGTAACAACATTCAGAAGTACTTGGCAACTCAAACCTGGCTTTCTCTACAGGTAAAGGCAGACTTTTAATAAGGCAAACACTAACAAGGAAATGATGACTTGAGCCTTGCCTTCTGCAGCTTGTGATACATGAACAGCTTGTGCTGCTGCAGCTGGAAGATTCACAGCTGGATGCTTATTCCACCTGATTCATCTAAAATCTTGCCCAGTGTGGAAGTGTCTGCCTTCTCCAGACGGGTTTTCTTTCTGGTTTGTATTTTTCTAAACTCACACTATTCTTGAACCTGGTGTCCTTCAGAGAAGCCAAAGAACACACTAATATTTGGGTGGATTTGATACTGCCTCCTCTGAGTAGCAGCACAGAGACACCAGTTGCAAGTTCTCTTTCATACTTAGACCAATATGACAGTACAAGTTGGGAAAAAGTTATGCAAAACCAGACAAAAAAACAAAACTGAGCATCTGGGAGACTAAGCAGAATCCTGTTCAGGGAGGCCAAAGCTCACAGCACTAGGGTGGTTATTTACCGCAAAATATGGGCAGTGACAAAGAGCAAGTGTCTGTGACCTTTGCATTATAATTATTAAATGGGTAAAGAATTCTATAGAATTAATTAAAAAATATATTCAAACCTAGTCAATGTGTCAGAATTTTCAGAATTTTGCTATGAACTTTTACTTTTTTAAAAAATATTTTCAGGTTCACTCTTGCTCAGTTGCGGCTAGCAAGCCCTGAAATGTCATTGCTTACAAGCCAATCTAAATTTAAATTCTTCTGATTTTTGACCCAGGGGAATAAACTGCAATCAAATACAAACTGCAGAAAATTCAGCACTATAATTCATTTTTCTGGAACCTGAGTTTACAGTCACCACTGGTTTCTGGTTTTGTATCTACTAACCAAATCTCATCCTTCCTACATAAAAGATGAATCTCCATCCATAAACAGTTCTGTCCAGGTGTTTTACTGTATTTATGCTCCCACTGCATTTCATGATCAGTTTTTCCACTTTCACATCCTTCAGAGAGGAAGTCCCCCTGACTGCTGCCAGTAATTTTTCAGATATTTACTTACAGCAAATGCTTCTCAATGACCTGCTGAAAAATAAAACTCCACACGAACACAATAAAATTAATGTACTGTTCATGGTTCCTACCAGCCCACTGCGGAGTTGTGCACCTTCACAATGCCGCTCAGTTGATACTGTCCAAATTTCAGGGGTTGAGTTTGTTCTTCAGCATGCTCAAAGTCTGGGGTCCCTTCAGGATCAACAGGGAACTCTGAATCCTGCAGAAAACCAAAATTATTAATTCTCAGAAATGCTGCATACTTCACACAATGTATCTATTATATTACTATTTTGAAAAAACAAATTTATCTTATTTTTCCACCCCGTTTTTTCTCCTCTATTCAATTTTCATGATTTCTTAAATCACTGCTGTGCTGATTTTATTAATTTTGATACATATTGTTAAAGCTGACTGCAGGCAGAACAATTGAACACTAATAGTTAGCTCTTTTCAAATTATATTCCTACTATTTAAGATAACTGGCCTGACATAAAACACTGGACTAGAACTAGGAAGAAAGTTTTATATCAACTCCTCCTCTGTAAGATTACTGGCATGGGTTATTTTCCATTTTTCCATGGCCTATTTGTTCTCTATTCATATTTTCCACGGGAGGTTAGCTCCATGAGTTGCATCCAGAGGCAAAGCTGATGTATTCTTCAAAAGACCTTTCTTGTAAGTATAATGCCAACAAAAAGTCAAAATACGTGTAGCTAATCTTGCAGCCTCATTTTTCGTTGGTGTGGTCTAAGATATTTCCTAAGATTAATCAGCAGACTAGGAGATTTATTACTAACTCTAATTAACCAAGCTAAATAGGTTTATTAAAAATAGATTGTCATTAAAGAATGTAAGAAAGGTAACAGTGCACAACATATTTTAAGGACTGCACCAGTCATTAGAAAACCACTTCCCAAGACACCACAGTTGGCTGAAGACCTGGTTGATGGCTTCTGTTTGCAACATTTTAGAACATCCTGCTGTGAGAAGCTTTAAAGGAGACTGAAATCGCTGCGCTCTTTAAAATGCCCATCAAACACTAAGATTAAAGAGGGAATAAAATCACTGACCCAAGACCTGGAAGGTATTTTTCAGTGGACTGTGGCTTCAATCACAGGCACAGCCTATCAAAACCACTCCAAAACCCATGGAACAGCAGGGACTTTCAGTATTGACTAATATCAGACAACAGTCTTTCTTCTCTGACTGGGGAGGAAGACAGAAGCTGGAAATCATGGAGAGCAAATGATCCAAGTCATCTTTGCTTATTAACACAGATGCTAGCAAGGTACCTACTTTTGGAAAAAAACAAAAGTAATAAATCTGGAATATTCAGATTTAGGAAATAAGTATGTAAAGTACAAATACATAAACAATAAAGATTAAAGTAATCTGGCATTGTTAAGCCAGCAAGGAATGTGTTTGTGGCTAAAGTTCCGCATTTTTATAGAACTGCATATCGAGTTCTAATTGTGTCTCAGCCATAATATTCTTGAAGACCTCTGAAGCCAGTTTCAAGAAAAATCCATAGATTTTCCAAATTTAGGAACAATTAAGATAAGTCTGCAGTATTTATTATACACACACACACTAAGAAGCTGAGTAAAGATATTTACTAAACGTAAGTATAGTCCCAATATGTGTCAGTGCCTTTATGCAATTCTTAGAAGGTTTCTGTACTCCTTGTTTTACAAAGTTCTACCTTTCAAGATTTAAAAATTTGAACAACTAGGATTATAACATAACAAAGGCATAAAATCAGCATGCTTTTTGCAAACTGTTCTCATTCATTTTCTGGAACACAACTAATTAGTAAATGCTACCAGACTTACTCATTTCAGAGTGAAACAAGCCTAGGAAAGACAAGGCTCTCTGAATAGAAGTGACAGAAAGTCTTGCATTTTCCAGTAGAAAAAAATCCCCAGATACTACTTCAGGAGATATTGCTGTAAATGATTACTGTAACATTCAGAAAATATAGTAAAAAGAGAATAATAGAAAAATATTAGTTTTTCTATAACTCCGTTGTGAGGATCTGAAGTATTTCTGAAACTAAGTTTTCCACCCTCTGCAGTGGTAATCCTGTATTCTACTAGAGCAGGAGACTTGGCCTCAGTTGAGGTAATTCATACCTATGGTTCCCACCAGCATGAACAGTGGTATCACTTGTCATGGCCAGGTGAAATGCTGATTTCAGTAGCTCCCCAGCAGACTACCAGGTAGAACTCACAGTGTGACTTTTTTACCCAGATAAAAATATTCCTCACTGTGGAAAAAATGGGGTATTTTTATCCTAAAAACTTCCTACAACAGAAGCATTCAGTAACACTTATATGAAGACACCTCCTCTCCCCTAACAAATTTAGGCAACCAAGTAATCTTTATTCTATTGTTTCCAATTGCTAAATCCTAAGGGTAAAAGAGAATGCATTACACAAGTTGAGACCTTGCATAACAAGGCTTGTGAAACTTTTACAAGCATTGACTGCAAAGCCTGATGTTCCTTCAGCATTGGCAAGGGCCATGTGCAAGCCAAAATTCAGGAAAGTATCTTGAGTACTGAGGAGCCAAAGTAATATACTGTGGTTTTGTTCACTCCTTTACCTGCTAGGTATGAGACATTTGTACTATGACAAAAAAAAACCTACCAAACTTCTCTCTCACATCCATATAAAAGAGGAAGTACTGCACTTTCTGCCTGTGACATTAAACATCCTATTACTCTAACATCAAAGGCAAGGAAAAGAACATTCAAAAGTGTCCTAGGAAGAATCTCTATGAACCAAACCCCTTCCGAATGCATGTCCTCAGTCACTGACAATGGTAAATGGTACCTGGTCCCTGACCAAACAGTACACTCCCCCTGTTATCTAAAATTACTGGTGCAGCAATGAGACACTCATAAAAAGTTGGCATGACTCTTGGGCCATTTACACACAGTATTTCCACAGCTGTCTAAAATATCAGAGGACAAAAGACTACAGAAGTCAGAATTGTGTGAAGTCAGAAAGGCATTTCATGCCTTAAGACCTCACAGGTTCATGTACAAAAAACAAACTAGAAGAGAAGAGCTTGCCTTTCTTTTGTTTGTTTGGGATTTTTTCATTGTTTTTTTTTTTCCCTTTTAATTTAAGAGCCTGAATCATAAGAGGATTCGGTGATTTACCCCAGATCAAGCTGAATTTCTACAGGACAGCTTGCAAACTGAACTCATAACTTCTGAGTCTCAAACCATTCCTTAATTTTCCCTTATAAGATAAAAAAACTTGTCTTGATGCAATGTTGGGGTTTTAAAAAGGGGCTCTCAGTTTCTCCCCTTTTCTCTTAAAGAATTTTTTCCCCATACATGTTGCTAGGAAACAAATTGCCAAGTACTTAACAGAGACAAAAGACCTGGCCACAGGGACAGATCCAGGTGGCTGATCTCTTTTACCTGGGATGTTCTCGTGGGAAGCGAGAGACCACGAGATTTTTAACTGCATAAAAGAAGGGAGATAGGAGCCCTCTGGCTCTTGCTTTTCTCCGGCGTTGGAGCGGAGAGTGGCTGCTTTTCGTGGTGCAGAGAATCCATCGCTTTGCGCTCTTGCTGTCGGGGAAGCCCGGGACTCCAAGCCCGCCTCTCCTTGCCCAGCCGGGAGCGGGGTGGCCCCTCCGCTGCTGCTCTGTCGCTGCTTCGCTGCCCTGCACCACCCCCCTGCCTGCCGAGACCTCCCGGGGCTCCCGCTGCAGCCCCAGAGCTTGATACATCTCGCCTGCCGCCCGGGATTGCTCATCCCTGCTGTTCCAGCCTGCTGTTCCCGATCGGCTGCCCCAGGGAGGTTTGTGAAGCTTTTTTCCCTTCCATCCCTTCCCGGCCCGGCCCGGCCGCCATCGCCGCGTGCTCCCCGCGCTCGCTCCGGAGCGCCCCCTGCAGCCGCGGGAGAACCATCGCACCCGCCCTGCTCCCGGAGCCGCCAGCGCCCCTGCCGGCCGTGAGCGGAACTGCACCGAGGGGAAAGGGCCTGACGGGCGGGAGAGGCTGGGGCTGGGCTCTGGTTCTGTTTGGGGTTACTGACATAGTTATTGCTGGTTGTTTGCCTTGTTATAGATATATATATATTAGTAAAGAGCTGTTATTCCTATTCCTCATATCGTTGCCTGAAAGCGCTTAATTTCAAAATTATAATAATTCGGAGGGAAGGGGGTTGCATTCTCCATTCCAGGGGAGGCTCTCGCCTTCCTTAACAGACACCTGTCTCCTCAAACCGAGACATGCAATTAAGAAAATTTAAGAAAATTTTCCCTTAAAGCTATTAGAAATATCTCTTTTCTGTCCTGTCCTGAATTTTTCCAGTGAGATTGCCTTTTCTCTTATAATAGCAGGGCTCTTCAGAGCAAGTCTACAGCTCTCTTTTTTGTCGAGAAAGGCACAAGAGACTCATTTGTCAAAACATATAGAAGGCAATGAATAGATAAGTGGAACTGATCTAAATCATCTCACAGCTGAGAAAAATGTAGTAGAGTTTAATAGAAAACATCCAAATCAGTTTGTCTAAATCACAGCTTGGCCTTGTCTATGTCATTATTACAGGTAGTGTTAAGTTTCTCCTTACTCAGATGTCAAAAATTGAAGTCAATTGAAGAAGCAGCTTCACTCTGTAACCATGAAAGAGCTCAAACCTTGCTACTTTAATTCTGAAAGAAAATAGTGCAATCTTAAGTGAGACAAAGCCCATCAGACAGCAAATTAGTGATCCAAAGTTTTTCAGTGAGGGTGGAGAAGGAGCAACCTTTTCTTTTTGCAAAAATTAGTGACCATTATCATCAGTAGTTCCAATTTGAAAGCTGTCAAGGTCATTCTACGACTGCAGTTCAGACATGCCCAAGGAGCACAGTCACAGGTGCTGGTCTATCCATACATTCAATTTTAAAAGCAAATACTAGATATTTTTTCAGAAATGTGAAGTAATGAAAATTAAATTATTCTTAGGGCGCAGCTACTGTCTATGTCCAAGGCGCAGCAAGAGAGCCTAACTTGTATCACTACATATTTTCAAGGAAATATTCTATTCTCAATTCTCACCCAAGAATCAGCATTGTCTCTGTTTTTCTGTACTTAGAAAGAGCACTGCACTAGTCACTGTACTGACATACTACTGAAGTTCTCTTTTTATTCAAAGTTACAGAGAATTTTGATAATTGTTTGCTTGTTTTTCCTGAAAAATCTGATAAACATATTATAGAGAACATGTTTTGTCTATTTTCATTTTAAACAAGTTTCAATATATTGAAATTTACATATTTTAGTTTTTAAATATCACAGAAGTCCCATGGAAATCAGTAGGTGTACTCAGAAACTACTTATTAAATACATAGTTTTCACAACAGGGCTTGAGTTTTACACTCAGTTTTTGTCCCAGCTTTCAAAACAACTTAAGGATTACTATGAATCCATACATTCAAAAAGTGAAAATAAACAAGACATTCCTAAAACACAAACATATAAATAAAAATGAAAATACTCCTGGCTGTAGTTGCTGACAATGAATGAATCTTGCTCCTCAGACTATCAAAAATAAAGTATATCAAATAAGCAAAAACACTTGAACAGTAAACTATAGTATGAAATTTTCAAACCCCATTGACTATACTTAAAATTATTTGAAGTTTCAAAGTAAATAAAGAAAGATTCAAATCTGTTCCGGTTTCCCTTTTTCCTGAAGAAAATCCTGACTGTTCTCTGAGTAGCTCAGCTTTGAGGCACTAGAGGTAGGTGGCTTCAGAAGGAACCAAATGCTAAGCAGGAAAGTATTAAATTATTATTAAGAGCTTTGCTGCAAGACTGACAGAAAATTGACATCTAATATAGTAGCTGAGCATAATTTTACTTTATTTTCATATTTTCTGTAATTGAAAGGACGGGGTATCCTTTTCTAGCAGAGTATGAAAGAAATTAAGGTATTTAGTGCACCCACTGAGCATAATGCATCAGTGAAATAGTCAGTAGGCACTGTTGTACAATTAATACTCAAACAACTCAATTTCAAAATGCTCCAGTGTCTATAGTAACCATAACACAACACATTTGCACATTATTTTACTATGTTAATCATGACCACAATTATTCTATAAGCATCCGAAATGTAAGGAAAGGAAGTTGAAAGCAATAGCAGGAGAGTGTAGTAAAACTTTTATTGCCTGCTCCATCTTGCTTGGATTGCTAATAAAAACCATAAAACTCAGCTACAAAGGTTGTGGCCACATAACTCGTCCTTATTCAGTTTACAACCCAGACAATTTTTCCTTTTTTTAATAAAATAAACATGAAGATAATATGTAATAGGTAGTAAAAGCCAGATTAATTAAAAAAGCAATGGTAAAACTGTTCCGTCTTCAAATCCAGGGCTAGTGTAGCTCCTCAGACAGTTTGTGAACTGGTGCTAACAGTAAATTTGCACTTGAAATTGCTCCTGACAATGTCAGTTTTAGGGCTCTGCCACATCAAGTCAAGCCATTGGCTGTGCAATAAAAAACCAGAAAGCTCTACTACTCAATGTCTAACTGTGCCACAGACACTCAATCACTTTTGGACAAGAGCTCTCATTAGCACTCATCGATAAATACACTGCAATTATTTCCTACTATCAAAAAGATCAACTTAAAGCTGCTGCACTTCACTAGTTTTGTTTCTTTTATTGCAGCTATTAAAACAAGATTTGATTAGCCAGATATGATTAATAATCAGAAAGGTTTCAAAAAGGAAGAGGAAGATAACAATTACAGAAAGATCCATCAGTGAAATGCAATAGCTTTCTTCCAGTTTTCAACACTAGGACTTAACTTTATCACCACTATTTCAGAAAGTAACAGTATAAAATGAAAAAACTGACTATGCCAAGCATACTGCCCAACACTACAGAAATAAAACTACTGCAATGTTTTAGTTTCTGCTAAAACTTTAACACTTCCTTGCAAATGCCCAAGTAAATCACATTTCTCAGTTTAAAGCAACACAACTGTGGCTGATGCTGTAAAGGATGAACATGACAGTCCAGTGTGGGAACTGGAACGTAATCTCTGCACAGGAGGCAGCTGCCCAGTGAGCTGTATGGCTGCCCAGAGGACTGAGAGCTCAGAGTCATAGGACAAGCCTGGAAGTGTCCAAGGCCAGGTTGGATGGCACTTGGAGCAACCTCGGATAGTGAAAGGTGTCCCTGCCCATGGTAAGGGGTGGAATGAGATGAGTTTTAAGGCATCTTCCAACCCAAACCATTCTGGTACTCTGTGACCAGAGAAATACAAAACAGTTCCTTGAGCCTTGCTAAAGACTGACCATAGAACAAGGAGTAGGTTTAAGATGCTCTGCTCTCACACTGAGTGGAAGACAAAGCTTTAAGCTTTATAAAGATGAACAAATAATTTCTCCGGAGAAGGAACAATCCTTAAAAAAACCTCCAACATTCCTTGAGGACCTGTTCTGTGTTCAAAAGGATATCTATGCTGTACAGAAATACCCCATGAAGCCTTCTTCCTACACTTCTACCATCCCAGCTACATCATCATATGTATTTTAACCCCTTCTTTTGATTACTCTTCTCTGTCACAGCAAATTACATGACCAACAGTCTCTGCAGGGTCAACAAGGTGAGTGAAGAGTCACAGTAAATTATTCCAGAACACAAATGTACATTAATTATGAGTGCTAAGTTCAGTTACAGTCTCAATAAAGTGATACAATCATCATCCAATTTTTAATTTACTACTCCCTCATGGTGGGAGTTGAGCTTAATACATGCAACTGAAATTAATTTCTTAATTTAGAATTATTACAACTCTAAGATAAAAAGTCTATACTGGTACTGATATGCCCAGATTTTAAATATCTACTTCTGGTTACCATTAACAGCAGTTATGAATGTAAGTTTATCACATGTGAAAGAATAAATTCAGTATTATTTTACTGGTAGTAATTTCCAGTGTGTTGCCCTGATTCTCATCATCACCTCATCACCACATCGTAACAACAGCACATGTTCCTGTCTGTTTGTCAAAACAGTATTGTATGTCTCACAGATAATTAAACAATATGTTTATACAATAGAGATGTACACACAGCTAGGTATATAACTTAATCTTGCGTGAACAACTGCAAACACTGTTACAAAACTCAGCTTGATCATTTCCCAAGGAGAAGTAAAAGAACATCTATGAAAATGCTGAAATAAATTATCATGATATGAGGCATGTAATCCATTTTCATGTCAGTTTTCTAAGTCACAAATAACCATGTGCTATTCCCGAAGATGTTCCCTACCCCTTCCTTTAAAATGTTTATGTTTGAAAAGCCACTACATTTATGATTAATGTTAAAATAAACAACAGTGCAATAAAATATAGAAACCTCTTCCAATTATAATTTTATTTTGTAGATTTAAATTTTGATTATGGTGCAATTAAACGTCAGCAATATTTTAAGCTACAGCAGCACATGCTGCATATGCCACACAATCCATCACATTAAAGAGGCAATGCTGATTAAATGACAGACATCGAGTTACTTCAGTTTTCTGACATACTCCAAAATATGTTGCAATATTGCCTTTTTTTATATATATATATTTAAAAATTTTCATAGTGATTCATGTGAATTTCTCTACCACAGAAGCATCCTACTGTAGAATCAACTAAAAAATCTAGATGCTTTCTTGATTTTCTCCAAGAAAACTTCAGCACAGGCAATACAAGACTACCCATTCATCTATAGATGTTCCAGGGGACTGTGCATCTGAATTAATTTTGATTTTATTCCTAAAACATATACAGTGAAAGACTGTGGAAAAACTTTCTTTTTTCATGTTTTCTTTTGACATGATCTCACCTGCACTTCTAACAAGAAAAAAAATCTGCTCCCAAAGGCTCTCCTATCACTCGTAATATCCAAACACAGATGCTAGAGGTGCAAGTTAAGTTCTAAATTCTGCCATTCTTTTATTAACTTGCCAAATATTAACAAACAAGTTTTATTTTTCCTCACATTACTGTTCTGCTTCTCAGGCACTGTCGGGAAGCTCAGAAACTGTGTTTACACTCTCAGTAGCCTGGATACACTAACTTCTGCCAGGGTCAAAGCACCCGCTGTAATCATCTCAATAACTATTATAAGGCACACGGGGTTTGCAGAGGTCCATACATCACTACAAATGAACTGGTAAACAGATCCAGGGGCCATTAGTTATTGATTTATTTGCAATTATGCGTTACAGATGCTGTCCATGTTCCCCCCCTTGGCAGTTCATCATACTGACTCTGTTTCAAGACAGCCAGTAACCATTATCCCAAGCTCCACATAATGAGAAATAATGAAAACAAAGCTGTAAGAGTACTCTGACATGCAGGTACAAAGCTCTCAGCTTGTCAATACTGCAGAGAAATGGATTCTTTATAATAAAGAGCTAATTAATTGATTACTGTACTTGTAAGCAATAAGTACTTCATCAAACAGTGATAAAGCTGGTTATCTATCACTGTTAACCACCATAAATATTTTCAGCACTGCAGGAAGTGGATACAGCAGGGTATGAAAGAGGTACTGCCAGGCTGACTTCACAAACATGCCAGCAGTGAAACCGAAACTGCTTAAAAGTGCCTTAAGGTGTGAGGAAGTCAGTCTGCTCTAGATTCAGCAAGGCAGATTGTGGAACCAGACCCAAAATGTCTGTAATTGATTTTGGACCACATAAAACCCAGGCCTCTGCACGTCCTTGAATTACATTTCTACTTGAGCTAGACACAGCTTTAAAGAAATCCATTATTTAGAAATTGTCGGTTTTTTCAAGACTGAAGGATTGACTGTAACTGCCAGTACATTTGTGAAATGCCTAACTACATTCTCTATTAAAAAGCAACTCTATTTCTAACCCAGAATGTCCTTAGATTCAATTTTCATCTACTAAATTCAATTCTACTTCTGTCTGCTAAGTAAACACTGCTATTAAGAATACATTTTGTCCCCTTTGTCATAGCCAATGATGAAGAATGCCCTAATTAAGCCTGTTCTAGTTCAAGATTACCCTGCTCATTGTAGGGCGTTTGGACTAAATGGCCTTTAAAGCTCCCTTCAAAGCCAAACTATTCTACGATTCTCTGAACTTGAAAAGCATGGTAAAAAAGTATATTTTTATTTCTATTTCGTTTACCAAGTGATCCGGACTTCCCCTCCTTGTTTTCCTGGTCTCTTCGTGGAATAAGACCTCACCAGTGCGTCATTTGATAAATTTATCAGTAACTCTAAATCAAACCCAAATCAGATTTTTGAGATGCTTTTTTTTCTACCAAGTCACATGTAAACATGCTGAATAGTTCATAAGAAAAAAAAAAAATCTCTGAATACATGTGATTTTTCTCCATTTAAGGCTTCATGTCAGACTTGAACCTACTAGTAACATTATTTACATTGATTTTGTACAATTCCACAACTGTATCTTCTACAATCATAGGATAATTTTCATTAATATTACTACTAATTATATATATTTTTCAGTTCTATTATTCTGTTTCTTCATTTCTTGAGTCACTTTTTACATTTTAAATACAGTTTTGAAAGTAACCACAGATTGCTGGCACAATCTCCCTGAGACAAGTTCTTACAACAGAAGGAGATGAAAACACAGAGTAAGTTTATTACCACCTGACTCCCAAGTTAAAAAATTGAAAACTGAGCTTTCAAGTGGGATAGCAGAAACTACAAGATTTTATTCAATTCTTGAAACCTAGCCCATATACTCTCAACAGAACGGCAATTTGTTCATGTGGGTTAGGACAGATGGCATGGGGACCTAAAATGAATTTTACTCTGAAAAACAGCAATTGTTTACCCAATGGATCTGTTCTTTTTCTGTATTCAAAATCATATGTCCTTAGTAAGAACGTAAGTAGAAGTTTTTATTGCTTTTTTATTACCGTTAGCCCCTCAAACCCACACAATTTTGAGATGCAACTAAGGGCTATTTTGTCTTTTTTTTGATCTCTCTCCAAACCTGTTCATACACAGCAGTTCTCTGTTCCATCCTCTCTGGCCAAGTCAGAGGGAAAATCTGAAACCAATTCTCCCCAACCATTCATCCATGGACAGATTCAAGACAACTTGCAATTTCATTCTAAATTTAGGCACTTGGGCACTGCCATAACACCTACAACGCTTTTACTGCAGATGTCAAATTTCACTCACCAGTAGCTACAGCACAGGATGAGTGTGAAGAATGTGCTTTATTAATTTTTAAGACTGCTATGTATCAATATTTCTATGTGGACTCAGGGAGTGATGGTACCATCAGGATTGAGACACAAGTGGGTAAAACCCCAAAGAATTCACTGACCACAGTTTTGAGTCTGATGCTTAAAGAGACACCACCAGAAATCTACAACAGAAAGGGACATAGCCCAAGAATACCCAGAAAAATTGACAATTTGTCTGATCACAGGCTGCAGCCACCCATTCTAATTCATGGGCCTACTAGAGATAACTCTGGATAAAAACTGTTTTAGGAAAACTAAAGACAATCTAGAGGTAAGAGGAGTGAGATGCTAGTGGGAAAAAGCAGCCTTAGAAGCAAACACTTCAAGGAATTCTGCAGTAGAGCACACTTGGCCTAGCAGCATACAAAATCAGTTTAAAGAAAAATCAAGTAAATGATGCAAACAGGGCACATCTCCCAGCTTTTTAGGAAAGTACCCTTTCAATTTATTTTAACTTTCCTTAGATCTTAAATTATTACTTTTATTTCCTCCATCTACTCCTCTAGCAAAGGTTTTTTCTCCTAACTTTCCTAATTCTTGAGAGTCTACAGAGGCTCAAACCCTCCCTTGATCCTTGCTTCCCTGCCCATACTATTATGGCTAAGTGCCCTTTGAACGTGCCTGAGCAGAGAGGACTTTCCCTTATCCACAGCAATAACACACACAGAAATGTAATTAATCCTAAATCTGAACTTCAGTCCAACTTGTATTGTATGAAATAACAATACTACCCCTTTCCACACACAAATTAACTTGCCTTTTTCCCCCTCTACTTTCTGTCCTCTAAAATTCTAAATCATAATCTTCTCTCCCCTTATTTATCGTCTATAATCTGTATCATTGCCTCATTCTTTCCTTACTTGCAATTCAGAGTCATCTGCCATGTTCTTACCAAACTTTCACTCTTATTTCTTTTCCAGCTTCCATGCATTCCTAGGTATTTATATGCTACATGGAAAATTCTGTGGAATGTAATTATCCCAGTTTTGCACAAAGGGATCAACCTACACTGCCACCTTTCCCATTTTCAGTCCCACTCCCACTAGCATGCATTTCAAAGTGTTCTGCCTCACCTGCAGTTCCTCCTTTTATCTTCCATTTCTACCCTCATTTGTTACATGAACACCTCATTTGTTTTTCTTGTGCTTCTGCCTCCCCTCTGCAGATACTGAAGGCAGTATCTGGAAAGAGTAAAACTGGAAACCCACCATCACATTTTCTACTCAAAGGAACTACAGTCACTAAAAGCATTTAAAGTTGCTTTTACACAACTTTCCTATGTGATCATAGCTATTACTGCATATCAGATACGAGGCCTGTAATGTTTAAGCCATAAACTGCACCACTGGACTCCCTTTGTACTTGCCCTGAAGGAAATCCTAATAAAGTCCCCGACTTCCAGCTCCTAACTGATGAAAAATTCAGTAATACTCTGCCTCCAGACCAGACTGAGAATTTGAATGGAATCACACAAGCAAATTCTCAGATATTAAAGATCCTCTTTTTTTGTGTGTGTGTTATGGAAGAAAACAGAGGGCACATTCATGACTGCAGTTCAATTACCTAAACTAATGCTCCCAAACACATCAGACATCATTCCTCTTAATTTCTATCATTCCCACAATTAAAGGCACACATCCCTTTTCAGGAGTGGAAAAAAACTTACATTTAGTATATATTGGTAATGAATTTCAAAAAAGGGATTATGGCATCTCTGACCGTTCTCTCAGGATTACATATTCTGACCAATAGCTTCTTAAAACTATTTTATTTACTCAGAACAAAAACATTTAAAAGAAAACACATTTTAAATTAATAAACCTCTTTAAAAATACCTATTCTATATTCAATTACTAACACAACATCCAGAAAGACTATCAAGACTAAAATACTTCTAGTTCTTTGCCTGGTGCCAAGTCTTATACTGAAAGTCAGACATGTTGCTGCACTGAGGGGAACCTATAGCAAAATTCAAAGGTTTTGATGCCTCTTTTGAGCCAGAAATTATTTTAAAAAGAAAAAAAAGATTAAAAAATGTTGCAGGAGCATAATTAATAGCACTTATTTAATCATGTTTGAGAAGCGGGGTCCTAACTCCATATTTCTATGCTTAAATTAAGTTACGTTGGATTTTTTCATCCAAGATATTACTGCTAATACAAACTCATACTATTTGTGTGTGCCTGTAACCTCAATATTGCTTAGTCACATTTTTGGAGGCTTCTATCAAACTGATGGGTACAGTCTGTCCAAAAACTTCCTTTTCTAACTCAGAATCTAAAGAAAATGTAAAGAACAAAGCAGAAGATGTGTTGCTATAATTATAGAAAATCGAAATCACTTGAAAATTTCAGGGTTTTTTCTTCTTAATTTAAGGATTAAAACATTTCAGTTGTAACACTGCACAAAGGACATGGGAACGAAACAGCATAGATTTACCTGGATATCTCTTCCGAGGGCTGGGCGGGAAGAAACAAGCACAAAGAGCAGATTTCAAAGTAACAGCAGAGAGCAGCGGTTCAAATTTCTACAGAAAAAACACTGCATGGAAGGTCTAAATATATAACCAACTTTTTTTGCACTGACACCTACAATATATATATTTATTTGTAGCTTGCATGCACACTTCAGCAGAAAGGTAAAATGCAGTCATTCACAGAGCAGTACATCTTTATCACAACAGAAGTATCACAGCTTTCTCCAACCCACCCCCCCAAACACAGCCTTACTGTATTACCTGAGCAGGACTGGGGAAAACCCTTCAAGACAATGTTCAGAGGATAACTGTAGAAGAGATGCATGGTATGAAAGTCCTTCTGTAGAGGCAGACAAATTCTGACCATTGTTCCATAAGCCTACACCTACTGAATTTATTGAATTCCTCTACAATTCCAGCAGCATTCTGTCTCAGATGTAGAAATGCTGTGAAGATTCTCTAAGTATCATCACAAACTTGAAATTTCCCCCAGAAATTGTCATCTACTCTGGAGTGAATGGGAAAAGATTTCATGGAACATACTGATCTAAGAGTTAGCAGATCCTGTGCCTCCCATATGCTAAAGCAGATCCAGCTTCCCTGGCACTGAAGAGCATGGATTTGAACCCATGGCCATCCTGCCCACCTCATCATTCCAGCAGAAAACAAGCACCACCAGAAAAACGGATTCTTCTCTGCTAAGAATGAAAGGAGAAGGGAGAAAAGAAAACAGTGGCAGGAAATTGGAACTTTGTCATTGGCACCAAGACATTAGATCTATTTAACTGATTATTATGATAGTAATTACCAGAGAAAATTAACCTTTGCAGTACAACAGTATATAATGATAGCTGCCTCTAAACAGAAGCTTGCTGTTAATGCTTAGAAAATTTGTTCGACAATAATATCAGCCCAATCTCATCATATAAGCCTTAAATTCTCAAAAGCATTTAGGCACCTAATGCCCCTTCCAACTCAAACCACTCAATGATTCCATGACCCATTCCTGCTAACTTCCATGAGAGGGAACCTGGACACCTTTGCAGAGCTTTAAATACTAATCACTGCTAAATGCATGGACTTACTTTGAGAAAAAAACCTGAAGGGTTAAAACCCCTTGGTAAATGGCCTTCAAGGATTGGGTGTGCAGCTATAAGAAGACAATGCAGACTACAAGTACATCAACCTCTTACAGGCACATATATGTGCAGCTAAAAATAATAGCCAAATTAGAATTGATACAGACTCACCAAAAAGAGAGCACTAATAAAATCAAATCTCAGCTGTGCCATGACTGGAACAATCCAATGACATACTAAAGTTACGCTCAAATACATTTGGCTGCAAAGAGGGACAAAAAGGTTACACTTTTCTTGTTTCCTCTCATTACCTTTGTTACAGTAACTTATTTCTGATAGGAAATTCACACTGAATTAATTCAATTAGTAAAAAGATCTTTAAAAGTAATAAACACAGAATTTTTAGTGTCAGGAACAACACTGACAGCTCCAAAACTCTAATTTAAAAGCTTTCCTGATGTTCATAAATTATTTAAAAACCCAAACTTTTTATTACAAAGAAACAGAAAAGGACCACTTCAAAAGGCGTAAAATGTGAGCCAGTCTGGAGCCTTGCAGAGTAGCTGACACAGCTGATAAGAATAGTCCCCTGCACAGGTGTTGGCATGTTCTGACTAAGCTCCCAGTCACAGCCTTGGCACAGCCAGCCTCTCTTACTGCCACTGAGGCTCTCTACTCACACGCATTACCAGATGGTGGCTAGAAGCTCTCTCAGTGTGTATCCTGACAAAAATGGAAATAAACTACACAGATTGGAAAGAGCTCCTTGCTATGACTCCCAGACCAAAAATCAGTTAACTTAGCACCAAGGTTAACAGTATATGTGAGTGTATTAGCTTGTGTGGTTGTGTTTTTAAATATACCAAATATAACACAGGGCCTCTCCAATTATCCTTAAATGTGCTCCAAATACTGTCAGCCTTCCCCCTCTCATTCTTTTTATAAACTGTGTAATAAAATACTTAATTAGTACATAATAGGCTGTCTACCATTAAAATAGAACAAAACTCTATAAATAAAAAATTATGCCAACAAAGCCCTGTCAGCTTCTCTTCATTGTTATTTCCCAAATTATTTTAGCCTGGGTGGATTTTTGAGATCAAAGCAAGCCTGCACACACTGTTCTTCAAAGCTTTGGTGGCAGGCAGGAATTGGTCATAAACTATGAGTTTGCAAAACAGAACAGAACCTGGAGGGGCAGGATCAGAGCAAGGGAAGTTTAGTCTACAACAGAACAGCAGCAGCAGAATTAATATCTGCCAAAGCCTTCTAGCCTGGAACTCAAGAGAATATCTCTTTCCAATCACTATTGTTTGGACAAAACTGATCACTTAACAACTGACTGTACATCAAAAAATCCAGGTAAAATATACTCCAAATGAGTATTCCTCTCTCAAAGGATAATTTTTAAAAGTAAAGATATCTCCTTTTTCATCTCTATCTTCATTACTGTTTTTCTCATTTGCAATATTGAAAAACCAAGGACAATATCTTCACATTAACCAACCCTGTGATCTATGTCAAAACACAGAATTGGGGTATTCTCTCTAAGTATTACATTACCATGGCTGTGTGCTGCTCTTTCATTATTTATCTGCTGGGTTCAAGCCAGAGCATGTACATCTTACAGCATAGAACAATTCCTACACCAAGTGTGAAGGAGGCCTGCGAATTCCTCTACTATTCCTAACCTCCTTTCCAGACTAAGACATATCACAGCTATATGTATTGTTCCTAAATGATCTACAAGAGTTAAGTAATCTAAACAGAATTTTTAAAAAATTGTAATTATTACACAACAGAAGTGTGGAAATATAGTGTAGACATTTTCACATTAATAAGTACCATTGGTAAACAAAATTTTTTTAATGACTAAGTATTTTTAAAATACTATGAACTGTGACTTTGCATAGTGATTTTTTTCTTGTTTATCTCTTTTTCTTGTGGGAATGAACTGTTCAGAGATTTACATCACAGCAAATCTCAGTTTTTACTGAACTGCTTCAAGAGAACAATTTCTTTGCAGGTACTACAGAAATATGTGGAAGGTTTTCTCTCTACCATGAGTGAAGCATTTCTGGAAAAACAGAAACTGCTTCAGATTTCTAGCAAATTATGAATGTCTAATTGGCTGATCTGCTTTGGTTAATTTACAGTATATAGCACATTATCTGCAGACTATATATACACAAGGTAAAAACTTGGAAACAATAAATACAGAACTACAGTGTAAAACATACAATAGAAATCCAAACTGAAACTGTCTGCTGAGTATCTGGTGCTCTGCTGTCACTTCAGCATGGTTTGGCCTTAGTTCTGAGTAACAGAATTCTAGAACTAGGCTTTCAAACTTGTGTGTTCAAACTTGGTAATTCAGTACCTTAGCTGAAAGGATTTAGAGAATTTACAAAGATAGCAGAGGTAGGAACGAGAAGGGGAGCTGCTAGGGAGGAGAGAGAACTTTGGAAAGGAAACAGAAAAATAAGCATTCTTCTAAATGAGCTGTGAAAACACTTGACTCATTCTGCTTTTTAGCCCCCAAAACCAACCTCAGAGATCATGGCCAAGCTCCACAGTAAGATATTAAACTGCACTTCTAAGAAAACAAATTTGCAATATGAAAAGATTCCTAACGTGTCCACAGAATTGTTTAGCAGTTGTGCTTTACAAAGTGCTTGCATGTAGTGGAAACAAATCAGAGTTGCCTTCGTTGTCTGAATATCCCATGAATTACTTCTGTGCCTCTGGTGTAAAACCCCACCTGTACAGCCATCATTCCAGGCTGGGTTCCAGCAGAAATCTGCCCAACCTCAGCCTCCCTGCTGACAGAGGTTGCACTTTGCTTACTGCATGTAAGAGCAGGTAAGATCAACTAATCCATGATTACACAACAACTAGTTTTAATCATGATCAAACTGTCAGGCCTAGATCCGAACTGGAAATCCAATTACAAAGAGGCCCGTGACCCATTAACATTATCTTCACAGTATGTGACACTCCAATGAAACAGTGTCACATTTTCTGGAGGAAATGCTCTGATTATTAATTCATAAACTGTTTGGAATAAAGACTTCGTATTTTATTTCATTTCCTTGTATTAGAGCAGAAACAATTAAGATTTTACTTTCTACTCCCAGAAGTGCTGTTTGAATATACAAGACAAACAACCCTGAACACTGTGAGCAGTGCCAGAGCTGTTAGGGTATGTTAGAGATTTGTTACCATGAAAACGAAATGCTAATGTTGAATTTCATTTTCCTTAAAGTGATGTTGACATATGCAAAGGCTTTGTTTAAATATTGGAAAAAAAGATTGAAACGCCAAAATCCATAACTTACTACAGAATAGTTAATTTAAAATATAAATACCACAGTCAGCACCTGAGCCTTTCCCTCCAGATTTTAGGGGTCTGAGCACTTATTTCATATTTCAATCACATTTCACTAATTTGAAAGAGATCTAGTTTTATCCATGAATAACTTTATCTGAACTACATTAAAATGGTAAAAACCAAAACAAAAAGCCCAATTAGGATTAAGTTTGGCCTCCTTTAATCTACTTTTTTGTGTAAGAATATCAAGCAGTAGTTCATATATTGCCTTTTAAGACACATCCCTGAACACCAAGCTAAGGTTATCCATCAAACTGTAGACTGCAAATACTTCTGGAACAATACTCCTTTAAAAATAGTGGTGATTATTTACCCAGTTCAAAACAATTACCATTCTGAATTTTTTGACTTGAAGTTGTGTATCAATTACAAGCAACACTTCTATGTGTTTTATCAATACCCAAAAACACCAAGCAGACCACTGATTTGTTGTATTGAAAACTAAAACTTAGTATACAGAGTTCCCAAATTATTACAAAACTCTTCCCAACTCTTGCATCATATATTTTTCATTATGAAACAAATCTTGAAAAAAAAATAGAGGAATTATAATTGAAAATAGACTTCTGTGGAATTTAATTTTTTTTCCTCTCACACAAGAAAAAGCCCTTCTTAAAAGACATTGATATTTTTCAAGTGAAATGAAGTTTGCACCAATCCCATTTTAACTAAGGTACCTAACACTACTCATGTCTTGTGTAGTGCATTCTACTGCTAGTTAGTGCCTCTCCTTCCTTGAAAGAAATTGAGATCTTGGCAGAAGTTTAACATTCCAAAGAGCATTGGAATTGCACAGTTAGAGACGTTGTACCGGCAGAATTCCCTTCGGGGGCTGTAAACATCGAACATCTGTTAGAGAACAAACAAGCACAACTAAACCATTCTCCTCCTCTTCCCCCCACAACTCCCAAATGGTTTCCAAGAGAAATGTTAAGGTCTTGACACTTTAATTAAAGGGAAAACAAAGTGTTAGTCCTGAGTTAATGAAATTGTTCAATTATGGTCTCAAAGGCCAACACTGCTGATGTGACCAACAGCTGTGCGAGCACCATCCCACCTCCTGCTGAGGCTGTTTTGTAGGGAGCCTCTGGAGCTCCTGTAAAGTTCTCTCTTAACTCAGGCAAAGTCAAATCCTATCCTACAGCCCAAAAGAAAGCATTGCAGGACCCTGAGGGATAAAGGAAAGCACAACACAATTCCTAACTCTCTCAATTTGTCTGTCCTGAGGAAGACAGCAACAGCTATTTGTAAAAGTAAAGAAAGCCAAACTTTTACAAATCTTTATGTCATTTTTTTTAATATCTGTTACATCTTCTCTGCAAAGAGAACTCAAAGGTTTTTTGGTCTATTAAATACAGTTTCAGTACATCCCTCTTCCAGGAAATCAAAGCATTTGCATATAAAAACCAGTAATTTTATTATCAGCAGTTTTTGCAAGTGACTATAGCAAGAGTGAGATTCACAATCTCACTGAAGACCGCCTATTATTCTAAAATCTGTCATTATTGACACTCAAATACAGAAAGAAATAAATGAATAGGCAAAGCCTATGTACAATTAGAATTAGCATCAAATGCATCTTACTTCCCAGCAACTTTCTGTATTGGTTCTCAGTTTTGGGGGCCTGTTATTTTATTCTTGGCAGCATGCAGCAACTCAAAACAAAACTTGTTCTTTAGCACAAAGAAAACCCTTTGGATGCTCTGTGAGGTAATTTTATCAAGTACCAAGGTCCTAAAGAACCAACCTGCTACTAAAAATGCAAGGCATTGGATATCTCAATTTAATAAAGCTGTAAAGGTAGATGGAAAATTATATAGTAAGTTGTCTTTTATAATGGTCTTGCAACTGTATGAATATTTCCTCTACAGCTTTATTTGTAGCTAATTCTTAAACATTTTCTCATTTTCTTCATGTAGGCCTGACATCTTCAAACACATTTGAGAAAACCCTAAAACTAAAGCCATCATCATGTTATCTATTACATTACAGAATATAAAAGACAATTTATTTAAAGGTATGAATTTCACCTAAAAAAGAGCTTTTTCTTTTTACCATCTTCAAGTCCATAGCAAAAGTGCTTTTAAAAAAATACAGAATTGCCTAACAAAACATGTAATTCTTTCAAATTAAATTCCACCAAAACCAACTAAAGGATACATTTAAGATTACACCCACTTAATCTTGGATCATACTCTTAACACTGGAGTCACAGAACATTAATTCTGTAACTAGAAGGAAAGAGGCATCATATTCTAAGGATGTACATTTTCTTTGCTGCTTAACACCCACTGTACTCTGAATGATTCTTATTGAATTTCTACTTTATTACTACTTGTTCTAACAAGTTGTTCTGTAATTTGGGATTTGCTTTTGATTTCATGTCTAGTTTTTTAACAGAATTCTTTTCTATTTTGAGGATGCATCCAGTCTCCCCTTAGGGCTCTTTTCTGTAGACTACCCAATTTCACTTTTCACCTTTTCTTTGACAGTTTCATAGACTGCTAATCATTCTCACTGCTGTGGTGTAGATGCTCCACTTGTCTCCTGAAGAGCTGTGATCAGACTGCACACAAAACTGCAGCCAAATCTACATGCCATCTGAAATTAGCAAGAGGAATATTCTGCATGCTCCAGGCAATATTCCTGGTTTACACTGCAGCACAGTGTTCAGCTATTCCACAATCTTATATGGTTTTCAACTCGTGCTAAGTTTGTTTTACACAACATACCCTAGAGCCTAGTCTAATTAAAAGCCAATGATCAACTCTTTCTAATCTTCTTGATCTCTATTTGTACATCGGATCATTTTTTTAAAGTCAGTTTTGTACCCCTTCTTACATTGTCTGTTATTGTTTAGACCAATTCTCCAATAGGTCGGGTTTGGAATTCCACTCCTGTCCTCAGCTACACTTGCTGTTCCAGCCCCACCAAACCCAGGCCACTTGGTCTGCAAGTTCTGCCAGCTTATTTTCTGTTCCATTTTCCAGATCATTAAGGACAATATATCCCTGCAAAAAAGCCTCTTCAGTGTATCTGCATGTTCCTAATCCACTTTCCATTAATTTAGAAAAAATTATGTCAGGCCAAATTTCCACAGTTGTTCACAGGAATTAATCTGTGAGACAGTATCCAAAGCCTTTTTAAAACCTAAGTGCACTTGTATCTTATATATGGTACCTCTTATCCTTCCATGGATTCAATGAAGACTGGATTGAAACAATTTTTCCTTGCAAATCCATTTTCCCAGTTATTTCTTTCCCTGGTTTCTTGCAGATATTGAGTAAAATTTCAGTTATACACTGCCAACTTCCTTAGGAATTTAAGTTATACTGTCTAGTCTATGATTTCTTAGCTTATACTTTTTATGTCATTTGAAACACAGACACTGTATTTTCTTTCCCTTTCTCTAGGCTGCAGTCTTATATTTGGGTAACTTGTATCCATTTTCTTAGCTCCGTGTCTGTAGTTTTATTATCCCAGGGAAGGACTGCAGAAATAAGCATTCCCAGTATTATCTGTCAATGACCCACTCTCTTCTGAATATCAAGTCAGTGCTTTCTTAGCCACATTATTACAAACATAAAGTGATTGTCTGTTTCATTTGCGACCCTTCCTAACTACTTTGGGGCCATCTTTCGAATTCTGTCCCCAATACACCTGTGCTAATTTATATTCAAACTCAATAAGCTGATTAAGTAATCACTTGGTTTCATCTCCCCTTCTGCTTGAGAGCACAGAAACAGCAGTTCTTGTAAATTTTGTACTCTTTTTTTCCATAGAGCTGAGGAGAAACTTCAGTGTAATATGTGTACCATGTGATACTTCAACCCAAAGTCTTATTAATTACAAAAGCCATATCTGTATGATCACTGGCTTTTACTTCTCCATTTTTAATATAAACAATGGCCATAATTGCAGAATCTGTTCTACAGAAACAGATAATTCCTCAACTCCAGAAATGTCCAAGACACCTTTAGATAAAGTTTTACACCAAGTAAAACTGCAAAAAATTAAATTGGGTTGTAATATATGCAGAAATATAATTTAGTGAACATGAAGAAGCAGCAATTGTCCTGCTAATACCTTATAAAAGCAATCAAACATAGAACGTACTCTGAAAGGAACCTGAGAGAATAAAAATAGGAAAGTTTTCAAGAGCATAATGAAATTCACATTATCAAAGGTTCTCTACAATTTTAAAGACCTGTGAGTGCATTTTAATTAATTTAAACGTTTAAAGCAGTACTCTATGCACATTTTTAATCCAAGACTATTTATGCTATTAATACTGGCTTATTAAGGGCCAGATATGTAAATAGTTTAGACTAATTGTCTGTTACTACAATTTAATTGAGTCTCATAACAAAGATTGTAAAATCAGGATAATGCATTCTCTTAGAAAAAAATCCAGTTGCTTTTTCACTCACTCTTTCAGTGATAAACTTCACATCAAAGGGACCCTGTGTTTTAAATTACGTGTCAGCTTTTACAGGATATTGCAATAACACAATATATGTCAGTCCTTGAAGTAAATGTTCTAGCTCAGCTATGACTCATATTTGCATCTATTTAAAAGCATAGGCATTTGTTAGGTCACTATTTAGCTAGCAGACACAGAAGAGATGTTAAATCATTTCCATCACCATAGTTCACTGCTATGTAACAGTACAGTTAATACAAACATTTATAATTTTGTCTCAAGGATACAATCTCATGACAATATAGTGCCTTTTTACTGAATGGGATATAATCCAAGTGCCTGAACTTTTAAATTGGATAACGTGTTCACTCTGAACTTTTGTAAGCTTTAAATGTTTGTTTGTATTTACTGAAACACGCTTGACAATACTAGACAGTGAATTTTACCTAGATTTTCCATATCTTCTGTTCTCTTTTTCTCTATTTTGTTGTAAATGCATTTGCAAAACCAGGATTTTAATTGCATTTATTTCTTCTATATATTCCTCACCTGAACTCCATGGAAATGACCAAATTCATGCTCTGATGCCTACTTCCTTTGTGGTATAAAGAGAATTTAAATGAATCATAATCTCAATAAGTATAAATCAATTTTACTCTTCCCAATAAAACATTTAAAGTGTTATTTTCATTATTGTAAAGGAGAACAAGACTGACTTATGAAACACTTTTCAGTAGATGTTCCTGTTCATTCATGTTGAATCACTGTAAGAAAGAATCTAAGTCACATAACACACAGCAGAATTTAAAAGATCTTTTGATATAGGTCAGAGGAGATGCGACACCACACAAGCTCGATTCCAAGTATCACAGAAATTGACCTAAGGAAGGCCAGGCTCTCATTTATTCCTCATCTTTTGATGGGAACAAATACTTAGACGCCTAAACACTTGAGTAAGAACACACTATTTTAATTAAATACTTTGGATAAGAACTGTAGTTCAATAAATGTGCACTACAGGACAGAGTTCCATCTCTTCTGTTTTAAACAGAATTCTGATTCTCCTCTTTGCACTCTACACGTTCATCATTCCCTCTGCCATTCATTTCTAACATCTTAAGCAGTGATTCACATGCACTGTCCAAGTTGGAATCCTTTACTGGGGGAAAGAAAATATTTAGAAATCATAGATCCAGGAAATGTGAAGTGAAAAAGAACTATTGTTCCATTTGGAAGAGATGCTAATCTCACACCTAAAGTTTTAGATTATTGCTTAGCCATGGAAAATTCTAGTACATTCAAACATGCCCATATTTTCTGATGCCTTATTTCTGGAACTAATCCAGTTTTCTAATCCATTGGTTAAATAAAGACGTCAGGGCCTCTGCTGGGACTCATTTGGGAAACATTGGATCTGTAGAAACACAGGTGCTTGCCAGAACCAGTCAACTAACCGTGCTCATGAATTTCAAAGAACAAGAGCCAGACAGTCACACTACCTGTGCAGAGTTTGTATTTTGGGGGTGAAGCATAACTCTACTGTAGTTTTCCATAAAAATCCTGATGACTGCAGTAGAAACAGAAACACAAAAATGATTGCTTCTTGGATTATGAAATTTTATCTGTTCACAAGTCAAAATGAAGAGAGGAGATACCTGTGAGAGTCTAGCATGGAAGTTTTTAACCACTGAATGAAAAACAGAAAAAGTGGAGCTAGACCGACTGGCATATGCCTCAGATACTGATAGGTGTAGGGAGAGCATGGAGAAGTATTTGTTATATATGGTGAGAAATGTTTCAGTAAGCAACAGAAGAGATACAGACAGATATAGATAGAGATTTTTTAATTCGAGGGCTCAGGAGCAGAAAAAAGAACGAAAACAAAACTAAAAGGGTATGTTTGTCTGTGGAGAGGTGCACTGCCTAAGTCAAACAGAAGAAATGCTCTTGGCAAAGCCAGGCAGAAACCTACAAAAAGTTAATTACTGTGGACATATTCTTGTGGGGACAGGGAGAGGAAAGACTGAAGCTGCTTCTGACTATATCATCATTAAGTAAAGGTTTTTCCTTCTCAAAAAACACAGTTTAAACTCTAACTGTAGTTCTCAAACAAAAATAGACCAGTGTAACAGTTTTAGGAGCTTATGAAATTTTAGATATTACAATGTTCACCATGATTTGGAAAAATAAAAAGCATTGTTATTTAGTCCCAAAATGCAACCTCAATAAATAAAACAATTGGAACAAAGTAAACATTATTTTCCATAATTAAAAAAATATTCAATCAGGAATTAATTTTGATTTTGCACAACTTCCAAACTGAAGCAGTAACACAGCTCTGATATACTCAAGTTTAGAGGCTCTGACTATTACAAAATTACCAGTTTTTTGCCCTTAGTCTTGCAGATGTTCTCCCTTTCAGACCCAGCTGGAACAGTCTGAAATGCTGGGAAAGTTTGTAAGCAAATACAAAGTTTGTAATCCTGAACAGATCAGGATTTCACAAGCTACAAAAGAAACACAATGGAGCAAGAAGCAGTTACAGCCAGTGCTCCTCCTCCTGCGAGGTGATTACACTGGATTCTCAAAAAGTAGACTGCTAGCTGCAATTAATCAGAGTTCCTGTAATTCCCTGAAAATTTAATTGTAATGAAAACTCATATTAAAAATAAAAAACTTTTTACCTTCCTGTCCTATTTACTTCAGCTAAGCAGGACTTCTATGAACAACATTGGGCAGGTGTCTTTCACTGCAGCTTACTATAAAGAGGATTGATACTGTACAGCTGGAAAGAACACTGTACCTTTAGATCTCTCTTGCCCTTCTTCTCTGCATCTTTGGCTGGATCACACAAAGAGCTTGCAACAACAAGGAACTTTTGCTGCCTGGCTTCCCGAAGAGCTTTCTGGGTAGGACCTTCAAAATCTTTCTTCCTTGTACAATCATGTCCTACTGAAAAACAAAACCAACAAAAATATCATCAGAATGCTTTTTATTTACTCTTCTGGACTATCTCCTTTCTTAATATTAGCCAGACATGTGAAATTCTTAAAGAAACACGACTTTAAATAAAAAGATACTCGGGTTACTGTGCCATCCATATAAAGTATTCCAGGGCTACATGTATCTCTGCTCCACAAATAATTTCATCTTATCTAAAGGGTACCCTAGACTTGGCCCCAAAAATGCAATAATCTTGCAGTACAGGTAGAGTCACAGGGAAACGGATGCATTCCTTCTCATCCCTCAGAGCCAGAGGAAACATCAGCTCACTGCATCCTATCCAGTATCCGTCACCAATGCCATATTCTGATTTACAGCCCACAATTCTTTTTTATTTCCCTGCACTTTCTACCAACCCACCTTTCAAACAAGGAATTACTGATGAATAGGTAACTCAGCAAAGAAATCCTAAGCAGGTAACAGAGCTTTAAATTATCAAAGGTTGAAAGGAATAGGAGGAAGAGTACAGCACACGTGGACCATAGCACAAGGCATCTGCCATGACCTGGCAGAAGGGACACTGCTCTCTGACAGCCTTTGCATTGGCAGCTCACACAAATCCAAACACAGCCCTTTGTGATCCCTGTATCTTGTTGCAGTGGTCTGTTGGATGTACATAGGTCTACATGAAAAAGAGTGTAACACTGATTTCCAACAGGATCTGGGCACTTACATCCCTCCAGTTCTTTGAAAAAAAATCTCTGATTGAAAAAACACGTTATACAGCAAAAATCCAGACTGAAACAAATGTACTTAACATTACCCACTTCTAAATTATTGCTCTTATAAAATGGTTTTATTAAGACCTTTACACCAAAATACAAACCTGATGACTTAAAGCAGGGAAAAAAACCCAAACACCCCCTGTATTCTAGAGACAAAAAAAGCAGATCAAGCAAACACAAAACTTTCCTGTATACCCAACCTTAGTACAACTGGAACTGGTGGAAAGAACAATGCCTGGATTTAAAAAAAAAAAAAAATTAGTATTTATGTATTCTCACTGTTCTAGAAGTTGAAGCTACTGTCACAGATATCCTGAACAGTAACTTTCTCTGAGGAACAGCAAACAGCAGAATTGATTTATATGCCTAACACCTTCTACTCACTTAGTAACTGCTATCCACTAGCATGTTGCTCACAGAGTATTTGGTTTGTTGGTCCTTTTGAAATACACACACCTACGAAGCAACACTTATGACAGTTCCCAGAGCTTTAAGTCAGTAACTATTAAAAAAAGAAAAAACGAGTTCCAAAGAACGGTTGCACTGAGATGTCAACAGCTTAGGTTTAAAGATTTTCCATTCTGACTGCATTCCACATGGAATGGGCACAACCAGGCTCAAGTACTTCAACTGGTGCATTTTAAATTTCTTTTTGCATGACCTTCTAACTGCAATTGCATCAGATCAAGGAAAACCACAGTTAACAGTCTTAGCAATGAGTTAACTCAACTATGAGTAAAGAAATTCATTGAGCTCAACTTTTGAATATAATTGGGTAATAAATAAGCAGCTGTTGTTTTTAGAAAACACAAGAAGAGTACTGAGCAAGGAGCAGTTTTATAACATTTAGAACCAGCTGCTATAGCAGTGTTCACTTCAGTTTATAAGCAAGCCACAATCAACACTGCTTAATTCCTGCAGGCAAAAGGGCTTTCTTCAGAGCACCACTTACCACTGTAAGGAAAGGTGCAAGCACTGTTAATATACACCAATACCCTAAATAAAATATATCAGCTCTCTCTCTTTGATAATTAGGTTCCATTACGTATGATCTTGCTACCATATCAGGAAGGACCAGATTTAAAACACAACCAGTTTTTAATGTAAATCTCCTTTACAAAAAATCTGTTACTTTTTAAAAAGTAATCTAAACTCAAAATACAATCTTTTTTCAGAGCCGATTTCTGAGCGAGCATCAGAGAGACAGAACCAGCCCACAGTGTGACCAAGTCCTAACAATAATTGCCAATTAGTTCTTAAACAAATTTTTTCCTCTCCAACTACTACATATCCTTCATATGAATTTGAAACAAGCAAGGCAAGAATTAGGAAATAAAAACTTAGGTTTTGCTAGGTGTCTTAAAAATTATTAGAAGCTCTTCTCTTGAAGGGTTTCTGTTCAAAGCTGAACAGCAGCCTGACAGTGAGACAGCAAAAACTGCTAGTAAATAAATTACATGCTCTGTATTGTGGATGCTATCTTCAATTGATTGAAATGCAGTAAGCTGAAAGCTCCTACATCAAATTCCTGAGTAATAAAGTCCAGAATAATTACCCTAAAATTAACATTAAGTACTGTTAATTTTTTCTACCTAGCTGCCAGATACACATTTACAATGCAAACTCATGGTGAATACTAAGAAGTTCCCCTTTGTTCTTTATTGAGCACTATATGACTCAGAGAGAAAAAAAGCAATCCCAAACTAAAACCAAACCCACAACCACTGAATGGTTTGGGTTGCAAGGTGCCTTAAAGCTCCTCCAGTTCCACCCCCTGCCTTGGGCAGGGACACCTTCCACTAGACCAGGTTGCTCCAAGCCCCATCCAACCTGGCCTTGGGCACTTCCAGGGATGGGGCAGCCACAGCTTCTCTGGGCACCCTGTGCCAGGGCCTCACCACCTTCACAGGGAAGAATTTCTTCCGAATATCTAATTTAAACCTATTCTCTCGCAGCTTGAAGCCATCCCCCCTTGTCCTGTCACTACATGCCCTCATAAAAAGTTCCTCTCCACTTTCTTGGAGTGGATGTGCAGAATCCCACAGTTCAGCAAATCCAAAACCATTTAAAAGCCACTCCCAGTGCCCTCTAGCCAAGCCGGCATTCCAGGTGTTCCACAGTCAAGTCAGGTTGTCTGACAAACGCAGCTCAGGAGCAGTGAAGGGCAACCCCTGCTGGCTGGGCAGAGCCCTTCTCCTTCCTTCAGGCTCTGCACTGAGTGAAAGCAGACACCTGGCCAGGAGAGGCAGCTCAGCTTGGCTAAGGATCACTTGCCACTCTGGCTGTCCATTGTCTTCTAACTCAAATACCCCAGAGCACAGAAGTCAGCCCAGAAGATTGAAAAGTGCAGCTGGAAGTCTCCTTACAGCCCAGATTTCCAACACTAACAGGACTGGTTCCTTCCAAAATAACAATCTGAATTTTGAGAATAATAAAGCAAACATTTCTCCAGTATCCATGCACAGTTTGTTTCTCAGGGTTGTACTTATACTCTCTCAGGAATAAGAAATCAAGAGGGAACAGAATATGATCACCTTTCAAGAGGCAGCAGAAAGTATTTAGAAAAGAGACAATATTACCCACTGAAACATGAGTATGCCCTACAGAGGGCAATAAAAATAATGTAGTATTAGAGGACAAAGCACTGAAACAAAATGAATTGAAATACTGATTAATTTATGATACCCAAGGTATGAAGCAAATTAAGACTTGTAGAAGCATGTAGGTGGCTGATGAGCTTAATTTGTGTTGGAGACTGACAAGGGGTTTTTTTTATATAATTATTTATCAAATGGCTCCCTTCCTTGTTACTTCTTGGTATTACAAAGTGCTCTCCAGATTTCTGGAGAATAAACAAGACTGAACAGCCAGAGAGTGGTTTTGAGAACCAAACAACAAATGAAAGTAGGTTTAATATGAAAAGGAGACAGATGGGGCATCCACACTGTAAAACACGAGCACGGGGAAGATCCCACACTATATATCCTCAAGCCAGAGTGTATCTTAATAGGAAAGGAAGGCAATGCTTCCTAGTCTCTTCACTCAACTACAAACACACACAAAAAAAGGCAAATAAATTTATGTGGCAACTATTCTTTTTCTCAGACTTGTGTTTTCTAGAGGAACTTTACACAATGGAAAAAATTCCATGAACATGGGAACTAATGAAGCTTGATTGTTAAAGGCTGGTGTAACTCAGTGGCTTTTTACCTGGGGTGTGTTACAAGTGCCACATGAGATTTAGGCTTTAACACATGTTAAAAAAAAATCCAAACAACAAAAAAAACCACAAAACAAGCAGATATTGAAATTGCCATAATTGGAAGAAATTCTTCACCTGGAAGTTGTATAATATTTGCAGGATTCTCTAATTTCAAGTAAACAGTTATCTCTGCTGGGAGTCCTGCTCATGACTAAGGCAGGTGCAACATCCCCTTCACATGTGAACACTCTGTTGTCAGAGGATGGAGCTCACCATCTCCCATTTGCACCATCTCACTTATTTTCAAGAGAATTTAATAAACCTGGTTTCTTTGAAACTTATCTTACTATCAAATGTGGCTGCAACTGAAAAATAGGTTGAAAATTATTAGTGGGATTGATGCTCTCAGAAAATGTGAGAGCGTGACCTTCATTTACTTAGGAAAGCAGTGGTGCTATGGTTTTCCTGATGGAGTTAGAAAAAATAATACAAAAATTACACAGGGAACTAGTGTGGTACCATACAGATACTATTCCAGCAGGTATTATATCATCTTAGCACTCTTCTGTAAAAATGAAAGTCTGATATTCATAATACCAATATTTTCAAAATGTTTCCAGATCACAATGTATGCTTTCTGAAGGGTGAGCTGAGAAAGAACATATGCACACACACAAAAAAGGGAATATCAGCACATACAGTAACAAAATCAGTCACAAAATAGATTTCTAGGACCGAGCCCTCCCAAGTTACTCACATATTCCATATTGCCTGCAGCAGTCTCACTCTCCCTAGTGAATACGCTTCAGAATTAAATATTCAAATGATAAAACTTCTGCTCAGACACCAGATCAGCTGATAAAACGTAGTGCAAGTATTTTTGATTTACTGTTACACCAGATTTTGAGATGCATCACAACAACAAAAAAAAAACATAACCAGTCTGAGCCTGGTGATGGGAGTATTTTACCTTTTGCCTCAGGAATCTGCTTAGTATATCCAGACTCTAAACTTTCTAATGCAGCCTGCAAACCTGTGACCTAATTTTAGAAAGAGGAAAGAACAAGAGTAAGCAACATGAAAACATTACTTTTGAAGTGCCTGTTCACAACACGCAGCATTTATGCCAGTGTACTTCATTAATTCCATCTATAATTTTTTACTTTTGATTATTGTCTCTAAGTTATGAACATAACTCCTAATTCAAGATTTTGGAAAGACCCAGAGGAATAAAGCAATAACATGTAAGCCACCCAGCATCTCTCAAAACACTTTTACAACTCTATTAAAACAATGCAGACATACAGAATACAAGGGTTCTGACTACACCAGCAACTTTTAGCAACTGCTGTCACTGCACTGATCTCAAATTTAATGGCACAATATGACTTACAGCTTCATCATAACAAAATGTCACAAAATATGGTGTTATGCATTACAAAAAACTCATTGCTCTGGAATGAGTTCAGTTCTTAACTGCAGAGGTCCTATATATACATACGGCCCTGAAATTTCACAGCATTGGAACGGCTCCATGTTTTGTCCTCCTAATTCAGCATAACTCCATATGGGCAGTAAACTCCCATTTTTTATAGGGCATTTTGTTTTCCTTATTGAAATTTCAAACATATAATCCTCAGTGTTTTATAAGTAAGCCCTGAGGTGACCTGAGAAAAACTGAAGGCAGAGGAAAGGAGGAACTGAGAGATGGAGACTATCAGTAAACAGTGTGAGCATGGTAAATTCCTGTCATTTTACCCACATATAATTGATGCTGCTGCTGAAATACATTTGGGTAGGGTTTTTTTCTTTTCTTTTCCTACTTCTTTTCTTAAACACATGCAAGGTAATTGTCTGTCTGTCACCCCTCCTACCTGTGCTCATACTGCTTCCTGTCAAAGGGGCAGAATATCTTGTATACATCATGTAAGATTAGAGGAGTAAAGATACTATTCAAATATTCCACTCAAGACAGAAAAACTGTCTCTGGTCTCTTAAAGTATTTTTTTCTAAACTAGCAGGTTATTCCTGGATATATTTAGAAAAAAATAAAATAACAAACAGTAATAAAAGAAGTTAAAATAAGCTATTTCCAAAGGCATAGATGGAAGCATGGGAAATCTATGTGAATAACACACCCTTCCTTAAGCTGTTGGCACTGAAGGTGTACCAGGGTCTGCATATTGCTGACTCACGGAGAGCAGCACTGAGCACTACACACTGACAACTGTGGCACCAAGTTTCACATACATGCACTGCTAATATTTCACCAAATCATGAAACTCACAAAATATTCTGCTTCAGGCTACTGCATAAGCGAGTTGCTTTACCAGAAATATCCTGTGCAGTTACCAAAGTAAAAACCAGAAGCATTCCTTACAGCTGTGCAAGCTCAACACAGTTTTACCTTCCCCATTGCTTTGTCTCTCTGCAAACTGGTTAACATCTTCTGTGTCAGCGTATTCTGGTATTTTTCTGACAGCTGCTTCAGCACTGGTTCATAAGATGCATAATGTGCCTTCAGCCTGTGAGCAAGAGGAGGAAAAATGATTCCTCATAGATGAGTTAAATCAGAGATTTATATCTGCATAACTTTTCCCCTCCCCAAACAAATGAGTAAAATTACCAAAAGGTCAGCACAGAGGAGACAGCAAAGCTGTTTAGTATCTAACAAAGCAACTGGAATACCACAAGGAAAGAAAAAAAAAAAACAAGTCAGATGAATGAATAAGAGGATTCACAGCTTGTTTGGTCACATTTTATAACAATCCATCCAGTTCTGTCCTGTTCTTAATCCTTCATACACATACTGCACATTAATTTTGGCTAATTTGTCTTCTTACACATGGATTGTATTTCACTGGAAGAGAACTACAGCTGTTATGTGACTGCCAAATCAGATCCTCATCTCGACAAAACAGTCATAATATGATCATGATTTCTTTCTTCACTACACATTACACTGAGAATACTTAAGCACTTTAATTCTTCAGACAAACTAAGACTCAGACATGTAATCTCTCAAGAGAAACACACGACACCAACAGCTCCAGAACCACTGCACCTGCAAAACGCTGAGTCACAGAGGACAAATCAGCGCAGAGTACTCTCTTGCATTAGCAAAAATGCATTCCAAGGGTGAGGGTGTAGAACACAGAGCTGCTATTACATGCACTGATTGATAACAATACCAACAAAACACAGGGAATTCATTGGAGCTGCAGATGTAAGCCCCTGCCCAGTGTTATTTTAAAACAAGTGCTGGCATAAGTATGTGCAAAGAAGAGATTCTAAACTCAGCTCCTATTTAGAAATTAAATTACTGTAACTCAGTAGCAATGGAGTGGTTTGGGCTTATTTGCAACCAAAGCAACACAGCAAGTTTCTTACTGGAAGTTCAAGATGACAGAAAATGCCAACTATGAGAATCAGGAATGCAAAGGTTCTGAACTTGGTGTCATACCAGTTACCCTTAAAATGGGCAAAGGTTCTAAACAGAAATCACTACCTATTTATGGCAAAAGATTTGGGTAAAAAAAAAAATCTCATTATTGTTTCCAACTATTAAAAATACTATGTATTCATTAATGCCATACTGCATCATAGAAAATCCACCAAAAACAAATAATAAGAAATTCTTCAATCTGTGTGGCACAATGGTCATGTGGAGCTGCTGTTTACCAGGACACAATAAATGCAGCTAGACTCACTTCAGATTCCATAGTGTTAACTCATTATCAGGCAACAATTCAAAACATTATGTTTAATGCTACATATATAGCAACTAAAATTATTTTGTACCTTTTGATATCAAAAATCAGCCTGTTTTTCTCCTGCACCACTCGCTTATGATGCATTCGATGGAAGTTTCGTTCTTTCTGCATTTTTAGGAGAGCCTCTTCTGTTTTTCTGTGTGTAAAAACAGAAAATGCAAGGCAGCAGTGTTAAGTCTCCTCCTGTGAATTGCATCGAAGTATGCTGAACACATATGGAATTAATTTTCAGATATGCACATGCCTATTGTATCTAAGCTGGAAGTTCTTGGTAGTACAACCTGTGCTGGAGAATATGTATTTTTAAGCTCTTTTTGCTGCCAGCTGAGGTGCAAAATCATGGGTACTCTTCCTCTTCCCTCAGATCATTTATACAGAATCCATAAGGATTCTGGCATTATAAATCACAGAGCTGAGATCAACTTTATGTTAAGCACAAGGAGTCTCATGGAGGTACAAAAACCAATCCTCTTGTTTAAAATTCTAAGTAAAAGTGTATTGATAATACTGATAATATACTGAAAATACTTATTTTTTTTAAATACTTACATCACATCTGTAATGTTGCCTTGCAAATTAATTTGGAGAGCCTGCTGGAAAAAGTTGGGCCAAAACGTTTTAGGCTCTCTTCAATCATGTTTGTAACCTGTCCCCAGGTGTTCCCTGGATGTGAGAGCAGGCAGCAAAAGGACTCCATTTCAAAATTAATTGTAAACATACTGACAACCTGTTATTCTCTGAGCGCATTCTACACACAGACATGGGACACACTGAGATGCTCTGCTCCACAAATATAAAAAGACAATACTCTCCATATATTCAGTACTTTTTCTCCTTGCCTTTACTGATATGGGTTTGAAAGAAAGGAAAGATTAGAAGATTAATTGTTTAATTGCAAAGGAAGCTTGAAATTACCTTGCACTGAAATTAGGTATTTGCTTCTTGCAGAAATAAAACTCATCTCCTCTGCAACAGGAGCTGAAGAATTAGGTAAAACCAAAATGAAAACTGAGTATGCCAAAGTCAGAAGTCCAAGAAGAAGATCCATAACTGCCAGTGCATTACATTTCATAATTTAAAATACAAATAATTTACTAATACCAATTATTTCTATCTGCTGTATATGCAAGCACTGTATTTGTTGCCAATGCAAACTACCTTACTGACACATGTACATTTGTATGTGAATTGGTGCTTGGAGCAGAGGCCTGAAGGAGAGCCCAGGGAATTACTGCCAGCAGCTCTCAGTGAAAGCTGGCAGGGCCATGGAACCGGGGCAGGGCTGCCCCTCCCACAGGGCCCTGGGCACACACACCACGCTGTGTGCACAAACACCACGAGGTGGGAAAGGCATATTGGTATGGCATGCAAAGCCCACATTAATGATTCTGCTCAGGCTTCTACAAACATTTGAGAGGTAAATGAATCAGTGGTCTCAGGACAGTTCTGGGAAACAACTCTCTCACGACACCATGCTCAAAATCTGACTTGCCATAAAGACCTTGAAGGCAAACCCTGCCCTTTCAGAGCTCAGCAGATGGCTTTTTCTGAGCATGAAAGGTGTTGCTACAGCCATAGCAAAGCCAATATCCGTTTCTTTTAGGGAAGATATATGTCAAAGTCTGCATGTCTCTCCATTTAAACTTCTCTCAAGCAAGTACTTCTGTTAAAATAGCAGANATCCATAACTGCCAGTGCATTACATTTCATAATTTAAAATACAAATAATTTACTAATACCAATGATTTCTATCTGCTGTATATGCAAGCACTGTATTTGTTGCCTATGCAAACTACCTTACTGACACATGTACATTTGTATGTGAATTGGTGCTTGGAGCAGAGGCCTGAAGGAGAGCCCAGGGAATTACTGCCAGCAGCTCTCAGTGAAAGCTGGCAGGGCCATGGAACCGGGGCAGGGCTGCCCCTCCCACAGGGCCCTGGGCACACACACCACGCTGTGTGCACGAACACCACGAGGTGGGAAACAGAGGAACTCGGCATATTGGTATGGCATGCAAAGCCCACATTAATGATTCTGCCCAGGCTTCTACAAACATTTGAGAGGTAAATGAATCAGTGGTCTCAGGACAGTTCTGGGAAACAACTCCCTCACGACACCATGCTCAAAATCTGACTTGCCATAAAGACCTTGAAGGCAAACCCTGCCCTTTCAGAGCTCAGCAGATGGCTTTTTCTGAGCATGAAAGGTGTTGCTACAGCCATAGCAAAGCCAATATCCGTTTCTTTTAGGGAAGATATATGTCAAAGTCTGCATGTCTCTCCATTTAAACTTCTCTCAAGCAAGTACTTCTGTTAAAATAGCAGAAGACAGGGCGCAACAAACCCAAGTAGGGATTTTCAGAGGCAAGTTACATGTCCTGATCCCACTGAATTTAGGTGGGACTACATTCCCCAACGTGCTGCAAGTTGTAGCCCTAAAATTTTTATTGAAATAAAGATAGTTTTAGAAAACACGTACTTTCAGGCTTTTCTCTATCTAGTTCACATGGCTCTTAGCAGCAAAGATGCTAAATGCACCGTGTAATTAAACAGCTGCATTTAAATATGGTGCACAACACAGAAAGTGTGCATTTTATTTTTTCCATGGTGTACATGGGAAAATATGTGCAGGAATAGATTTTGGTACAGAAACAGGAGCTGAACTGAGAATTTTGTTGCTAATGTTGTCACTAATCAAAATCATAAATATGACTTCCAGGATTACTTTATACTTTGACCATTACTTTGGCTGTAAGCTGGGTGTGTATTTGTGAGCATGCTTCCAAAAAAGGACAGAATGGTATCTGCATATGTTTATACTTCCTAACTGATGTTGTGAACTCAACTAAAAACCTCAGGCAAAAGCTTGACACAACTTCCATTCCATCTACATAAGAAACTCCTAAACATTTAAAGAGCTTTTAAATACCACAGTTCACAGTCTTGTGCCCAACACCATCTTAAACCTAATACAATATTTGTCTGACTGCACATGTTTAAATAAATAGGCAACAGACAGGGTCTGGCCATAGGAAAACACAAAAATATCTGGTATTCACACTACTTTATATCATCAGATAGGCAGAGTTTAACATGGCTATGAAACTGCAATCCATTTTCAATGCAGAAAAATGTTACTAGAATATTAAGTGACCAGATACCACTGAAGAGGATGAATTAGAATTAACTAGTCTCAGTTAACAGTTAACATTTTGCAGTGTTATTTACAAATTTTTCCTGCATATTGGAAGGAAAGCCCATGCTTCCATTAGAGAAACATTCAGCAGATAACAACACCCCTTACCAATCAACTGGGGCTCAACTGTAGCCTTCAAAATAAAAGAAAAGGAGCACATTTGAGATACCCTTTAACTAGAGTCACATGGCAAACCAATGTCAAATTGGTTTTGCTTTCTACCACCACACAACGGTCACTTTTAGAAATCATTTAAATAAAGATTAGTAGTGTATCTAAACCTTAAGGTAATAACTATACTTAGTTTTGGAGTAAAAGGATTATCCCGATATTTATTTCTTTCAGTGCATGCAGAGACATCAAGATGCTTTCAGACATTGCACAAGCTATAAAAAATACATGCTCACTATACATAGGAAATGAAGCTAACTGTGATTTTCTCTTTAAATAATGAAACACCACAGTGAAATCTAACCAACAGCCTGCAATCTACTCGATTTGCCCCCCTGCTTGCATGCAATCATGTAAATACTGTATTAAAATACCCAAAATACAATTACAGTTAGCTTCTAGACACTAAATTCTTCCACCAATTGCTAAACAACATTAAAGCAGGAGGTAATTGGTTTACAGTCATTTATCCTGGGCCCCCATACTGCCTAAGTCCCAAATAACATCTCTTTTCTGCAAGATGGCCATCAAGAGTACCAAGCTCAGAAATACCAAATGTAATTAAAAGCTTTCCTCAAATACATTTCACAGCACTGCAGCTCTTAATCCATGTTTTCTGACTAATCCTCTGAGCAAAATACAGGACTTTCCTTGCTCACAAATCCTTGGTTTCTAACCAGGCAAATCAGCATCTCTCCAGTGCTCTCAGGCATTCTGCTTTCTGAGTCATTCTTTCTGAAAACCTGAAAACTCACATTGTCCTCCAGGTAATTTTAGCTCCTGGTGGAATATTTACCCGTAAAGGCAGTGACTCAAGTTACTGAATGTATGAACAAGAAAAAATGCTGTTAACAGTCACTACACTAAATGGATTTAGTATAGAGTACTATGACCAGGGTTTATCCTAAAGACATAAAAGAACACTGTTGCCCATGGTACGTACAACAAAAATGATCCATTTCACACATTTCAATTATTTCAGAAGCAGTACTGCTTTAATTCATAGATTACTCAAAACAATTTATATGAAATGAATGTCACAAATGCTGAACTTTTAACATTAGTGTCACTGAAATCTTTTAAAGTTATTTGACACGAAAAGACTGAAATGTGCAGTAGTGACAAACTACTGTTGGCACAGACCAAGTTTTACACCTGCCTACACTGCATTCCAGTATTAGCTGACAGACAATGGAAATAAAGCTCTCCCTTCAAGTGGTCAAAGGTGGGGTCTGGTTTCAGTAGTGCTTTAACAAGGCACATGCAGAGTACTTGCAGTGTGTAACAGGAAATGCCAATGAACATGTGAAGATGTGCTCACACAGAATTTGTGTCACAGAACTGCCCTGAATCTCAGTGCACTCTCTGGAACACCAAAACCAGGGACATGACCCATTTGTTTGCCACCAGAGTGTTGCTACTTTAGGTCAACAAACACCAGAATGAGAAAAAGCAGGGCCCAGTTTCAGTTCATGGATTGAACTTGAGTGTTGGGACTTTTATTTAAGAGAGAGTCTGTAGCAACCCAATACACTGGTACTCTTTTCCCTCTCCTGCTTTCTCCCTTTTGCACATTATCATCTCATCTCTCAGCCTTTTACCCAGACAGCTGCCAGAAAAACTTTTCTGGCACCCCACAGAGTAAAAAGATATTCTTACGGAAAACACCCCAGCTCATTCAGACCATGGTGAAATGATTTTGAGCTTTATATTGTTAAATAACCATGTAGCAATACAACAAACCCAGGAAAACTCTTATCAAGTCATAATCTACTCAGATTATTTTGTTACAGCATGTTCTGCTACATACAAGGGGTGAAGAGGGGGAGGAGGAGAGAAAAAAGGTGGGAAAAAAAGAAAATAAAGATCACTGAAATTACTACTGTCAAGGATAAATTTCATGAGGGACACATTTTGTCCTTCCTTCTTTTACTTTGCATTACTTTGCATACTTTTTACTTACTGCTTCTTACTCTCCCCCACCCATATGAGACACAATCTTTGAGTAACCATTGCCCAAAGAAGCTGAAGATCAAAAAAGGAAATGTTTTCTCTACTGTCTGTCTCCCAGTGCAGTGTTATATTTAGACTATGCAATATCTGACTTGATTGTTGCCACTGTTTGTTAAACTACTTGACTGTGGCCAATTAATTCATTAATTTAAAATGTAATAAATCATTACAATCAGAAAATAATTTAATTACCATTATCAGCAGCAATGATTATTTAACATCTGAAAAGGTTTTTTTTCATAGAAAGGAACAACCTAAATGAAAATTAGCAACCTGAGCAATCCTGAGGAAAATCAAAGAGATGGAATTAACTTTACAGCTCCATGTTTTAAAACCACACACTGGCAAATGAGAAGTGAGTGCATCATTAAGTCTCACAGTACATTCTCAATGAACACACACATTACAAACACACCATTCTCCAGAAAAGGCCATGTGACATGGGGTTCATTACCACATCTCTCCATTTTAAAGGCTGAATATTTTATCTCTCATGACTGAAGTACTGCAGACTTGTAAAATAAACTGCTACAATGTACACACGAATATAATCAATGATGGTAATTTACACTGACACACCACTACCACTAGGCCCGGAGTGACATATTTTCTGTAATTAAAAAAGTGAAGAATAAATGTATAGTGATTTTTCTCCCTATGTTGAAGGTTTGTGGTAGCTGTATAGTACTGTAATAAAAAATGTACATAACAACTTATTTTTTAGTTCTACCTATTAGACTCTCACGATTCTCTGTAGTAATTTGTTATGATTACTGGATATTGAAAATTATTTTTGCCCTAGTAAATACAAATAAAAGAAATTAAGATTTAAGTTTCTAACAGAACTCAGAGAAACTTGAACTTTAATTAGAAATGTCACCTAGAAGTAAAAGTCTGTGCAGCCAGAATAACAAACAGGAACTTACTATTTTTCACTAAGTACTTGGGTTTACTTTATCTGGCCATATATAAAAGTTTCAATAAAACCAAATAACATACTTGACAGTGTGTTTGTAGTTTTCCAGATCTTTCTTCAAGTTCAGATTTTCAGTCTCGAGTTGCTGGTTGCGGGTGTACACAGTTGGAACCAGCCCAGCATCCCCAACTGTGAGCACACCTCTCTCAATGAGTTCGTACCTGGTAGAAATGAAACAGATTTATTTTATTCATTTTATTCCATGTTTCCATTTCCTCACTTCACTCATGTTTTCCTTCTCATGCTACCATTTACCTAAACTAGAATCACAGTGATATTTATCCTCTTAGAGTATTTACCTTCTATGGTCATTAAGAATTCACAGCAGTAGTACCCCACCACACTGTTCTATTCTACTGCTTTTCATTCTAAAATGTGCATTGTTCATAATAGTCAAGACATGTAACATAGTACTTCACATTGAACAACTGTTTTCTTCCTTCCTTTCTTCTAAATAGCTTAAATAAATGGCAGAAACAAATATTCTTGTTCAAATAGCGTTTGTATATACTCAAAGTCCTTTTTATCTCACATGCTCAAATATATCAAGATTTTTTTTTGAGGACTCAAATAAACTGTAGATAATAAGGATGAATGAATCAGAGCCATCCTCAACATGGAAAACTGAGCTCACCTAGGGAAATTTCTTCATTCCTTCCTGTTTATTTTCCTCTCCTTATTTAATTATATTTACCAATATTTACCTATTTTACCAGCCCCTGAGAACACTTGATTCCATGATGCAGAAGGCCAAACGTTGCTTTAGTTAAATACTTGCACAGACTGACTTGGATTTTAAGAAGTAAAAGAATCTGAAGCAGCCTGGAATGCTGGGTAGCATCCCAGGAATCTCTACAGCCCCAGCAATAACATCTACTAATTCAGTCCCCTATTTTAGAACTATCCATCTTCTGGTAATATGTCAGTAAAACCTAAGAATTCAGTACAGACAGAAGAGTGAGATCTCAGCCATGACATCAGCTCACCAGAGGTGGCATGGAGCTGTAACTAACTTAAATCAGATAAAGACCATAACCCCACAAGCACCTTCCCTGCTGGGAAGATGTTCTGATGTTCTGGATGGGAGCTCCCCAGAAGGCATTATGAACATATGAACATTATTTGCCTTTTCAGGTGAAAAACACATTGAATCTGTGCATTGTTTTGCTTTCAAGTAATAAGGAAGTATGAAAAGAACAGAAGTAAATAGAAATAAAAATTATACTAAACACTATCTCCTATACCTGGATACAAGCAGCAGATCTGAAACCTGAATCCAGTCATCACCAATTTCATTCATCAATAATCATGTTGCAGAAACAAAAAAGCATTTCTAGAAAAAAGCAACCTTTACTTAACATCCCCCAAAAAACTTAAGGGGAATGTTAGTATCTCTGTCCTAATGACTTCCTACAGTCAGCTACGTATTTGCATTCTGAGGATACTTCTTGGAATGCTCATCCCTATGGATTAAGCTGTCACATTCACCACCAGCAGGTGAAAGGTTTTTGAAAAATTCATCTGAACATGTCCACAATAAAATTCATTCTATCATCACTTCATTTTCCTAAGTAAATTACTGTAGGAACAGGCTTTAACACTAAGAAAGAAGCTTATGGGGTTTTTTTATTTCCTCCGAACAGTGACTGATGCACAGGTACCATTCCTGTCAGAAATACTGCAAATAAGGGCACCCTCATGTCAGAAAATCACAACTCTGTGTACTCCTTTAATTGCTGGAAGTGTTTCTCCACTGAATGCCCTAACTGCACTTCATGAAAACCATCAAATATCTGCACAAAGACTCATCAAACATGGATAATTGACGGACCTCAACTCCACCAGAGCTAAAAACTCTGAAAGACCACTTGCATGAAACACAATTAATACCAATAAATTCACTACACCCTTTTCTAAGAACAGTACTAAAAATGAATGTTTTTGTGCATGTAGCAGAAATGGAAAACCACACAACAAATTGCACAGAGAAATCTCATTATCTTTCATCAGCCCGGTCCTGTAAATCTCAGAGACCTCCTCCATACCGAGCCGACTGCCAAAGAGCTGCTCTTCTCACTTGTTTCATTACAGATGGAAATTAAATTAGTTCCATGCACACACACAGGTATTTTACTAAGCTTTTCAGAACTACTGAATTATAATTCTTAAATCACTATTAAAAATTAACCAAGAATCTGGAAACCTGAGGAACAGATGGTTAACTATGATTTTGTCACCAAAGCCCAGTGCAGACTGACTGAAAATAATACATTATTACTATATACTTTATGTTATAACTCCTAGAACCCGGATTCCAAAGTAATCACGTTGCACAGAGGCTCTGCAATAAACTGGTAGCTCAGGATGACCTGGGCTCTCAGACATTAGGATGGAAAGACTGGCAGATGCAGGAATTTACAGCTGCTGAGCCTTGGCACTTTATACTTAAAAGCTGTCAATCCAGTATCTTCAATGAACAACAAAAGTGCTATCAAGTCTTGTATAAAAATTAATGGAAAATGTAATGGAAAATTAGATATTCAAAAAATAATTTAACTGTCAAATTCCTTAAAGTATAATTGGAATAAAAAGTTTATGTACAAAACAACCTACATAATTAAAGGAAAAATTCACTACAACTGTTATAAAATTATTCATTACTTCATTGAAAAATAAGGGGTTTGGCACAAAATAAACCATAATCAAATCACTGCATTTTATACAGCTGATAGAGTAACGGTGTTTTCCCAAACCCCAAAATAAACACACACAATTTGGTCCAATTTAAGTGACCTTTAGATCTCAGACAGACAATAATTTCAAAGCCAGTCTTTTGATAAATTTTCTCTACGTTAATTAATTTCTCATTTCAAATTCCATTAGTACTTGATCACCACAGCATGAGAGCAAGAGTGTCATCCCAATACATAATGAGGAACCCGAGTACACTAATCTGCTCTCCCTTTCATTAATATTGTAAATTATCCATTTCAAACCAACATGAAACATTTTGAAATAAGGTATTAATGCATAAAGTCTCTATACAGTAAGATTAGATATTGACATGCTGAGCTCATTTGTAAAGCTACTGAAATTAAAAGTATTACTTATAGGGAAAAAATATATGTACAGCAAAGAATTTACAAGATAGGTCCTGTTAAATCCCACACTTTCTGTTAAAAAGCAATTTGAATTTTGCCACAGATATAAATTCAGACTCTAAGTGCTTCAAAGAAAGCCATAGCTTCATAAAAAGGTCACTATTTATATCTGTCTAGTATTAATTATCTTTTAGCATAAAAACTATTAGACTTCAAACTTAATGCTATTCATATCAGGTTTTTTGTTGAGAAAGAATACAGAACTATAGTGCTTCTTCTCCAAGGAATCATTTAATTCCATCGTTATGCTATCAAAAAGCAGATCATTATTAATTCCAAAGGCAATGCCTTATTGACGATTAAGACCATGGCCTTGCAAATGACAGCACAGATTCCACACCTGAGAATACTTCTAGGAAAATTTAAAAGCTTCAGTGCTTTTGTATGAAAAAAAGGATGTTTCTAACTTTTCCTAATTTTCAAATTATAAAATTTCAAGAGACTTTATTTAAAAAAACCCTCTGAACTTCTCATGTTTAAAACTGAGAGCAAGGTTAATCAAAGAGAGGTGTTTCCACTTTTCAGAATTTCTCCAACACAACCTGCTGATTTCAAAGCAAGCCTGTAACTTCATGTATTTCAGCAGAACTTAATGGCAAGTGTCATCATTTGCTTCAAAGTAATTCAGCTCTACTCCAAAGCTTTGCAGCATTCCTAACACATAATTTTTTAATCAACATTAAAAAAGTATACATCCTGAAGGATGTATGAAAAGAGTGGTGTATTTAATCAAAGCTGCACCTTTAAACTTGTGCATAAAGTGTGGACAAAATCCCTGCAATCTACAAAAGCTTTGGGAAAAAAAGACAGCAACAGCTCAAGAGTTTATTCTTCTGATTACTGTATAAACTAAATCTTAAAAAATAAAAAACATTCCTATTTATTAACTGCTGTACCAAAAATTACCAAGTAATAAATATTCTGATTATAAACAAGGGTTTGCATCCTCATTGTCACCAGGAATATATTTGTTTGTTAAAACACTACACATTTAAGAATGATTTGTACTCAGGAAAGTTTTCTGAAAAAATAACCTGAAATACCAAAAATATTTGAATCCTGAGCACCTAATTCCCAAAGTAACATGGTCACTTCAATTATTTTACCATTCAGTCTGGAAGCAGTCAAGGGTTCTAGACATTCCCAATCTGACCAGGAAATTGCAGAAGAAGTCATCCATTGCTTGAGGTATTTCTGATACTGATTTCTCAGAAGTCAGAACCGACTGCAAAGCCTGAAATTAAATTTTGATAACTGTTAAACTTAGAAGAGAAAAGTCATTATCATACTTTCTATTTCTGAAGTCATCTGAAGTCAGAGATCTACTGGAGTACAGCTGAGTGTTTCCCTTGTCTTTACCAATCAGAAGTGTAACCAGTGATCCTTCTAATCGCAAGGTTTGTGAAAGGTTATAAAGAAATAAGTCAAACCCCACCTTATTCAAGCAGGTATTCCAAACCTGACATCATCTGGTAGAGACTTGAAAGTAGTAAAACTCATGGATGATCTTTTGTCACTGACCAGAGAAAACAATCAGTCCTTACCTAGTGAAAAATGTAGCAGTCCAAGGTGCCAGTATGGCTTGTATGCTTTTTGTAATGGTGCATGCAATGGAAGGACAGACAGAACCTCATCTCCGTCACCCGCTCCCTTAAGGAATAAGTCTCACAAAGATCAAGTGTCCCTCTCCTCTCAACAGGCACTGAAGGAAGCTGCCAGACAACACTGCTACAAGTGTTAGCAGAAGGCAGATGGTGCACCAGGCCTTCATGTGCAACTCCCCCAGTGCCACCCAGACACACAGCACTGCAGAGAAGGTCAGCACCTGGGGCAAACACATTGCCAAAAGCAGAATCAACACAGAACAGAGAAACCTTACTACAGACAAAAAATTTTTTAAAAAACCCCCTTCACAGCTTTCTGATGCAGTGCAAATCACTTCCCTTCAGCCAACCCCTTTCAGCCCACTCAGCACACAGCTTAGTGTTTAGCTCTCCTAGAGAGAATTCAGCATGCAAGGAGGTATGGAAAAAAAGGGAAATACGACCCAGTCTGAGACTACTCCCCCACAAAAACCATTTAAAGACAACGAGATGAGAGAGACTGCCACAACTCGGCAGCCAAAGAGGTAGCCTCATTTCATTCAGATATCAAATGGCTTGCAGTGACTTGACATATCTAAATATGAGGGGCTTGGCTTTTGGGAACTCCAAGTGGGCACAGTGCCACAATGGACCTGCTCGACAATGCATGACAAGCTACTGCACTGCACATGTATCTTGGTGAGAGATTATAAAAATACCACAAAACTGACAAAAAACCACCGAAAGATTTATCAAGCCATGCTAAAGGCTGTGACTGCAAATCATTTCCTCCACCCATTTATTAAAGAATCTGTAAGGCCAGGGATTTCTGATAACTCCATTCATTTATGGCTTATTCATGCCCTTAGTGGCAGGCCTCTCACCGCGAGTGCATAAATTACCTGGAGATAAAGGCATTTCTCTCGCTAAAATAAAAACACTGGAAAAATCTCTTGGCCGTTTTGTGTAACACAGAAAATGTTGTCCTCAATCCAAGCAGCCTACCTAGTAATAATCAGAAAGGATTGTACATGTCTGAGGTATGTCATGTAACACTGCTTTATGACTAATACAATATGCCAAGTGCAATGTAATATTTAGCATATTTTCATTACTAGAGCTCCAGTACATCAGGCAGGTCTATTTTCTAATTGTGATAATACAAGAAGCAAAGGGTACGTGGGTAGACATGCAGCTGCATCTCTTGGCTTGCCTCTTTCTTTACTCCAAGTGAGGCAAATGTCTAATATTGCCGCTTGTAGTTTTCCAAACACATCTATAAAGCCAGTCTTCGGAAGAAGTGACACAGCTTGATTCCCTTAATAAATGGAAATATGATAGGAATTCATTTCATCCATGCAGAAAAGAATTTATTAGCAAGATACCAGCACTGAGCATCGTTTCAGGAACCCAAGCTTGAGCAGGGAACAATATAGGGAGAAATTAATTCAGTCTAACAGGCACAGAATCGCAACGGGGCCTCAGGAAACCAAAACTGAATTCCCAGCTCTTTCCTAGACTATGGGACTGATATTAGGCCAACCACTTGCTTCAGTTTCATTGTAACCATGGTTGACCACCAACAGAATGGCATAACAAGACTTGTGTTGTATGTATTTGCTTGTTTGGAAATGAGAAAAATACAATCAATTATCCTACAGCAGTTCTATGGACAAAACCATCTTATTAAAAGAGCCTGACCATGGAGTCAAAATAAACTAAGTATTTGCTTTGTTAATTTTTTTTTGTGTTATTTATAATATTCAAAACATTGTTCATGTAAAGATTGTAAATATGGCCAATAAAATCAATTAATTTCTAAGAGCTTAACCTTAGGGACTTCCATAACACTCCAAAGAATTGTGTCTTTGAAAGAATTTCTGTCCACTGAAGAAAATGAACACTGAATAAATTAATAATTTCTCTGGAAAACAAGGCAAGATATTCTCAAAAACTTACTAAATTTAAGAAGAATATAAAAAATTCAAGGATTTTAACATGTTGAAACAAACTGAAAGTCAAGCATACATAAATTGCAACAGTAATAAATGTCAATGTTACTTCAGATTATCATTTAAGATATTAAGGAGACAAAGAACCTTTAAGGAAAGTCTAACAGCTGTAACTACTGAATAAAGTTTTTCAGCCAGCTTTCATCTCTGTGTGGCTCTCCAGAAGTTCTGCACCCTTCTCCCACGGGCCCTATCAGTTGGATATTTTCTTCCATATGCAGAATATTTTTTGCTTGTGTTGAAAAATAATTTATATTACTTAAAAATATCTAAAATAAAAGAAAATCAGAAAAAAAAATGTGCTTTAGAGGGACATATGATGTTACTCAACTTAGAAACTCTGCATAGTTTTGGTATCTGCAATTGGAAAATATCAAATTTGTAATATTTTTTGGATGATCACTGATCTGTGCCTTTTCTATATAATTTATTCAACATAAAGATTTGCACCTAGCATTGAAATGAAACCTTTAATACGTACACAAGTAAACAGCAAGCTGAGCAGCAAATACACACAATTGCTTAAAACTATCATCCATGATATGGTTATTACATAAGTTAATTTATTTTAACCAAGATTACAAGCTAATAATTTTTAAAAATGGGCCAATTATTTATCATGTGAAGAAGACAGCCTTCTGCTTTGCTTCCCAACTCAGAGTTTGGATAGCGATTCTATATTAATTCACAGGAAATAGTGCTTCTAACTCGGGTCACCAGAAGCACTTGGCTTTTGCAGGGAATAAATATCAAACAATCGAGTCACTGAGCCTCACAAAATATACAGTAAATCGTTATAAAAGCTGTCAGGGAACTAGCAAGTGTATTAGAACACTTCTCTATTCATGTCTTTCTGTCCAAAGGCTGAAAACATTACTTCAGTTTCAAAATTATGGAAAAAATGAAGACTCCAAAAAACAAATCAAGCAGGAAGAAGGCAGACAACTCTTTGTATAAGCTTAAAATCAAAGAGAATTTGAGTTTAAGTACACATTCTCTGCTGGTTTTAAGGAAAGGTAACAGCTTCTTCCGTTTGATTAACTGGAATAGACACTAACATACTGTTTCGTACCACTCCAAGTTCAACAAATCAATGAAGAGGTAAAAGATTATTTAAATACAGCACTGTCAAAAGATCAATAGGTTAAAAATATTCTCCCTTTTTTCACTTTCTATTTTAACACCAACTCACACAGTAAAACAATTATAACCTCAGCTATCCCTAAGGAACGTGAAGAATTTCCACTACTTCCTTAGCATTAAGCATTTGCCATCTCAAACACTTCTGCGATCTTTCCCTTAATTTTCAGGCATATTCAAGTTTTAATACACATAAAACTCTGGTATTGTCAGTTTCCACTCAAAGTTTGATTTAAAATACAAAACTGATCTGTTGATAAGCACAAGCGCAGAAGAAAACAAGCATTTTCACTCCATTTTGAGGCTAAGTATCATTCACGTAATTTCATCTTTTCACTATTAATCATTTACTTTTGCAAAACAAAGACTATGACTGTACCCTTCTGATGGAGCTACTAGATAGTGGTGATATTGGAAACACAGCAGGGAAAAGCACGTTTCCATTAGACTGCTAAAAACAAGTAAATTGAGGTAAATCCTATTGAAAAATGCAATATAAGAATCCCATTGTGTAACTCTAAACTATTACACAACTGCTTTGAAATCAAACTGTAAATGGAAGGAATGTCAAAACTAATGGTATGGAATGACTGATAATTTCATTAATATTTTGATTTACCATAGTGTAACAGTCCATTCTTTATTTTCAATATATGAACAATCTCTTTTAGCAAAGTATTCAAGTACAACCTTTTGTGGGTATTAAGCATATGCAATTTCTTTCCTGTGTCAGGGATCACACTCTCAATTTAATCTCCTCAGATAAAAAACAAACTCCAAAATATTGATGCATTGCAGTAATATTAATGTATTTTAAATAATTCAGCTGAAGATGTGCTACGTTTATTTGAAATATCGGGTTGCTTGCACAACACAAAACAAACATAAAGTAAAGGAAGATGAAGCCCAGGAAACGTAAGTTGTCTTTCCCACTATGGCATATGTTTATGAAGCTTGTAAGAAAATAAGAAGCTAGTTCTTCCAACTAGGTGAAGAGACAGTATTTCCCACACAAATATTTCATAATTAGAATAAATTATTGTGTGTAAATTTCAAGCCACTAACGCCAACTGAATTAGAGACTCTTAGAATGCCTAGGAAGCTCTTACTAAAATTTGGGCATCTTCAGTCTGCTGTTGAACAGTCTGCAAAGCTCTGGACAGATCCTCATCATCTTCATGAAGACTGAACTCATCATCTGTTAAAACCTACATGAAATTACGTAAAGTTTAGTATCAACACATTTTATACATCTTTCTTTCACAATACAACTGTTCACACTCCCATTACAACTGCTGAACATAATCCCCTCCTTGTTAAAATACCATTTTGCCATATTTAAACAGAATTTGTATTACTGAAATACTTCTTATAAATAAGCTGAAATATATAAATAGATGTTTTATCTAAGTAGAAATACTTATACCTTTAAAAAAGTATTTAATGTTCAAATAAAGGTAATACAAAACAATTCAACTAACACCAAATCTTCTCTTGAAAAATAGAAATGCCCTCTATCATCACTTTATAAAAAGAGATTTGTCGTTTCTCCTAGATGTCTAGGTGACTGATGAAGTAAAAAGAATGAAACATGAACACTCTACCAAAATATATCAGAAGATTGTCAATTTAGTAAGTTACCTCTTCATACTGATAATTATCTTCAGAGTCATCTGTTATGCTAAAGCCTGCAGGTTTAGTTAAGTCTAAAACAGCTGGTGCATGTGAGGAGTTCCAACTTTAAAAAAAATAAAATAAAATAACCATCTATAAATCTGTTATCACCACCTCCACCCTTGTTCTTTTTGACTCAAGACTTCCAAGGTTTCCTTCAGCCTCGAGGTGAACATGCCCAGTACCATGCACAGAGAATTTCAGTTTAAGTTTTTAGAGCAAGTTTCAACACCATTAAAAACTGACTCACCAGATCTCAGAAGCCAAGCACTATTCCAAATTAAAACAGCAGCTAAATTGTGCTCTCAGCCAATCATCAGTTTTGAGAGGAGTCTTTTTGCACTAGGATTTCCACAGCCTTCTAAGCAGAACTAGCTTCATGCTCTCAGAAAACAGCATTTTTTAGCAAATTCAGATGTGTGAGTTCAAACAGGAACACCTGAGGTCAAACCCAGAACACCACATGGCCACTTACCAGAGCTGATGCAAATGCCTTAATAATCACAACACAGCTACAATAAAAACATGAGGAACTTTCAAAACACAAAAATTCATTTGGAAATTATCTACAGTTCCTTGAAATGCTTTAGAGTCAAACTGTTGATTAAACGTAACTACAAATAGTCTAAAACGAAAGCCAAATAAACATCTTTTCATCCACTAGCCTCACAGCCCATGAAAGAATAATAAAATGTTTTTAGCAGACGCTGTTGACAGTTTCCCTAGAAAATCAGTTAGCTTACAAGTGACCCATGTAAATAAACTAGGAATTAACTTCCAAAGAAAAGAAAAGCTGGCAATTCAGTACTTCACACAGAGAGAAGAAGAAAAAAAACCGACATGATTTTCCAGCTTTGCATAAAGTTGCCCAAATCAGGATTATTCACCTAAAACCAGCCCTTTTGCCACAGTTTTCACAGTACAATATATATATAAAAGTACAAAATACAGGTAGAAGTATCATCTGCATTCAAGACCACCGCATCAGAAAAACTCAGATAAATTGTATCCATCTGGAAGGCCAACAGCTGAACACCATAATTCCCAGTAAGTAATAAGCTTCCAAAAATTGTGGATGTTTTTCCGCAATTTTCTATTGACCTGACTGTCCTTGTGATCCCACTACGGCCTAAGCTAATATGTCATTGCAAACACTTTGCCCAGACTAAAATATTACTTAAAAAATCCTAGGGTTTTCCTCCTCCCCCTTTTTTTTTCTTCCAACTAGGTGTACTACAAAACAGAGAAATTAATTTTAAAAACTACAGTACTTCTCAACAGTGTTAAATCTGCTGAGGTGGTACTTTTTTAACCACACCATGCTGAAAACAGCTGTGCAGATTCACTAAGGTAGAAATTGAGGCACGAGCTGGAAAAGGACACTCCTCCGCATTTTTTAATTGGCTTTACATTGTCTTACAATTTAATTCTAGCAAGGCAGGAAAAACTAAGATATGATAGAGTGTATGACACTAAAGTATGATTACTTAGCCTTTAAAAGCATTAAAGAGCTTCTTGATTTGCAGCTCACAGCTAGAAAAGAAAACATTTACAGCTCATCTGACCTACTGACAAAAGTAGAATTTGGCTCATCTGACCAAAAAATTACACATTGAAAAGCCATAAACTTCCATCATAATCTGCTACAACTAAAATGTAGAAAGAATTGGGTGGGGCTTTTTGCTCTTAAAGCCACAACGAAGTTACGTCTATGTTACGTATCACAACCCTTATACTCGGTCATACACAGTACAAACCAAAAACCACGCATATCCCAGCAGTTATTCTGCAGTGGGAAATTAAAGGAGCAGCTTTTCCAGCTGCACATTGGGACTGTGAGTCTTAATAACAAACCACGTCACTCCTCCATAGGTATTTTGCATTTGCTGCTCAATAGCCAACACAGGAGAGGCGACAAGAGCCTTTCATGCCAGGATTGTAACTCCTGCTCAGGCTGCCCCACCAGCAGTGAAGGATTCCATTCCCTCACTTTTCCAAGGGGCACTCAGGAACCCCGAGCTTCAGCCAGGAAAGTAACCACCACATTACAGTGAGCAAGACCCCACTGCCTCTGCAGGGCCAAAACCCTGCACTAGGATTTCCACAGCCTTCTAAGCAGAACTAGCTTCATGCTCTCAGAAAACAGCATTTTTTAGCAAATTCAGATGTGTGAGTTCAAACAGGAACACCTGAGGTCAAACCCAGAACACCACAGGGCCATTTAAGGAGCTGATGCAAATTCTGTATTCACAGAATTGCTTAGGTTGAAAAAGACCTCTTAGACCAAACAGTTAACATAGCACCACATCCACATCCACCACTACACCGTGTCCTCGAGCGCCATATTCACAAAAGGCTTTCTACGACTTCCAGGGATGGCGTGGCCACCGCTTCCCTGAGCAGCCCGTTCCAATGCCTGGCCACCCATTGAAGGAAAAATTTTTTCCTGGTATCTAAACTTCCTCTGGGACAGCTTAAGGCCTTTTTTTCCTCTAGTCCTGTCCCTGTTCCCTGGGAGCAGAGCCCGACCCCCTCCTGTCAGGGAGTTGTGCAGCAGTGCAGCCCCGCCCCCGTCCCNATGCCCTTCTCTGGACCGGCTTCAGCCACTTTTCAGTCTCCAGGAACAACAACCCACAAAAACAACCAACCATCTGGGCGGATTTTTGACTTTCTCCCCCTACTCTCAACTCTGCCCTCGCCGCACCCGACCCCCGCTCCAGCAGGTGCCGGGGCCGCCCCGGCTAAGGCGGGAGGAGCGCTGAGGAGACGGACCCCTGAGGCGGGGAACCGGCACCGGCAGCCGAGCAGGAGGACGAGGACGGAGGGGGAAAGACTGGGGAGGCAGAAGGATACTCTGCAGGCTGAGCGCCGCCTCGGACACCGCCACCTCCTCCGCCATGGCCGCGCCGTTGCCCAGGGCGACCTCTCGCGAGGAGAGGCGCCCGCGCCGCGGCGGGAAGAGACCCAGGTTTAATTTAACTTAAATTAATTTAGTTTAATTCAATTCAGTTTAATGTAATTCAGCGTTTGTAACTCGAGGCGAAGCTCCTCGCGCATTTGGGAGCGGCGCCGTGAAGAGCGCGATGTAAGGGCGAGGAGTCTCGGGAGGTTTCCAGGGCGTCCCCTCAGGGCTGGCACCTGCGGTCCCTCCGCCAAACACTCACTGCCCTTCCTGAAATGGAAGGGAAAACAGCAGGAAACTAGGGGGAAAACGCTTCAAACTCCTAAGAATGGACGAATTTCTTCCCCAGATGGAACGTTTTTGTAGCTGGAAACTGAGCTAAGTCCTGTGGGACTGATTGCTTAAATCCCTTCAGAAACCAAACTCACCTGTGATTCTATATTCACTTTTAAAAGCAGGAGTTTTCCTAGGCAAAAGTTTGGGAGAGCAACTTATATTTGTAGAGAACACACGTCATGGCTTCTAGGAGTTTGAAATAAAGTTGCAGGATTCGACAGAAAAATTTATGTTGCTTTTTCTTATTTTAACGTAAGCTTAGAGGTCCCAGTACTAAATTTCCATTGAGTTAAGAGACTTTACATGCAACAGGAACTCAGAATACGTGCTTGAATTAATGTAAAGTAACAGAAAATAAGTGCCCAACGTATCTAGGGGGAAAAAAAGTAATCAAAAAAAGTGCTAATAGTTGGGTTGAAAGGAGAGGTGCCAGTTTTGCTTGCAGGGTTAACAAAAAAAAGCTAAGCATTGAAATACAGCCTGAAGATCAGAGAAAATATGTAAGTGGAGGAAACTGAATTATATAATTCAGTTAAGACTTTAGCCTGAAAAGATACAATCCTGCAACCTGTGAAACTATTGTTTTAGCACTTTGCAGACATTGTCACACGGGCTTGCCATTCCTCTCCCATGGCAGACACAATCTTGAGAAATGACAAGTACTTCGGTGCTGTCAAAGTCTCCAAATTGCAATAAAAGAACAGTGTTTTGGCACAAGATAGTCACAACACTGCAAAGGTAACAAAAACTTGTATTCCCTCAAATTCTCTCGAACACTGTTGTTGGGTTTAATACATATCAGAGCTTGAACCCAGCTGGTTCCAAGAGATAGAGGGCAAATGCTGACATACCATTCTTGATCTTTGATGGCTGGGTTTTTTCCCCCCTTCAGATTAAACTGATGTGACCAGAACAGTGTTCTTTCATCATATCAAGCCAAACAGAGGCATCCTGAACTCCAGCAGAGCATCTCAAAAAGAATAAGCAGAAGTGGAATCATGAAGCACAATGTCCACCAGTCAGGATTCCTAAACTGCAGATTGGAAAGGTGATAACGCAGTTGGGATGGCTACAAATGAAGGCATCATTCTCCTAGGGAAATTTCCAATTCCATCACAAATCACAGAGTAAGTGTAATTTTATGTCATACAGGCAAGCACAGATGATTAATCTAAGTTAATACCACTCAATTATTGCAGCAACGTTTGCTGTTAGCCTTCACACAAAGAGTTGAACAAACAAAATGCTAAGCAATACCCTTCTCTGAGTTCTCTCTCTCTGCAGGCCTAACTTCTCCCTAGAAATTTTTCACAGGACTTCTCTATCTCACTAAAACATGGAAACGTACAGTATCCACAATTGAAGACTGATGAAAGCTTAGAAAGGGCTCAGAAAGGTGCTTTGGGCAATATTATTATTAGAAAACAATTAATAGTGAAGGACAAAAGGATCTCAGTCTTCTTGGTTTATTAAAGGTATTGTAAAGAGCTTTGATCTATGTCAGCGGGTAATAGATTTGGTAAGAAAGGCTATACAAAGATAGAACCATATCAAGAGAGTAGTTCTAGGTTAGATATTAGGAAGAAATTCTCCCCGTGAGGGTGGGGAGGCCCTGGCACAGGTTGCCCAGAGAAGCTGTGGCTTCCATCCCTGCAAGTGTCCAAGGCCAGGTTGGACAGGGCTTGGAACAACCTGGTCTAGTGAAAGGTGTCCTTAACCAGGGCAGGGGGTGGGACTGGATGAACTTCAAAGTCTCGTCCAACCTAAACCATTTTGGAATTCTATAATATCTAATAATATTGAAAATTAATTAAAAATAAGTCAGAACTAAAAGCAAAGAGCAAATTTTCTAGCAAATCCAACTGATACTCAAGTATGCAGGAGGATTTTAAGTACCACAGGGTTCTTTTTTAAAAGTTGCATTCCCCATTCAGACACCAGCTAGTTCAGGACATCCTATAGCTCCTATTTTCAAAAGTCAGATATGGTCAGTGCACTTCCTATGAAAAAAAGTTGAAGTGAAAAGATAACCAATTCTACCATATGTGGAGGTTTGCCAGTATTGTAAAGGACCCATAGAGTTTATTTGATTACTTTTAAATAAAAGTCAGTTGGTCAAAGATTGTTATTTCCCCAAGATTTAAAGCTTTGTTTGGAAACAGTGTTTGGTTGGCAACTTCTAAACTCTTTATGTCATCCCACTGTGATCATATAAATGGTCTCATCGTACTGACATTTTCCTTCAAAAGGCATAACACGCCAACTAGTTTCTCTCTACCTCGTTCAGAGCCACCTGCCATAAATACTTTGTATTTGATTGTTGCTAAGCTGAATTCCAAGCACCCAATTCACCCTGGTTTATAGCCTCATAACAGTCCAGGTTATAAATGATTATCATCTCCCAAATGGCAGCGAACAGTGCTGTTACTGTATCCCATAACTTCTCGTGAGAAAGACATGGAAGCAGCATCTGATGTAGTTTGAGCATTTCATTAGACAGGCTGTTTGCTTTTCTCACAGAGCAAAGACTGAGGCATGTACCTTGGCCAAATCTATCAGGCAGAGAGATCAGCCAGACAAGGTAGAGGATTTGAAAGAGATCATTTATGAAAACTGGACAAACTGGAATGCTCCAGAAGCATTTCCTGTGCTCCCAATCCCAAAGGGCCAGGTACTCTTCCCTTTATACCACCACCTGAAAGATTGAGACTCTCCTTGCATTCAGAGCAGAATATCCCCTCCTGCTGAATTCAACAATCGAACTGACTAGAATTTTGACAAGTTGAGTTAAAAAAACAGAACAACCATGTGAGCTACTTTCAGTGACTTTCCCTCCCTTGCAGAACACATCCAAAAGGTTCAGTATATGCACTTCATCACAGCAGACAAGCAGCCAACAAAGAATTATCTGCCCCACTGACTTTCACACACCCATTTCTAATTGTTCTTAAGCTCAGCTTTCGGGGAGAAAGGACAAGGCAATGTCAGCAATTCAGCTTTCTGAATGAGCACAAAGCATAGCCAGGAACTTCTAACAGCAGTATCACGATTGACAGTCAAGAGGCCATTGTCCACACGGTCATGGTGGAGCACGGGACCACAGCTGGAAGCCAGAATGAGTTGGCAAACATCTTGTTCCAACTTCTGCTGTGCCATCTGGCTTCCAGTGAGGTGACTGACGTTAAATGTATTTTCTCTGTATTACCATCTGGCAGCTGCTTGTACAACAACAGAGTAACATGCAGAATTTGGCTAAGAATTATCCCGAGAATCACATCAAGGATACTTGTAACACAGACTCTGAAATGGGAAAAAGCTTACAAGGAAGATTTTGTTAACTGCGGGCATTACAGGCACTGAGTATTGCAGGTGGGTAAGAAGGAGTGGGAAATTATATATCTCTATGGTTTGCATGTGTTTAGTTTACAGAGTTGCCATAAAAGTTTTTACAGGGAAGGAAGGGACGTGCACACACGTTTCCAAAGGACACAAATATTGTATCCAATGAAATGTCTGTTCTTGAGAAGCATCAGCACATTTGCCATGCCGTGGAAACACAATCACTTTCCCAACTTTTTAAAAGCAGGACTTTTTTTGCCTCTGTAATGTTGAATGCCAAAGATACTTCTGATAAAGGAAGGAGATTTAAGGAATTGATTGGCACAAACACAGTCTCAAAAAGATGCTACTTTAACAGAAATTTCATTGAAATATGTCAGGATTTCCAAATACAATGTAACTACAGTGTAATAATACCTGTAATGCCAGGTCATCTTTATAAAGGTCCCATTTGCAAAGCATAGGGGCCATAGTAACCTTGCTGAGCTTTAAAAGTAACAGAATAGGGTGCATCAAAAAACAGAGTAGGATTTTTAATAAATGTGATTCCATGACAGCTGAAATCAATCAGCTTTCTACTCTACCTCCTGCTGTGCACTCCTGCTTTTTTCCTTCATCCTGCGTTGGTGCTCATATGATTCTCAAATAATATAAACCTTAAAAAGCTAATCCAGATGAAAGTAAAAAAAAAAAAAA